>CM053501.1:57913854-58215768 GCA_028627145.1 Eidolon dupreanum | reverse complement strand
AGATTGAAAAAAAGTAAGAGTTTACTTAATTTTAAGATTTTCAAAGTTTAGTCTTCTCACAAATTATTTTATCAAAGATTTAATGTTTTACCATATTTGAAAGTTTTAAAAACCACATTTTTTTCTAAGAAAGAATAAATCACAGATATTCTCTATTAAGTTTATTAGACATTTTTAAAAGACATAAAAACAGCTATGGTGCTGCTGGGAGTAAATAGTAGGACCATTTTTTCGCGCGCTCCGAATTAAGAATTGCCTTAATTCTTAGAGATCTTTCTTCTCTAACTTTATCTTTCCCAAATAAAAATTTCTTCACCCATTGTTTCAAACCACAGACTTATTTTAAATTTAATTCAAAAAAAGACTAAGATATGTGTAGGGCCAGAAAATATAGTCATATTAAACATTGCCACATAAATCTAAATCTATATTTCTGCCATTTGATGGAAATTTGTTTTCATTGTCTTGTCAGTGTTAGAGGTGATGTAGGATAACAGTGGGCAAAGCATAGTGAGAAAATGACACTCAAGTTGAGCTAGAAAGGCACTGAACAAACAAACTTGTCCCATATCACATTCTAGTTAGGAGACCCAAAACTGGAGAATTGAACTCTTATTTATAGTCTAATATTATTTTCATCTCATCAATGTTAATTATTTGTTAATAGAGATGGGGCTGTATTTTTCATATAATTATTAGTTGCTATGGAGACAGCATTTTAAAATAACAAAAAAATGAACATAAACCAAGGAACTTAACATCTCTAAGGTTGAAATTACTCCCAATCTTCCTGGATTGTTGTAAGAGACAACACATAACAAGTACCTAGAAGAGAGTTTCATTCATTGCAGATGCTGAATAAATAGAATGTATTGTGGTGACAGAAGGCAAAGCAGATTTCCAGTTGTAGATCATTGCTCAGAATGGGGAAACAATAGATACCATCTAAACATAGAGATATAAAGGTAACCTGTAGAAAAACATCAAATCAATAGAATCTTTTTCAATGATCTGAATATACACAAATGTATATAGTAAGATACATTTTTAAAAGCTTATCTTTTATATCAAAATGCATAAATGTGATAAATATTTCTATAAAGAGAAAACAACTTCCAGATTAGATCATAAAGCAAAACAACTGTATAGTATATATAAGATCACGTCTAAAACAGAATAACTCAGAAAGGTATAACAAGTAAATGCATAAAATAAATATAGCAACTCTCTCAATTTTTTAACCAAACAAATAAATTTGGATTAAAATAATCACATTAAATAAGACAAAGAAAAGTACTTTATAGTGGTAAAGATAGAAAAGAAAGAACACAAATTTTATTGTATTATAATCACAACTGTATAAATTATATGTACACATAAGGGCTGGAGGTAAACATGATGGACCAAAGTGATGAGATTATGGATTTTTTTTGTTCATTTCCATTAATACTGTTACAATTAATAATAATAACATGATTGATTTTTTAAACTGAGTACTGATTATAATTTAGAAATCTAGAATAACTAGAATAAAATTTCTGAGAAATATCTCATTGTCAAAGTAGAAATACATATATGTTAAAGATTTTTAGATACATATATCATCCACTCAGAGTATGAGTCTTTTTCTTTAGCACTACAATCATTTCAGCTACCTGGTTCAGCAGAAACTTTGAGTCCATTTTAATTTGATCGTGATGTGATGTTGCTATCACTTTTATGATATGCTACTCTTTGACCATCAAGTAGTTATCTTCTCCCTCCATTTTTACAGCAATATGAGAACTGGAGGCCCAAGCAGCCAGACAGCTTTTTTTCTGCTGGAGAAGATTGTGTTGTAATCATTTGGCATGAGAATGGCCAGTGGAATGATGTTCCCTGCAATTACCATCTCACCTATACTTGCAAGAAAGGAACAGGTATTAATTGCCCCATTAATAATGTATACTTAATTTGTATTTCCATTATCAAGTAAACTCAGGAAGACTGAGCTTCATTCTCTAAGACACAAACTGGATATGTCCTATATGTCATCTCTTGTTGCTCTGGACTATTTTACTCTTACAATACAATTGATTTACTCTTACAATTTACATTACAATACAATTGGTTTTTAGTAATGTTTTCACCATAGATTTCAGATGCTTAAGATAAAATGTAGCATTATGTAGAAAAACTATCTCCAAGTGTTTTTAAGATAAACAACAGCCAGCCCAAGGGCTGAAAGACATGTTTATTCTGTTGAGGAAAGCATTAAAAAAAAATTGGTTGTCAACATCTAAAAATTGAGATATATCATAAAATATTCTGGAATTTTTACTTAAAAAAAAGAACACCTGGTACCATTTGACCCATGTTCAAATTTGTCCATGGTGTGAAACACCAGAGTTGAAAACCACTGCCGTCCCTCTGTGGGGTCATGGGAGCTGTTCATTGAAGTCCTTGTCTGTTTTTAACTGCCTGGTATCTGTAGGCAGTTCAGTTTTTTAATCGTTTCCTTAGAAGCTTATTGTATGCTTATAAACCATGGAACAAAAAAGCCACCCCTATATCTAGTTGAATGAGTTCAAGGTAGGACCAAATAAAAACATTTATAATGTAAGTTCCATAATGAGGAGAATTGCTTAATTGACATTGAAAAGAACACATTAAGAAAGAAGATTTTTCAAAAGTGTGTTATGTTTATCATTGACCAGTGTGTTTGAATTCCTAAGGCATACTGTGTAGATATCTTCCTTAACCGGATAGAAATCTATAAATATTTTTAACCTGTTTGCAGTTGATAATGGTGTTGAATATTAATATTTAGTCTGTAATAATAGACTTTTACCTACCTCAAATAAGAGTATAAAGTACAAATGCAAGCTATAAAATTGATTTGATTTGTCTTTGAATATAAGAATAACAAAACTACAAATACACAACCTGTAAATATTTTAGAAAAGACTCAAACACCAATAATGAGAAATGCTATTAGAATAAAGAGAATGCCAAGATACACAAAGCTCAGATGAAACTCAACCATTATCTGTGACTACTTTGCTATTCTCTTATCTAAATTAGAATTTATTCTGAATATCCTTTCTATGTGAGCAGTTTCCTGACTATGCACATTACTTCAGCACTTCTGCAATGGGACTTGTCAAAACAGCAAATCAGGTGTCTGTTTTCCCTGTTTCTAATGTAAGAAGTCTTTAATGAACTGTTTGTCTTTATCCAAATGTCATGTTTGCTTTCTCAGATCTCCAAATGGTTCTTAGAGACATGCATTTCATTTTCTGATCCAAACATTCTTCTATATACTATGTTATTTTTTCCCATAGCAGGGTTTCTCAACACCAGCACTATTGACATTTTGGGCCAGATAATTCTTAGCTGTGGGGAGCTGTCCTGAACATTGCAGAATGTTAAGAATCATCTCTGCCCTCTATGCACTGAAGGCCAGTAGGATTCTCTTCCATTCCACATTACCCGCTCCCTTTGCTTTGTGACAATTAAAAATGTCTCTAGACATTGCCAACTGTCCCTGGAATGGGAGAGAGAGGAGGAAAACTAACCCCAGGTTAAGAACCACTGCCCTTATAGCTAAAAAGAATTCACAAACCAGTATCACAGTTTACATTTTCCAGTGCGGAAAGAGATTAATAAAATGTTGGCTCTAATTCATTAAAGGAGGAAAAACAAAACAAAACAAAACAAAACAAAACAAAATGATCCTTGTGTTTTACCTCCTTACTGTCTGAATTTTATTTACATAGATTTGAATCTTTGTTAATCAGTACTCTGGGGAATTTTATGAATTTTAGAAAAGCCTCTAGACTTTTATGAAAGATATTCATTTCTCCTTTCAGATAGTTTAGACATCTTTAAACATACAGACTTAAGTAGCTCTATTTTTAATTAAATATTTGTTGAGAAGTATTATACTACATACAAAAGATATATATATATATATATATATATATATATATATATGCATATATATATGTATGAATATATTTTAAAGGACACCTCAATGCGTGCTGCCCACACTTCTTTGGAGCACCCTGCAGATTCCTTCCAATTCCATTCATTTACTTCCCAATTTTGGCCATAGATAATGACTTAATTTCTTACTTTTCTCTTTATTATTATCACATATGCTTGTATCTATATATAACAAAGTGTTCAGATTTACATAATTTTGAACTTTATGTAAATGGGATCATGCTGTATTCTGTGTCTTGCTTCTTTCGTTCAGCATAATGTTTGTGATATTTATCTGTGTTGATGCATGTAGCTGTATTTCTTAATTTTTGATGCTATATAGTATTTCATTGTATGACTATATAACATTTTATTTATCGATTCTCCTATCAGTGGACATTTGGATTATGTTGTGTTTTTACTATTATGAACAATGTTTCTTTGAACATTCTTGAACTTGTTCCTGGTAGACATTCGTGAGTTTCCATAGGGTATTTTTCCAGGAGTGAAGTGCTGAGTCATAGGATATATGTACCATCAAATTTACTAGAAAATGCCAAATTATTTTCCAAAGTGGTTGTACCAATTTGCACTCCCACCATCAATGTGTGAGATGTCCTGTTATTCCACATCTTCGTCAACATTTGATAATTTCGGACTTTGACATTTTTGCCAATCTGGTGGGTATAAAATGTTATCTCTTGTGATTTAATTTGCACCTTTTTGGATATTTTTTCCGTGATATCTGTTCATATATTTATAGGTCATTCATGGCTTTTCTTTTGTAAAGTTTTTGTTCATGTTTTTTGCTTATTTTAAAAAATTGGTTACTTCTCATTTATATATTAGTTTGTAGGAGTTATTTTTTATATTCTAGTTACTAATCCCTTGACAGTTAGATATTTTGCAAATATCTTCTTCTACTTTGTAGCATATCTTTACTTTTACCCTATAGCATTTTTTGATGAACAGAATTCTTTATTTTGTTGCATTTTCCTTTATGCTTTAAACAATTTTATATCTCAAGAAATCCTTACCCACCCTAAAATTATAAAGATAGTCTATGTTGTTAGTTCTAAGTGTTTATAGTTTTACCTTTTATATTTATACATTTAAACTATCTAGAAATTGATTTTCCATACTCTCTCTGAGGTAGGGAACTAAGTAACTTTTTTCCCATATAAAATACCCAATTGTCCAAGTGAAAAAGCTACTTTTCCTCACTGCTCTATCATGTCACTCTGTCAAATATCAAGCATATACGTGTGGCTCTACTTCTGATATTTGCCTGTCTTTGACAATATTATAGCTTTATGATGTCTTCATATATAAATAGATTTAGAAGAAATCTGACATTTCTTTCCTTAGAATTATAAAGATAACTGCTAATTTGTCAACATAGCACAGAATTAAGTATAATGGATTATCTAGTTGATAATTTTTAACCTATATTGCCTTGGTCTTATTCTATCTAGATACTTGCTAGTATCTAAATCATGGTGTAGGCTTTCCATATTACAATTACAGGTATTGAGATTGGGGTTATCATTGAACCACATACATAGTGTAGTTTATTAACTGAAAATGACAAATAATTATGGAAATCTCAGCTTATAGGAATTTGTGAAGATCAAATAGTAATATGTGCAAATATTTCTAATTTCTTAGTTATAGATAGTATGACTTTATAATTTATTTTAGATTATGTCTATCTGACTAACAATTTCTAACATGAATGAAGAAATATTGAATTGAGTTTCATTAAAGAAAACTTTGTTACGGGTCAATATGTTCCAAGCTGTTTAGTCAAGCAGAAGTAAATTAGAGGAATTAAATATTTAAGTTAACCCCAAATTAGTCATTACAGAAGAATGTAGTTGCAAACAGCCTTCTGAGTATATAAATAAATTTTATAGTTGTAAACTTTTAATATTAGGATGTTGACATTCAAACAGCTTGGCACCAAGGTTTCTAATATTTATCCTCCCATTGAAGAATTGCATTATTACATAAGAGAATATAACATGTTCTTGTTATGGGCCTTGTGGTGTCATAATTCTTAGAATTGGATAGGAAATGCCATTTAGAGAAATTATATTTAAATTATGTTTTTATATAGCAAAACATAGTCACTTAATAAAAGTTAAACTTTAAAGTGTATCACTTAAAACAAGTACACTAATGATGAATAAAGCTGTAAGTTCAAAATCAGTTGAATCTGTATGGAGATGGAAGGAAACTCAAGATAATTACTATGTTCTAACTTTCTTCCTGTCTCCATACAGAAGACAGAAAGAGTAAATAAACTTAAATGGAGCTGGAGATATTTTACTGATACTTAAGAGTCCATATTTTGTCTATATTTTGAAACTATGATATTATTATAGATTTTAAGTTTTTTTCAAGGAGGTGACGACAATAGTCAATTGTTATTATTTATTTATTATTCATTATTGTTCCAAGTGAAGGAGAGTAAAAAAAAAATTGGATGGTGATGAAGACAATACTACCAGGCCATGTGAGACAGGTGGTTTTTAATTTGGAATTTTTTCAGAAAATGACCATTTATTAAGGACTATGGTTCCTTAATAATACACAATTTAAAATGACATAATCTAAGATTCAAACTAGGCCCAGAGCCTCAATATTTAGTGTTTTTTTCCCTTCAAAATTTTCAATTTGTTAATTCTGATTGCCTTTGATGAAGGTGCTTGATTGGGTACATAAAGAGGGAAAGAGAAAAAAAGGGACGCATACTAATAGAAATATTTTGTTTATTTGGAAGTAACCTAATCTACTTTTCTTTAGTTGCTTGTGGCCAGCCACCTGTTGTAGAAAATGCCAAGACCTTTGGAAAGATGAAACCTCGATATGAAATCAACTCCCTGATTAGATATCACTGCAAAGATGGTTTCATTCAACGCCACCTTCCAACTATTCGTTGCCTAGGAAATGGAAGATGGGCTATGCCTAAAATTACCTGCATGAACCGTAAGTGGTCCTTTAGAAAGAATGGACTACCGTGCTATAACAACTACTAGACGTCCTCATTTACGGCTGTGGTATTGGTAGTTTAGGGTATGGAGCAAGTAATATTGTTGTGTTTTCTTTCTTTCTTTTTTTCCTTCCATGTAGCATCTGCATACCAAAGGACTTATTCTAAGAAATACTTTAAAAATTCCTCATCATCAAAGGACAATTCAATAAATACATCAAAACATGATCACCGTTGGAGTCGGAGGTGGCAGGAATCGAGGCGCTGATCCCTAAAATGGCGAACATGTGTTTTCATCATTTCAGCCAAAGTCCTAACTTCCTGTGCCTTTCCTATCACCTCGAGAAGTATTATCAGTTGATCTGATCAGTCATTTTGGGTTGCTGTGCTCCCTAAACATTTTAAATAGTATTCAAAAAGAAAGCAAACAAAATGAAAGATAACGAGGGCAGAGAGTAACCATTTCCAGTCTATCTGATTTCTTTAGTTTTCTATTCGCCTTCAGTGCAGACCTTTTTATAATGTATACCAGCCTACTGTACTATTTAAAAAGCTCAATTTCAGCACCAATGGCAATGTAAATAAGATGATTTAATGTTGATTTTAATCCTGTATATAAAATAAAAAGTCACACTGAGTTTGGACATATTTAATGATGATTATGGAGCCTTAGAGGTCTTTAATCATTGGTTCGGCTGCTTTTGGTAGTTTGTTTAGGCTGGAAATGGTTTTACTTGCCTTTTGACTGTCAGCAAGACCGAAGACAGCTTTTCCTGGACAATTAACAAACACAAAGTCTTGTAGGTCACACTGCACTGTCTCAGTGTGGGCACAGTTTGCTGCCATGTGATGCTGAAGCCTGGCTATGGGATCCTGATGGACCTCGGGACTGCAATGTGGAACTCTTCTTTGCTGCATTCCTTTTTCTTCACTTACAAGAAAGGCCTGAATGGAGGACTTTTCTATGACCAAGAGCATTTTTTAGGGGTCAAAGTGCTAATTATTAACTCAACCAGGTCTACTTTTTAAAGGCTTTCATAATACTAACTTGCAAGGTTTCAGATCAAGACATTTCAAATGGATAGAGACCTAGGACTCTGGAGGGTGGGGGATTGTTAAAACAGCACACATTCAAAGAAAGAAATTTTGTATATATAACCATTTTAATCTTTTATAAAGTTTTGAATGTTCATGTATGAATGCTGCAGCTGTGAAGCATACATAAATAAATGAAGTAAGCCATACTGATTTAATTTATTGGATGTTATTTTCCCCCAAACCTGAAAATTGACATAGTATGCTAGTTATTTTTTCAGTGTTAGCTTTTATGCTTCCCTCACACAGTTTGGAACCATATAATCTAGATACTTTGTCCCTGATTAAATAATGTGATGGATAGAATACATCAGTGTTTATTATGAAAAAAGTGGTGAAGTGTCTAGCTTTCAGTAGATGGTGTTTGCCCATTCTAAGCAAGGAACATATATATATATAGAAATAATGTAGGCATTTCTGCCTGTTAGGTTGAGTGTATGTCTTGAAATGTCTTCCTATCTCTTCCCATTTGTTTTCTCCCCTTTATTTGAATAAGTGACTGCCGACAATGACTTTGAATTATTATCCACTTAATTTAATGTTTAAAAAAAAACCTGTAACGGAAAGAAGGCATTTAGGAATCTTTCTCTAATTTCAGTTACAATGACCTTAGAAGAGTAGATAACAAATAAAATGCAAATAGCAAAAGAGCAATTCCACACTAATTCTTTTTCATGAAAACCCTTTAGCTTAGAAGGAACGACAGGAGTTACAATCATTCACAGTGTCTTTAAGTAAGTTCCCTTGGTTGCTGCATTAACTGTAATCCACCTTGGGTGTTCTAGAGCACAGAACAACATTGTGTCAACCTATTAGGTTTAAAATTTTCCTTTTTCATTCCTATGCACATGATACGTTCCTGTATTTATATTATAACATGTATAGTGTAAAATGTGAATGATTGTGGGATTTTTTTGTGACTGAAAATCTAAAATCTTTGTAACTTTTTATACCTGCTTTTGTTTCACCAAAGAAACCTAAAGTCCTTCTTTTACTATACTGTGACTGGTCTGGTTATTTACAACTATAAATCCTAATGTGCACCAACATTTTTACATTCTAGTTCCATCACTGAGTACAAGCTACTGGCCTGGATGAAATAATTTCATGGCTAGTAGAGAGGTGATTATATATACCTGCAAAAATTGAGATATTAATTCTAATAATGTTTACATATACATACTTATGCATATGAAAAAAACATGCAATAGGAAAAAGTGATAGCTCAGATTTACTGAATGTTTCCTATGAACCAGGCCAAATGTTTTATGTTCATTATCTCTCAATATGTCTGTGAGAGTGGTACTGTTACTCTCTGTTTGATGATCAAATGAAGAAAACTCAAGTCATTTGTTCAATGTTATGTACTTAGTTTGTTGTGCATGCAGGTAATCTCTAGAGCCTGCATGGTATTCTCAAGAAAAATATAAAATATTATGTTCCTAATTGTTATACATTTAGGAAGTTAATTTACTGGCTAGAAGATCATATCTAAGTAATAATCAGAAGATGTCAGGAACATCAAGTTCCTATCTATCCAGATACCCATCCATTTCCTCATTTTTCATTCACTCACTATTTATTAAGTATTTACTGTGTGTCAGGCATCATACTGGGCCCTGGAGATTCAGCAGTGAATGAGCTAGACAAGTCTCTGCTTACCTATGGGATTTATTTTACAGCCCACTCTATTCAATATTTTTATTGATAATTTGGAAGAACAAACAAATCCCTTATATGTTCAGTTGTATAGAAAATATCATAGAGTACAAAGATGAGTTAAAATTATTTTGAGATTTTTTTCTTGGAATGTCAGAAATATATGAGAAGTTGGGCATGAATAGATGCAGAAAAGAAGAAATTCTTTTCCTTGCTGAGCCTGTCCTTTTAATGTGTAATCTGTCGTATCTTTTACACAGAACTTTAAACAGAAATCCAAGAGAGTATATAAGAATCTGCATTGCTTGTATATAAATTCCCTTAGATGTTTATAAACCCATCAGGCAAATTTCTATTGTTCTAGGTGCGAATATTAGAGACTGTTGGCTGTTGCATTACCCAGAATACTAGGTCAGAGTGAGAAGCTTAAGGAGAGTTTCACTACTCAAGTCAGCCAGAAGTGGTTTTCTATTCATTTCTAAAGGCTAGGTTACATATCAGGGGCAAGAATATGCTCCTACCCATAAAGGACTATTTAAAAAGAAGTGGTCTTCTAGGGTAGCTGAAATGGAAAAGAGGTAAAAGAAATTGTATAGGGAGGGATACATCTTTGTAATACGATGGCAAGTAGAACTTTACCAATTTTAAGTAAATTTTCAATATGATACAGGAAGTAGGAACTGGATTACAATTGAGCTAATTGCCTAGAAGTCATATATCATGTAGAATGAAGTTATAGAGTTTGGAAATAGTTAGAAAAAAGGTAATCAGTTGCATAAAGTTTCAGAGTTGATTTTGTGCATAACTTGTGCATGAATGATGCCTACCAAGAAAAGAATCCACAAGAGAAAATGTATTTTAGATAAAGACAAAAGATATTATCACTAAAGACTCAATGATGACTTCCACATTTTTAAATATATCTCTTTTTGTTTCTTAATATTACAAATGCACTGAAATGATTTTTGAAGAAAAAGGACCTTGGTGATGTTTTTGAACCTATATTCATGCATCCTCTTTTTCTTGTGCCACAGTTCCCATTTGCTAAGTAAACCAGAATTCACCCAATGGTTCTTTTCTAAAACAAGTCAAAATAGAAAGTTTATAAAACTCATTCTTTGAATGAGTCATTCTAGATTGTATAATCTTTTCCCATTATTACTCATTTCTGTATGTTTAGATCCCAGCTAGCCAAGAAAGAACAAATGCCAAATAAGAACAAAAATCATTTTTGTTGAGGTGTTTACAGAAGAAGCAAAGTCTGGGTTTTAACTGAAATTTAATTCAGAGTTCCATCTGAGTTCATTGAATGAATGACCTCTGCTGAAGATTAAAAGTTTGCTACCTTAAGGGAGTAAGTTTTAAATGATTTTTGATAGTGTTTACTCCAAAAACAAAAAAATTAACTATATACCTTTCATTTTTTAAGTTGTCAACAACAAAAAAAAATTTCATTATAAAGTTAAACAATTGTAAAGGATGTTGTTTTTGGCATATTGTAAATATTGTCATTCTAAAATAAACATGTAACATCACTCTTTTAATTAAGTTTAGTGGAATCTAAATACCACAATGGCTTTATATCTATTATCATCCATTTAAAAAATATTTGAAGAAGAATACTCTTATAACAGCCAAATATTTTATTTTTAGATTTACCTTTTTTACTTCAGTTCATATATGCATCAACATCTCTATTAAAAGTTGAAAATTAATTTTCTTGTGAACATAAAGGTATAAAAGTTAAAAATCTCCTCCTGGATTGAGTTATTTTACTGAAATACAATTGAAAAAATAGTATTATACTCATAAAATTTGAAAAATAATTCTACAAATTGTAAAGTTTTATTAAAAATATATCTAAGATGATGATGGCTGTTTTCCCCAATGAACGTTTCTATGAGTAAATATTACTTTAAACTAGAATATGTTATGACATAGCATCAATTCTATTCCTAATTTGTTTTTATAGATTTAAATAGTGACTAAACTTGTTCACAGATAAGTAGATGGAAATGATAGTTTTATTATGCAATGCTATTCATTTTTTTTAACTCTCTCTGATTTATATGCCCCAAATCACAGTGATCTATCAAAATTATTTTCAGTTACCTTTCAGCTGACATATCTATGAAGTCCTTCTTAAATTTTTATTGTAAACACCTGACTTAAAAAAGGATTTGATTTGTACAGTGTTATCAGAATCATTCATTTGATTCATCCTCTTATTTGCTCTTAGTTTTTACATACTGTGACAATACATTGTAATACAGGATGAATGAGAGGTATGTTTGATGTGATGGTTGTTTTTTATAAAATGGGAAAAGAACAATTGTCTAAAGCCTTTGGTTCTCTAAGTTTGTTCCCTGAAATAACAGCATTGCCATCAACGAGGAATTTGTGAGAAATGAAAGTCCTCAGAACCTACCCTATTGAATTACAAATTTGGGGATTGGAGAGAGCAACCTGAGTTTTCACAAGCACTCCAGATGATTCTGATACATTCTAAAGTGTATGATGTAAAATCGATGTAAAGAAGATACAAAAGTAGAACCAACAGCCTCCACCACGGATACCTTCTTACACGGATGAGTTTTAGGAAAGAGGCCAGATAAAATTAAGTTCAGGAAGTTGCTTCTCTTTGTGTGCCTATATACTTATCGGAGAGTCCTGGGTAATTCCCAGGGTAAGTGACTCTAGTTTGAAGACTACTGCTTTAAAATACACAGTCCTTAAAGTGCTTTCAGATTTTTATTACGTTATCTACCCATATTTATGAACATGTGTTCTATCAGTTGGTGATGATTACTTTTTGACCTTTGACAGAGCCTCTGGTTTTATAGGTTAGAAACGCTTTCTCGACAGGGAAAATAAAACAGCATGATTAAAAATGATAATTTCTTAAAAGATATACCTCAAACAAAGTTTGAAATGCAAGAATTAAGACAAATTTAAAACTAAGAAGTAGATGCAGAAAAGATACATTGTAACTTCCCAGCAAGAGCCAGCCTCAAAAAGCAACTTCAAACACAGTGGGGAGCCCCAAAAGAGATCCTTGTGGGAGAATCTTTGGAGTGAATTGATCTCTGAATAACTCCATTTCCTAAATCAGATCACCCTCTCCCATTAGACAGATTGAATTCACTATTCATTCAGTAATATATATTGAATACTTACCATATGCCAGGCACTATGCTAGATATTGGGGATATCGTTATAAACAAGACAAGCCAAGTCCCTGTTCTCAGTGGGTCTTATAGTCTAATGAAAAATCAGTTGAGCACTAAAGCAGGAAGAGATTTGATTTCTCAAAATGTTGCTAATGCCTCCATTCTTAGTCATCTCTTTGTTCTACTCTCCATCTTTACTTGATTCCTTCAAAACCATGGCCTTAACCACTTCCTGCGTTATGATAACTTCCATATCTCTTTCTTTTACATGATGATTATGTATTCAGTTGTTGAAGTTCATAGGCACATTAAACTATATATCCCAAATTGAATCATTCTTTAACCCTCTCAATAGCCATCTACCCATTTTTTTTTAAACTAGGAGTCTCAAACTCATCTGGACTCCTAATTTAATGCCCGTATTCAATCAAGCACCAAATTCTATTAATTCTACCTTCAAAAGTTTCTCATAGCCATCATCTCGCTCTATTCCAACTGTCCTCAATATCTCTAGTATTACTATCTCTAGATGCACCACTTTCAAAATAATCTTTTAAACTAATATAGAGTATTCTTTCTAATGTGCAAATCAAAGCCTGGCATTCTCCAGCTTGGAATCTTCAGAACCTACTGCCTACAAAATACACGTAGCAAAATGTTTTGGGGGAAAAACGTGTGTTCCAGGTATTATGTGCTTAAGAAGACTGGAGGAATTGATTTAGAAATCTTAAATAAATCAAACATTAAGTTTTAGTTTTCCATATTTAGTTGAACCATTTTGGCTTCCTTTCAATCTCTGATCAAAAGTCGGGCTCCCCTTGTAGCCGTTGTGTAAAAGGCAGAAATGGAAGACCAGAAATGTTATGTTAATGGGGTATAGGTTTGCCTCTCCAGAGACACTCTCCACCTTTCTCCTCCCGCTTGTGCCTAGTGAACTGACTGCATAGACTGCTCCTATTGGGCTCAGCCATGGAGAACAATGTAGGAGATGAGAGCAAGAGAGGAGAGTGATGGCAGTGTGTGTGCCCCTTGGCTCTCTCCTAATCCTGTAGGATTGCCATGGGCTGCCTGTGTCCCTATAGCAATGTCATTAGCTCCTAGCAGGCCCCCATCTTCACATAGCCCTCTCTGCCTCCTGGCTCCACTACTTCTCTCTCCCCTTGACCCTTCTGATCTGGGATAGTGAGCACTCTCCACTATTTTGGCCCAGGGGTACTGCACTATAAACTGTGATTTCCTTAAACTGCCTACCTTTGTAAATAGTCCCTTTATTAAACTCTCTTTAACTTATCCATTTGATAGTGTCTTCTGTTTCCTGTTGGGTTCCTGACTGACAAAGTGTTTTTAGATGCATTTCTTCAGGGAAATTATGGAAATAACCGAGTTCATATCCATCATAGCTGGGCATGCCTCATTACAGTCTGGAAGCTTTACATGTGTTCCCTTGGGTTTCTTCCACAGCATCTTATTGTGTGCTTTTATGAGATTACATCTTTAGTCCCTTCCTTGTAATCACTAAACTCCAAACATGTGATTGTTGCAACTGCCAACTATTCTTCTGCCTCAGCTCTGTATCAACATAGCCACACTGCTGACTGGTTGGTCCTGAGGCTGTTCTCTAGCTTGTATTTCCAAAATAAAATGTGATACTCCTCAGCTTGAGATCACAATCAAGTTCAGTTTTCAATGCTTGTTTTATAAATAGGATCAAAGAAAAAGAGTAGGAGTCAAGTTATACATGTACCCGGCAATTTTCTCTTAGACTAAAACACTAATATTTTAAAAGCTTTATGGCCATACATACATAGGGAAGGTGGAGAGAGAAGGGAAGGGAAGATTGCTACTTTAAAGCAGCCAGCCCAGTTTGTTTCTCTGGATAGAGGTATGCATTCATCTTTTAGAGAAAATTTCCCCCCTTTGTGTTTGGAGGAGCCATTCCAGGTGGTCTTTAAGTACACAAGTTTAAGTTTAAGCTTCTACTTTGGAGTGAACTGGGAAAAGGAGAAACTGAGTTGCTCTGCATTAAAAAGTAGATTTTATTCTCTTCTACAAAATGTTGTATTTTTAGAGTAAACTTTTACATTAAAAATATTGTTTATTTATTTCCTCTTAATTCCAAGGAGTGGAAAATATTTGGCAGAAGGGCCTTCCTCTGTTGAGGAGGAAAGCTGGTTTCAGCATACGACGGCAGATGTGCTGAAACTGAGAGAAACCTCTAGTTGAGATCTGTGGAGGAGCCTATAAACTCTAGACTAAGCCAGTAAAGTGCACAGTTTTAAATGTTGCTCAGCCATGTTATAATTCTTTACATTTCCTCATGTCTTCAAGATAGTTTTGTTAAGACTTAACTGAGCTTTTCAGAATTAAAGGATGAAACATGCCTGCTCTGGGTGGGGAGGTAGAGAGATCAGTGGTCATCTTAGTAAGTCAGGTACAGGTGGTGTGATATGGCCTAGAGTCATAAACCTGGTACCAGAAGGATGGCTGAGGTCAGACTGACACACAAGGTTGATTTATGGAACAGGGTTGTGTGCCAGAAATGTTTGGGGAAAAGAGTCTGAAAAAGTTGTTTTTTTTTTTTTGTCAAGTTTATTTGGTCTTGGAAATATTATTTTAACATTAAGAGAAATGCAATCTTTTAAATCTTAATTTGAAAATATTTGTATTATGTAGGCTTTCTTATAAATAATGTCTTCAATGCTTAATATGTGACAATACTTTTAACTTTGAGGCTAGTCTCTTTAAAATATGAGGTAAATTAACAAATGTTTTTATTTTGCATAAGGATATGTAAGACAGAGTGATTTAAGAATTTAAAAATGAACAGTATAAGCAAGGGGGGAGGGGGAATGTAACCCAGAAAAATAAACAGAAGAAAATTAGCTGAATAATTCCACAAGAATGACAATAATGCAATAATATAATGGTTTTGGAAAAGGATCTAGGAAAGGAAGAAGACTTTCTGGGATTTTAGAGGTTTTGCTTATCTAGATAGAGTCAAACATCATTAAAAAGCAGGCGTTGGCATTTGATGATGCTCTGATTATGAAAGGAGGAAAGAAGAAAAATATTAATGATAACATTTTGTAACAGAGTTAGGGAAAACAGAAATACTACAGAGCATTCATGTTAAAAAGAGAAAACAGTATACCTGAAAAATCAAGAAATATTTGAAGCTCACTAATAATAGAGTTTGCTTGAGAGTTTCTGATCATATAAAGATGAAAAAAATTTAGAATAGTTTCTAATTAAAAAAGGGTTTGAAAACACAAAAAATAATGTTCCTGTTTATCCACAAAGGAGGGAGTTCAGGATAGAGACTAGACGAAAGGATGAGAGATGCTGAAATAATTGAGAATGAATGGGCCACTGTGCTAAAGCTGGAAAAAAATGATCCTAGGCTGAAAATAGCATGGGCAATTAATGTTTATTGAATCGTTACTTGAATCATAACTCTCTCTATTAGACACTATGAAAACACTTTTAGGTATTGGTTAAATTATGTTATTGCTCTTCTGTTGTTGTAGTTGTTAGCTTTTTTTACCAAAGCAATCCATGCTCATTGTAAATGTGTTGCAAAATACAGAAAAGCACAAATAGGAAAGCAAATGAACACTTGCTTGAGATAACTATTTTTAACCCATGTGGCCCGAAAGAGGGCTTAATAACTATGTGTAGAAGGTATTATTTATTGTGTGCCAGTCACTCTCATAAGTGTATTACCATCTGTTTCTTTTCACAAGAACGTAAGCTCTGTGAGCACAGGGACTCCTCTGTTTTGATCATTGCCATGTTCCTAACACCTGCAATAGTGCCTGGCATGCAGCAGGCACTCAATAAATATTTGTTAAATGAATGACTAAATCACCTTTCTTAATATACACATCGATTTTATTGTCATTCCTATTTATTTATGGAGAAACAGAGGCACAGGGAAATTACATTGACAGCCCCCAGTTGCTTAGTGCATAAGCTAGCAGGTACACCAAGTAAGTCTGACTTTGCACTTAAATAGTTGATTGTTTACTCCTTAGTTAGAGAGCAAGTCTGCAGAATTGAAGGTAAGTGGGATGATGTTAATAACACTATAGTGAAACTACGACAGAACCCGCTTGACAGGGTGCCAAATGGATCTTGTTATGTTGTTTTCATTGAGCAGTTCTATTAACCAGCAGTCATCAGAAACTGAGGACATAAAAAAAGAAAAAAAAATGAGAAGGCATTTTTCTTTGTCTCTCACCACTGTGTTCCAGAAATATACCATCTATAGTTGTCTTCCACCTAAGTGAGTGGCTAAATAGTTTAGCAGATGAGAATTATACTGACTATTGGGAGGCTAGAACATCACACAAATGAATGTTTAGAAATATACAGTTGCAATTTATGTCAATCTAAACCTGCAGAGTTAGTGAATGTCAGTGTCATTTCATGCTGGATGTCAGTACATTGTGACTTTCACTCTTGCCTATTTAAAAAAGATATTTTCCATTAGAACAGAACCAGATTGCTTTCCAGTAAGATGTGAACAAGTCTCCATGCAGCCACTTAACTTGGTCCCGAAGATCAAAATATTATTGCACGAAATTTGCAAATACAGCCCACATTATAGCATTCATAGCAGTCACTGATATGCTTTCATTATGTCCTGAGAATGTTTATGTATGTGAATATGTGAGCTTTTGAAATTAATGTAGGGATTAAATAAAATATTCAGTTTTTTACTTTCAAAGAAAATGTTGCAGAAAAAATATGGAAATACTGTACCCCAAATTTTTATAACCTTTAGATATCTATGTCTATTTAGATTTAGGCTACAAAAGTCAGAGCAGAAACTTATTCACTTGTGCACTCATTTTTTCATTCTTTCAACAAATATTTTTTTTTTTTTGAGTAGAAACTACATTCCAGGAACTAGTCTATTTAATTTCTTGGATTCACTTAAGACTTTATTACATTGTTATCACAAAAGGACAAGGCTCTTCTGGTTTTTAGTTGCTGCTCCTGAACAATGAAAGTTTAGCTGTCCAGAAATGATCTAAGAACATCCTATACCTATACTGACACACTGAAATTACTATACATTTTCTGCTTCAGGATTAAAGACATTTCATAGTATAGCAAGCCTTGTAGGAAACCAGAAATAACTTATAAGTTCAGAATGGAAATAAATGTGTAGGGGTAGGAAGGAAGATTTGTATTCAAGCAACAGTAGTTTGTAATAATTTTATGGTAGAAAAGGACCTTCCTGAAAATATTGCCTCAAATATTTCTTTAAAGCTCATGTCTTCTGCCATCTTGTCAGTAGGTTTACAATATATTGACATGGTACCAGACAATGTTTTGGCTGAACTTTCTGTTCTCACGTCTCCCAGGTTCTTGTCTGGGAGTTGGGAACTCTGTACTTTAGAAAGCAGATCTATCTGAAATCAGAACAGGTAACATGAGGCCCCAATATCTCCATCTACTCTCTAAGGGGCTTCTTGAGACAGCCCCTATGGCATCCAGTTTGCTCACATAATGCAGCTGGCTCCTAACAGGACCTAAATGGGGTTTAGGATCTGATGGTGTCTGATACACCATGAAGAGATGACTCTTATGAATGATGTTTTGTGAATATATTTCTATGAGGGATTTTAATGTAGCTGAAAACTAAAATAAAAGGTGTTGTTTGTTTTTGTTTTTGTTTCTGGTGAGGAAGTGAAAGGGTGGGGACCCATCTTCTCTGCTCTACCACTTGTGGCAGAAGCTGAAGGAAATATTTTTATCAGACTCCAAAACCAAAGCTTATGTAGTGTTGTGTCTTAGGGCAAAAGGGACAAAATGTGACCCATTGTTAAGGCAAGAAGGGCAGGGCAAATCGAATGGCTCTGTCATAGTGAGGGCTGCAGGAAACCTATCATAGCAGCAGTGGGGAATGTCAAGACACCCAGAAAGAACTAGAGGTTACTTTGGGAGCTAAGGATGCTGTGAGGCTTCTGGGTATAAACAGAGGCAAGAGTCAGACTAATTTAGTTATTTCAGCGGTTGTGATTCCCTCTGAGGCTATTCCATTGAAAAGGACAGTAGATGAAATTAAAAGTGTTTAATAGTAGTACTATCCTTCTTACAACTAAAGTTTCTTTATAAACTCAGATACATAAAATATATAAAAGTAAAGCTGTGTTGAAGTGGGGAGAACCAGGAGCTACCTGCTCAACACACCAGGCAGCTGTATTTTTTACAGCTCCTTCAAGTGCTTTTAATTTGCAGCAAAGTTGCGAACCACTGTTTCAGAGTAGTGCTTCTCAAACTTTAATGCACCTACAAATCACCTTGGGATTTTGTTAAAAGGCAGATTTTGCTTCAGGAGGCCCGGGATAAGTCTAAGCGTCTGTCCGCGTATTTAACAAGCTCCTGGATGATGCCGATTTTGCTGGGAGGTAAAACACACTTTGCACAGCAAGATCTTGGAGCACTGGACTCATATTTCTGTGGGCATCAAAATCTGCCAGAGTGCTTATTTAAACATAGATTATTGTGCCCCACTCCCAGTTTCTGATTAGTAAGTCTTGGGTGGGGCCAAATTTGCTTTTCTGTTTATACGCAATGTAGCTTTAGACATGATCATGTAGGGCAGTGGTTCCCAAACCTGGCCACACCTGGAAAACGTATAAAGTGTACTCAGCCTATAGCCACCTCCACCCCTCCACATCTCCCATTCCCCATTCCCTGTTCTCACAGAATCTGACTTAAAGCCCCCTGGGTGATCCTACTGTGCAGTCGGGTTTGAGAACCATTGGTCAAAGGCCTCATAGGACGGGTCACATCTGAGGACTTTAGATTTTATTCTAAATATAATACTATGTACTAGTTGTCTCTGTGTTACAAATAATTTATGACTATATAAAGGGGTTTTAAAGCAGATCTCTGATGAAATTCTGACAACTGAGCAATATGCTTTTATCTGAATAGGTGAGTGAATAATCTGCATGAGGCAGATACTGCCTTCATTATCTCTATTACAAATGAGGAAGACCCAGAAAGGTTAACCAGATAACCCTTAATTCCTGTAGAGAAATACGTTAATATGTATACATATTGGTTACTTTGAAATCTACTAATAACAAACTGGCTATATAGTTTTATTCTCACTTTCTATTACCTTTGGTCAGTTCCATTATGGGTTACGTGGTGGAAGCTAATTACTGGGAACCTGTAATTTGAAGTGGCAGGTAATTGAAACTTAGGTTCTCTATGAATATCTGTGTAATGCATAATACATTATTAAACACTAATTATCTAAAACATAAATGAAGCCAATTGAAGTCAGCTCCAGCAGTTGGTGATTAATAATAAAATCGAAACTACAGATAATTAATGTGAGTCCAAAAAAGTTCATTTTAAGTTGGCCTGCAAAAATAATTTTTTGTCATTTGGGATAATTGTGACATGCTAATATGTCTAATTTTATTTGCCTCATCTACATTCACCTCATGTACTCAGAATGAAAAGCAGAACAAAGCTCTAAATCCAAGAAAGAAAGAAAACGATCTATCCCACACTTGTATTAATATTTCATCTTCTTTACTGAATTAATACTCTGAGATTGCCAATACAAACATCAGTGGAAATAGTGACTCTTTCAAAATAAATGTCTTTATCAGTTGAAATTAGTTTCAAATGGGATGTTATAATCTTACAAAATTTGATCACTTAATTTTTTTAAATGGAAAAAAACTCAGAACAATGAGATGCATATCACCAATATTTTATATATGTACACACTATACTACAACATATAAGTATGCAACCTGTAAATAATATAGATTATATAATAAATATGTACATATATAATATAAATTAGCTAGTTAGCTGTATCTATTATAATGTTCTTCCTGGTTTCTGCTTCTGATATTGTCCACCTGTCTTGGATCTTTTAGTAACATCACTTATGATACATCTTGTACAAAAGCAGAAAAATATGCAGATTTCTGAAGGTATGGTCAAAGTAAAGTTATTGGTAAACATACCTCACAAGTTGCAGAAATGACTCCAGAATTATGCAGTGTGCATTTTTCCAGTATGGATATGTCATACTGCTGTGAAAAGTATAGCTCTTTCTTCCTTGTCACCTATCTGCAACTGTGTGCTTTGGCAACAAAATCCAATTCTACCCCATTAACATCCTTGTGAGGGCTTTTGAGACCTAACCTTCAATATTTAGTTTTCAATATGAGCAACATGGCATATTTGAGAAACTGAAAGAAAGCTACTGTGATTGAGGGGAGAAATTGGCAGGTCTTATAGGTTCTGTAGCATGGTATGCTGGTTAAGAGCTTGGAGCTCTAGAACCAGACTCCCAAGGTCAAACCCAGGCTTCACCTCTTAATAGCTTGTACTATTTGACAAGTTACTTAACTACTCTCTGCTTTAGCTTCCTCATTTGTAAAATGAAGACACTACTTATAATGCCTATCTCATATGGTTGCTGTGTCATCAAAAGAGCCATTGCAGGAAAGTACTTATAACAGTATCAGCAATGTAGTATATATTTTAATATAAATGCAAACCTGTATCCTGAATTTGATTGCTTCTCATTACATCTAGAACCGCCTTTCCGGTTCACCATCACTTCTTGCCCTCTTCCTAAACCTGCCTTCTATTTGGTCTTTATTTATTCCCTGTTAACCCAAAATATTCAGGATGAAATTATGTTTTATAGAAATTTGATCATGTCACTTACCTGCTCAAAACTTCCCACGATTTATGGTAAATCTACTTAGGATAAAACATCAAGCTTCTTCCACAGCCCTCAAGGCCCTCCATGATCTGGTCCTTGCCTGCCATTCTGGACTCATTTTCTACCAGGTTCCTTTAACTTACTATGCTTTTCTGTCTTGATCTCATTCTCATGACATGGCCTTGTATGTAATGTTTTCCATATCTGAAATGATCTCCAGCTCTGCACCCCTCGTTTTTCAGGTGTCTGCTCAAACATCTTCTAAAATATGATTCTCATAATTATCACATCTAAAAAAGCATGTATTTTGTTCTCTATGGATCATGTGCTGTTTTATTTTTTACTTTTACTGTTTTTATTAGCTGAAACCATATTACTTATTTTATTACTTGTTTCATGCTTGTCTCCATTACTAGCTCTGAGTGCCTATAACTGCAACATACTAGAGACTCAATATATATTTGTTGAATAACTGGGTGCTTTTATACATTCTGAAAAATTAAAGAAGAATGACTGAAGATATTTACCCAGAAATATATTTAAATATTAAAACTGGATAGATGTGGAAATTTATTTAGATTTATACTTGAAAATTTGGAATATGATTCAAAACAATAAGAAATATTTTTCTATAGAAAATCAAACATATATTACATTGATTTCTAAACAGAATATTCCAACTTAAATATCTTGGGATTGTTTTTCTACAAACTGAGAAGTGGATAATTAGATATGAACTCATCTGCTATATCTAATGCTTTCTATTTTCACTTAGAACAAAAATTTTTTCCTTATCAGTTAAAAGGCCAAAATTGATAATTTTATTAGCACATAGAAAATTCATTGTCATTTAATTCTTCAAGTAATATAAGGGAAACACATAAAAATTTTGAAACAAACTTTGTTGCTGGCAGTTGTTCATATTGCGGTGCCAATTTCTGCATTCAGACCTGGTCTGAAGCTGAGAATTGTATATGGAAACGCTTAATGTATTTTTATCATTCTTCTAGAAATAAGGCATAAAGAACCTAATGATAACCTGGAAGAAGGGGGAAAAAAAACTAATTTAGACTGAATAAGCAGTGCTAATACAAATGCAGGATATCGACTATTGAATTTTTTATAATGTAACTTGAGTTTTAGATGTAAATAGAATATCGAAAGTTACTGTTTCATACTACTAGGTTAACCCTAATTCCCTGAAATCAATTTCTAGCTTTTAGGTGCTAACTTGGATTAAAAATTTTGATGGAATATTTTGGTTGATGAGTTACATAGAAGACTGCATTTGTGAAAATCTCTTTCACCAGAAATCTCTGGGGCACACTTGCTATTCATTGGGTAGAAAAGAGAGGGAGAATTGTGACAAAGAAGGCCACAGGCTGTAGTTTCTTTATCCTTATGATAGAAAATAGAGAATATTAGATGAAGTCATTACAGTGAAGCTTCATGATGGGATTAGCACCCTTATCAGAAGAAGAAGAGTGACAAGAACTTTCTCTCTTTCTCCCTATCATATGAGGATCCAAGTGGAAAGCAGCCATCTGCCAGTCAAGAAAAAAAAAAAATCTCAGTAGGAACTGAATCTGAAGGCACCTTGATCTTAGACTTCCCGGCCACCAGAACTGTGGGAAATAAATGTCTGTTTTTTAAGCTACTCAGTCTGTGGATTTGTTACAATAGCCCAAGCTGATGATAAGCATTCAAAAATACAAGAGAATGTTTACTAGATATCAGAATTTGAGCAAAAAAAAAAAAAAAAAAAAAATTGTAATATAATAATGACTTCAAAAAGAAGAGAGAAAATGTCATAGAATAGCCCATTATCTTTCTAAATATTGTCTCCGTCCTATTCTCACTCTTCTCCTTCCAATACTCTAATTATGTGGATTTAAACCTTTTGACTATGCCTTACATGTCTTTTACTTTCTGTTTTGTTTCTTTTATTTTTTTTCTATGCTTCTCTTTTACGTATTGTTATTCACCTGTTTTCCAGTTTACCAATCCTGTCTTATACCGTGTTCAGTCTGCTATAAAACCCACCCAATGATTTCTTAATTTCAAATATTGTATTTTTCCATTCTAAAATATCCATTCGATTTTTATATATTCTAATTTTTTGCTTAATTCTCAATCTTTTCTACTATTCAGCCAATTCTAATATCCAAATCATCTGTGAATCCTTTTTTTCCCACTCTTGGTTTTTAGTAAACCTAATGTACTCTCTATATTAGTATGCCTCATAAGTTTGGATAGTGTGGATTTAAAAAAAAAAAACTGCAGAGGCTCTGTTGATTTCTTTCAAAAGAGCTATTTTTTATTCATTTGTTTTTTTGGCAGGCAGATAGATCCTGCTGAGGTGTGAATTTAGGCTTTGTTATGGCTAGACTATTAATTTTTTTACCTTATTTAACCTTACTGTGCAAAACTTACTCCTTGTGGGTTTCCCCTACTCCTAAGGCATGCCCAATCTGAGGACTTGGCTGTAATTTTGTGATGTTTACTGGTGCACCTCCTCTTTGGTAAGGCTTAAACTGTAACCTCTGTTTTCTCAGACCTGCATGCTGCTGATATCTGTGATCAGCTTTGTAGCTTTCCAGCTGCTGTTTTCATCTGGGTTTGTGGAGTTCCACCTGACTTGTGTGCAGCTTAGGTTTTGTCCAACGACTTGTGCGGAATATGTTTGTCACGTTCTGTGCTTTTTTTTCTGAATTTCTCTCTCTTTTCAGAAATTTGCTTTCAGAGTGCCTCACCCCTGCAAGACAGCCAGTTTCTACTTAGTTTCTATTACCCACGTTTGAGTGTGGAAAACTACCTTAGAAAAAAAGCCAGGTGGAATGTGGTGCTCACCTTCTATGGTTCCTTCTCTCAAAGATTATAGCACCTATGTCGCTGATTCTTCAGTGTTAAGCCATTGTTTTGTATATTTTATGCAATATATATTTTATAATGTTTTGTATATTGTATATTTAGTCCTTGTAATAGTTTTAGCCACAGCATTAAGTTCAAGGCAAGATACTCTGCCAAGGCTAGTACCAGCTCCTCTTTACTCTTCAACTTATTGTAATATAACTTCCATCCCACTAGACCATTAAAACTGCTCTTGCTAGAGTCACCAACGACTTCCATGGTAGTATCTCTGTGGATTCTTTGCAGGCCTTATCCTACTTTATCTCCTAGTAACATTTAACACAGTTGGTCACTTTCTGTCTTTCGCTTTTGTACTATACATTCTTCTACCTCTGTGGCCATTTTATTTTCTTAGTCACCTTTGTTGACTTAATTCTCCTTTACCCAGCCTTTAATGTTGAAGTTTCTCAGCTCCTTTGATAGGAGTCAGGTGCTCTTTCCTCCCTACTCTACAACCCCTCCCTAGGTGATGTCATTCAAATCTAATGATTACCACAACGTGCTGGAAACTTTCAAATTCCAGCCTGAGAACCCCTTCTAAGCTTCACAACTTAGATATAATGACCTACTTGAAATCTCCACTTGTATGATTCGAAGATTTTCAAATTTAGCATGTCTAAATTGAACTATTTTTGTTCTGTATGCTGATCTCCTCACTTTTCTCAAGTTCTCCTTCTCAAAAAAAAACATCATTCTCCATCTCTGCCTATAACTCTTGCCAGGCACTTGAGAGTAACCTTGGTTTTTCCCTTGCATTTCAATAGAACAGGTTTTAGCAGCTCACATTTTGATCAGACTTTCAACTTGATGAGAGTTCCTCTCTTTGCTGGCTGATAACCTTACTTTGCTTTTCCCTGGGCCAAATGAATTGTTCTGAGTCATCAGACTCTTTTTTTGTAGGGTATTTGAGGACATAGGAGCTGTGAACCATGAAATGTCACTGTATCGTAGTGTAGGATAGACACAGAAATTCATAGGCAAGATCGAAGTCATCAAATAAAGATTAACTTCTCTTCTTTATGCTTTGTTTTAGATGTTTAGGACATTTAGGATTAATTTTAAAATAATTTCTAGTAAACTTTAGGAATTTGGGGGCTAACAAGGTAGTTTATTAGGTAAATTCTGGAAGGCTTGTCTTATAGAAAATGGTTACCATCTCATAGAACTGTATTTGCAATTTGTGGAACTGCTACTAACTGGATAGATTATCAATGTATGTTGTTATACAGGCTGAAATTATAGGTTCTGTTTTTAGTCATGGGTAACTAGGAGTTTTAGATGTATACATTCCATCTACTCCATCAAATGTCTTAAAAATTAGGATATGTATTAAAAAGAACAATATATTTTAGCTAATGAGTTTCTAGACAAATGGTCTAAGTCAGCGGTCCCTCACATTTTTGGCACCAGGAACTGATGCTCCTTTGAGAATCTAATGCTTGATGGTCTGAGGTGGAGCTGAGGTGGTGATGCTAGTGCTGAGGAGCAGCTGCAAATACAGATGAAGCTTTGCTCACTTGCCCACTGCTCACCTCCTGCTGTGCAGCTTGGTTCCTAATAGGCCATAGACTAACTGCTCGGGTTTTGGGGACCCCTGAGCTAAGTAAAATGATACTCATGTTTTGTAAACTTGCTTCATAAATCCTTGACACAGCACAGTACCTGCTGACCCTGGGTGACCTTGGGCAAGTCACTTACCCTCTCTGTGTTCATTTTCTTCATTTATAAAACGGTGATAATAGGTGATAATAGTGCTTACCTTAACGGTTGCTGTGAGGCTTAAATGACTTACTATTAATAAAATGCCTAGAATAATGCCTGGCACAGAGCAAACATGATAACTAAATTTTTATTAAATAAGTTAAAAATAGTATTTCTGGCTTTTTCTTTCTAGTTTCTTTACTGTTTTGGGAAAGAATTAAGAAGTCAGGAACCCAGGAGTCTCATCTCAGAGTTGTCATTGTTTGTCTGTGTGGCCTTAATACCACTCAGTTTTTAGTATCACTTAGCTTTTGTTCTGTATCTGTAACATAAGTAACACTGGGTGCTTCTCTTATGCCAAACACCCTTATGGAGCACTTGACCTACCCCTATATCATCTCATCGAATTCTCACAATTACACATCTGGATAGGTGGTAAAATAATAATCATTTTAACTGAGGCTTAGAAAAGATAATGACTTGTCTGAAGTCACACAACTAGTACGTATGGCATCTGGGTAGCTTGTTTGTCTCCAGAGCACAAAGCTCCTGACCATGGCTCTGAGATCCTGAGCCTTACTCCTCATTCTTCCCCAGTGGCTGCAGGTTTCTTACTTACAGGGCTGTTAGGCATTGACAAGCAGCGTAGATTTCAGCCAGAACTCTGCCTCTGAAAACTGTCTGCAGTTTTGGCTGTGGGAGTCCTTGAGACCATCTCCTTGTCAGAGTGAGACATCTCCGTTGCCTCCTGGTGTGGGCTGAGTCCAATCACTTCAGCAGCTCAAGAGCTCTCTCTGGAGATAAGCAGAGGGAGCCTGGGCCAGGCTTTGTTCCTTGCCTTTTGACTCTCAGCTGTCATTTTTTTTTCGTTCGAGGATGCATTTGCAATTATAACAAAATCATGCAGACTCTAAGCCCCATGTTGCCTCTTTAGCATTTTCTCCTCTAAATCATGTCCTAGTTTCCCTTGGCAACCATGTAGCTCTACCCACAACCCCTCCTAAAGCCAGTCTTTCTGTAGTTTTAGCATTTCAAACTGAATCCTGTTGTCAATATAATTGTTTGCTATTTAGAATCCATATTATCCTTACTGTGGCCTCAGGAGACGATATATTTATCTATGTGTCATTTAATACTTTTGTGACCCCAATGGTGAGAAGAGCAGACCAAGAAAGGAGGAAGTATCATGAGGTGGCAAGTTAGTGTTTTCAGACCAGCAGAATGTTGTGTTACCCCTTAAACCACACTGTGTGTTGGAGGGTGGGGGTTGGGGAGAAGGATTCATCAATTCCTCCACTCAGGACCAGTAGGATCAAGAAATGTCAGTGCTAGAAAGGATCATGGACAATATTCTAGCCCTTGTAGAAATGAAGAAACCAAGAGCACTAGAGACAAGTCGCCTTGTTTAGGGTCCCGCATTACCTTAGCATTTGACCAGGATATCAGTACTCTTAACCCTGCATGGTGTCACCTCTTCCACACCAAGCTCATGTGTGTAATAGATATGAATCCCAGACCACAAATTCAGGTGTGCAGAGAGTTAAATTGTGTCCCTTCAAAAAGATGCATTCAAGTCCTAACCCCAGGTATCTGTGAATGTGAATTTATTATAGGGTCTTTTCAGATGTAATAAAGGTGAAATAAGGTCATATTGGATTGAGGTGGGTCTTAAATCCAATGACTGATATCCTTATAAGAAGAGAAGACACAAAGGGGCAGACACAGAGACAAGGCCACCTGAAGATGGAGTCAGAGAATGGAGTGGTGCAGGAACGCCGAGGCTTGACAGCCACCTCTAAAGAGCTAGAAAAAAAGAAGGAATGTTTCCTCTAGAGAGAGCACAGCACTCCTACCACCTTCATTTTGTGCTTCTAGCCTCCAGAACCGAGAGAATATGTTTCTGTTGTTTCAAGCCACCCGCTTTATTGTATTTTTGTCATGGCAGTCCTAGGAAACTAATACAAGGTGGCTATTAAATATAATTTTATTTTTCTGTAATTCAACATGACATTTATTTTGTACTTTAGTTCTTCCAGAGGGTAAACACTTAAATCCAGTCAAGGTAAGATGGAGTTCCCCTTACCTCTCAGGCCTAGGTCTAAGCTGTAACGTGTGCGGATCTGCCCACCGCAGTTGTCCAAGGACATGCCTCGTTTCCGTGCCCATCACCTCCACAGAACTGATGGCTCCAGCAGCTGCCACAGAGTATGAAACTCTCAGACACAGCTTAATCTCACACTCACCTAGGTGAAGTGTTATGAGCATTTCCACAGCGAGTGCTTCTGTGTCATGATAGCTCTGCCAGGAAAGAAAGCTTTAGGGCCTATTTTCTTAAGATCCACCGGTGTCTCTTTCATCCAATCTTACTTCTGCAATCATGGAAAAATATTCTATCTGTTACCCACAGGCCAGAAGCCCCTTCTGTGAACCCCAAATGAGGTTCTTTTTCCATTTGATGCCAATTATGAGACCAAAAGTGAGCCCTAACAGCATAAGATTTATTCAATGGCCAGAGAATGGAGAAATGGGAACCTGTCTCTCAGATCAGCTTTTTATCCCTTAGGGGTTAAGGAGTTGTCTAAATAGAATAATGGAAATGGAAAGGAGGTTTATGTAAATATATGGGAGGGATATTCATGAGTTTTCTAGGAAAGAGGTGGTAGGCTTTCCTGGAATCAAGGTTCC
This sequence comes from Eidolon dupreanum, assembly GCA_028627145.1. Lineage (NCBI taxonomy): Eukaryota > Metazoa > Chordata > Mammalia > Chiroptera > Pteropodidae > Eidolon > Eidolon dupreanum. The sequence continues at coordinate 58,186,868 of CM053501.1, read as the reverse complement.
ATCTGAAGATTAACATACAAAGTGTCTTTCTGTCCTTTTATGATCTCTTCCACCTGTCATGATGATAGTCAACCATCATGGCACCAGTAAGTGTGACATTTAGCATGGAGATTAGATTATAATGACCTTTGAGGTCCTTTTGGGGTCACTTAGACAGCTATCTTGGCCTCAACAAGTTTTGGTGAGTTTTTAACACCTATCAGCAGGCCTTCCTGTCCGCAGAGGCAAACAGAGTTTGAACAAGGGAGGGATTCAGGCAGGTCTTGCGGCAGGTCTGCAGGGTGACAGACCTACGTCACTTCATTTTCTGGCACTCTACCTACACCCTTTATCTATGCTCTGATCCTCTCACTTCCTTACTCAGACTTTTGGGATACAAACCCCAAATATTTGCTGGCTTTTTTAGCTTTCTATCTTGCCACAGTCTTCCCCTGAGGCAATGAACCTAGACACTACAAGGGAGGGTGGGCAAGAAAAATGGAAAATATTAGTGGATAAACAAAGGATATTAATTTATCAGAACTATTATCTGGATAAATATGATATGAAGGAAAAATGTACTCCTGAAGCCAAAGAGACATGGAATCAGAGGCCAACCATGCCACTTTCTAGGTGTAACTAGGGCAAGTTATATTTAGTCTCTCTGAGCCTTTGTATTCTCACCAAAGTAGGAAATTAAAAGTCCTACCTTCTAGAGTTCTCTTGAGGATTAAATTTAGTGATATGCATATATATATATATATATATATATATATATATATATATATATATGCAAAGTTGTAATGTCTCCATTTAGCAAAAGCACAGAGGATACCTTCTAGCCAAGTCAGCATTGTTGGAAAATATTTAAGACTGGGTCAATTTCCCAATTCTTTCCTAAGAAACCTGCATCTAAAAAGACACAGACCATTTAGCCTAAAGCTTCCTTCTGAAAATGGCCTTCCACTACAATGCAAGATGCTACAACAGAGGATGGCTGGCCCCTTAACTATCTTTCTTGTGCCAAGGAATAGGCTGAAGATGAGAACGAGGTTTTCAATTCTTTCCTGCCTGTATTATCTGCCTTTGGTACACTTTGATTTTTGTGCTTCCTTGAATCCAGATAAATATTCTGCAGAAAGACAGATATTTTATATGTTTATCTACTTGGCTCTTAAACTGGAGCACTGCTGAACTCTTCTGGGGAATTAGCAGTGCTTTAGTGTTTTTTTCAGGACTTGGTGAAACCTGGGCAGAGCCAGTATTGACTCTGCCAGATTTTCCTTCTCTGATTAAGAAATTGTCATTCAGAGGCAGAGCCACTAGATGTCACAAATGGGGAAATGTTCTGCCTAGCTCCCTGTGGTCTCTCCTGTAAGGGGAGATGGTGGTGTACTACAGTCCTTTAAATTTTTTTTTTGTTTTAGTTTTTAAAGACTTAATATTTTTAGAGTAATTTTAGGTTCACAACAAAATTGAGAGAAAAGTACAGAGTTCCCATATACTACCCACCCAACACACACGTAGCCTCGCCCATTATCAACATCACTCATCAGAGCGGCACATTTTTTACCAAGGACAACTCTACATTGACACATCATTACTACGCAAAGTGCACAGTTCACTGTAGGTTTACTCTTGTACACTTTGGCACCCCGGTCTTGAACTTCTAGCCTCCAGAACTGTGAGAAATAAATTTTTGTTGTTTATAAGCTACCCAATCTGGAGTATTTTGTTATAACAACGTGAATAGATTAAGACAGTCATGCAGAATATTTTCACTGTTCTAAAAATCCTCTGTGCTCTGTGTATTTATCTCTCCTCCCTTCCCCCACTTTTGATAACCCCTTATTTTCTTATTATGTTCAAATATTTTTTCTGTCTTTCTCCTCCTGGTATTCGTTACATGTATGTTACACATCTTTCGTAGTTGCCCAGCAGTTCTTGAATAGTCTTGTTCTGTTTTTCCAGTTATTGTTCTCTTTGCTTTTTAGTTTTTGAGGATTCAGTTGATACATCCTCCAGCTCAGAGATTCTTTCCTCAGCCATGTCCAGTCTACCAATAAGTACACCAAAGGCATTCTTCATTTATGCTACCGTGCTTTTTACCTGTAACATTTCTATTTGGTTCTTCTGCATGGTAGCCATCTCTGTGCTCACATTTCCCGTCTGTTCTTGCACGCTGTCTATTTTATCCATTAGAGTCCTTAGCAGACTAATTGTAGCAGACTAATTGTAGTTGTTTTAAATTTCTTTTTTTTTATTATTATTTATGCCTACAGCACCTGGTCTTCCTAGGTGGTCTCTCATCCAAGTACTAACCAGGCCTGACCCTGCTTAGCTGCCAAGATCAGACATCAGGCTTGTTCAGGTTGGCATGGCCATAGACCATGGACCGTGACTCCACTGGGGCGCAAACCCAGAACCTTCTGCGTGTAAAGCAGATACGTTAACCATTACACTATGGAACCATGTCCAATTGTTTTAAATTTCCAGTCTGATAATCTCAACATCCCTGCCATGTCTGCTGGTGATGCTTGCTTTGTCTCTTCAAATTGTGTTTTTACCGCTTGGTATACCTTGCAATTTTTAATTCATAGCCAGACAAGATGTAACAGGTAAAAGGAGCTGCTGTAAAAAGGCCTTACTAATGTTGTGGCGAGATGTGGGGGGAGGGGAAGCATCTACAGTGATTAGTTAGGTCTCAGTCTTTAAGTGGGTCTGTGACTCTAGACTGTGAACTTCACAGTGTTTGTCAGGTTTTTTCTCATCCTTTTAATGGGATGGGATGCCTAGAGTGGGCTGAAGTTGGGTATATCCCTTCCCCAGGTCACTTAGATTCTGGTAATATCTCAGCAGGTTAGGCTCTGGTTAGCTGGTTTTCCCCTGAGGGCAGGCCTTGTTAAGAACAGAGTGCTCTGGCATATTTCAAAATGGTAACTTTTCCCCTAACCTTGCTAGAAGCGAGAGGGAATTTTTCTTCTTCGATTTTACTGTGGGAACCTGGTAAAGCTCCTGGAGGTAAATCTCATAGTGCTGCATCCCCCTTTCCTCATCAGTCAGCCCCCAGGAGTTTTTAACTGTCAGAGTTATTCGCACTGAGACTCTAGCAATTTATCAATTACAGTTCAGGTTGTCCTGTCCGAGCACTGGTTCCCAAGACTTCTCTAATCTTGGGAGAAGCAGTTTGTTCTGTGACCTTCCTTCTCTTATGGATCCAAAAATGCTGTAGATTTTTCAATCTGTCTAGTGTTACACTTGTTAGGACAGTGCACTGACTTCTAAGCTCCTTGAATGTAGAACAAGAAACCAAAGTTCCTAAAATACTTTTTTAACTGCTATGATTACCCCAGTTTAAGCTTGTAATAGCTGTGGTCCACCCATATAGCAAGGGCCTAGAAAGATTACTCATCTTTACATCCTTGTTTATAATAGTTCTCCAAGATAGAAATCATTTAAGAATCCTTTGTTTTGAATGCTAGCAATGCAGCATAAGTGGGAGATGAAATAATGTTACTGAGGCAAAATTTCTCCCCCAGAAAGAGAAGATTGTCTGTATTATCTTGATTTGTGGTTCCCACAGTGAACTATGACAGTGATAATCTATGCCAGTGTTTTCAGGATTATTCAACAAATATTTAGTCACAGCTGCTGTATGTGAGACACTGTACTAGGCCCTAGGAAAGTTGTGGCAAACAAGAATGGTATTTCTTGCTCTCCTGGAGGCACTAGTAGAGGAGACCAAGGTAATCTGTATCCATAGTGAGATCAGAAATTTAAGGGACTGTAGCAAGTTTCTGTAACTAAAGAGACATCTCTTAAGGAACTGGGCCTTTTGAAATTGTTGCTGTTTTGTGTTGATATTAAAATGCCTTTTATTTTATAAAATGATAGTATTAGTAGGTAGAAGATTTTTTAATTTTATTTTAGTATTCTTACTGGCAAAATTAAAAGTTGGCAGCTTTATTTTAGTGTTCTATTTTTGGAAATTTTTCTGGTCTTTAACAGCACCAAATCTGGGAACTCCTGTGCTTGATATTCCTAAATGTCCACACTTAGAGCCCAAGATGTCTCCTAGTAAAGATTATTATCCTCCTCACCTCCAGTTCTCAGCCACTGCTACTAGGGAGGCCATCAAAAAAAGTGGAGGAAAACACCCTCCAGATAACTTGAAGCTGAAAATAAACAGAATCATAAGTTAGGTAATGAATATAGCATTAACGTTTTCCCTAAGGAAACAATTTTCTTAAAGTACCAGTTTTTCCAGAAGATTATTGATATATATATTAAATTTGAGACTCTGGGAGTGCCTTGTAAAATATACTTCTATTTTGTATAGTGTTCCCAGTGGAATTTAACCTATCCAACATTCTTCTGACAAGTAGTCCAGTAAAATAAAAACAGAAAAGAAAACTTTGCCTAAAATAGCTAACCCTACCAAGTGAGCACAAGATTCTCTCTCCCTATCATAGTCCATTTGACCTAAATCACTTAAAAAAAAAATCTGCATACAAACCTGTTGCAACATGATGTTTAAGTAATGTCCATGAGAATCAAAAAATGGTATATAAATATACTGGAACTAAGTGTAACCATATTAGTGTTTGTAGCAATAGCTCCCAAATAGAAAATTTTCTGGTCTTGTTGGGAAAAAAATGCTAACGAAATAAAAAATATGGCTAAATGAGGGGACATGACTCTTTTCTCTAGAATAGTGGCAGAAGCAGAAGGTGGAGAAGGACTGAGCTCTTTAGGGCTGGTGCAAGCGACAGCTAGGGTATACTCCAGGATAAACAATACTTCATGATAATCACCCAACTGGTGCCTACAAGCTCATAAAGAACTGACTGGAAGGCAGCGCTGTCCTTAAATAGAGAATTCTGAAGGCACTCTGTGGGTATGAGGCTTTTGAAGTGTTGGCGGATGGATTCTTTGGGTACCAAGTGCAGTAAGTGTTCAAAACAGTGTAGCTTCTCCAAGACCAGGAAATATATGTGACTGACATGAAAACATACCACCCAGATGTCCCTTCAAAGAAGGCCAGCTGAGGAGGTCAGAAGCTAGCCTTCAGATGTCACCCCTTGAAGGTGCTCCTGTGCTGCAGTTGTTGCTGCCTTGCCTAAGGACACACTCTTCCTGGGGTGGCCCACAACCAATGACTCAGTCATTTCAGCTCAGTCATTTCAGCACAGTGTGGGATAACTTTGAAAGGCCACTGACCTTCAGAACTCCCCCACAAGATCAGATAAAGCTATTTATTAAACCTGTACCACAGCTCTTCTCTTTCTGCTAATCCTGCTTCCTTCCCCTCCTTTCCGCAGGCACTCCTTATAAACAGACTACACATTAACCTCTCCTTAGAGTCAGCTTCTTGGAGAACCTAACCTGAATTGGTGTGCATAGAAAGAAAAAGGCTGATGAGTCACATTCGGGGTTCCCTTCCCTTCTTGAAGCAAAACAGGGTATTCTCAAGAATAGGAAGGCAGAGTGAATAAAATTATTGACTTGTTGTATTGAAGAATATCAGTGGTACCTCTTAGCTGATTATGGCTGGAGATAATATCAGTTACAAGTAGAAATAAATAATAGTATCCCACACAGAACAACCAGTTAAAAAGTCCAGTAGGGAATTAATATTTTATGTTATTCTAATTCTAGATAACTAGGTGAAATCTTCTTATCAAAATTCAGTTTAAATACACTGGCCCTGTTTTTCTTTCTGTAGTTTCCTCAGAAAAAGTCAATCTCTTCTTTCATTTTGTGCATGCAGCACTTGACATCAGTGTCATACCAAGAGGATAAGAGTCTGGGGGGCCCTAAGGGCAGACAGAAAGGGGAAAGGGGTACATCGTCTATGGAGAATTTAAAAACAATAATAAAACTGACTAAAGGTCAGTCTGCTTTTTATTATCATCATGTATTGGAAATTCTAAATGATATCAGCAACAAAATATCCCTTCCTTCCATAAGAAATGCTCTCCTCTTTCACCCCATAACTTATACACACCTTTTCACCTTGGTCTGCTATGACTCAGTATATAACTTAATTATTTCACCATTTACCTTGTATTATACTGTTTACCCAAAACTATTAGTTCTTTATGTCTAATTTAAGTCTGGCTGTTTTTGTTCTCTCCTCATCATCTTTGTATGATCCTTATTATAATTCCTGGCCCAAAGTGGTCATCGATAATATTTAGTCAACTACATAAAGGATAATAATTCGGTCTTCATCTACCTGTAGGAGTAGCAGGTTATTACAGAGATAACAAAGTCTCCTAGCCCTAAAGCTCAATCAACATCTTGAATTTATGTCATTATGATCCTCTCATACTTGATTTTCTTTTTATTTTCCACAGTTGTTAAATCAAAATTCCACTTTTCCTAGTACCATCAGCTTATCAGAATAGATGAAGTTATGTAACAGTAATGACTGAAATGTCACTAGTCCATGTCCCTATCTGCCTACTCAGGATCACTAACCACATTAATTTATGTATTCAATCCAACAATAGATAATGCAGTGAGTAAATATTGAAAACCATGTACCAGGCGCTGGGCTAGCATCCCTGAAATCTTATCCAGTTATGTCTGAGAGGTCCAAGTGGATGCCTTAACCATGATTACAGAGTGTAACTAAAACATACATTTCTTGCTAATACTGACCTCCTCTCATAATGCAACTTCAATGCATTATTTCATAACAATGTCTCTGAATGTGTGAATCTTCGCAAAAATGCCTTCTTCAAAAGGTAAGGAGAAGAGGGCAAAAGGAAAGAAAATTCCCTCTTGCCACTCATCACCCTTCATTTCTCCAATCTGTTCTTTATCTTATGGCCAAACTATCTTCCAATGTGTATAGATAAGTCACTTTCTTCATCACATCTTATCAGTGCTTTCCTATTACTACAAAATAAACCCCAAATCCCATGACATTTAAGGCTTAGTTGAAAGAAACAACATAAACAAATGTCACAGAACCAAAAGAACTAACATATGAGAGTGCTCAGTCTTTTTCTTCTCTCTGTCAGCTGAGGAGTTGGTCTGCCCCCCAGGACACCTAGTTTTCTTTTTGTTTTCTTTTTCTGTTGAGGAGAGTTCTTCCAGTGTCCAATAGCAGCCTCTGGCGGATAGTGTAGTTTGGGGGCTTCCCAAAGATACCTGAGACAAGAGGAAGTGTGGGCCTGAGCTTCAGTGTGCATTCAGGCTACCAAGCTGTGCCTGGTGCCACGAGGTGATGGTCCATCCAGAGGTGACATGTTAATCTTACTTTCACAGAGGTTCTGTTTAGCTGGTTTTTGTGATTCAAAATTGGGAAAATGGTCAAAATTCTGGCCAAGAGAAGAAAAATAAAAAAGCCAGAGAAAGGATGGCTGGGACTAAGAAAGGTAGTTTTTGGGTGGTTAATGTGAGAAAGGACTGGAGCAGTGACAGGTTGGTTAGGAAATAGATGAGGGAAAATGGGATCTTAAGAAGCATTGCTCAAATAATGACTCTAAGTTATTTTGGAATTTCTTTTGGTTGATAGACTGTATTTTTTAGTTTCTTTTTAGCTTTTTTTTTTTTTTTTTGGTCTGCTATAGTGTTAGAAAAATTACTTTACAGTCCAGACTTCATGTCTCAGTCTAACTAGCTAACCAGTTAATTAAGGTCTGCAATGCCTTCCAGGTCAATGAGTGTTAGGAGAAGAAATTCTTTTATTTTTGCATTCACCACTTTGCTTAACCTCCGTTTTTTATCTGCAAACTAGGGAAGTAACAGCACTTGTCTCATGGGATGGTTATGAGGATTAAGTGAAATCATGTATATATAAAGCTCGGTATTTGGCACAGTAGGAGTGTTAAATAAATGATATTTATCGTTATTGTTTAGGTTGTCGAATGGTGAATATCAAGCAGAATCCGTGGAAATCTCCAGGAAGAAATTCTGTATCCTGGTGAGCTAGATGGTGAGTTTTCTCCAAGAAAAAACCCTGGAGATTACTGAATTACAGTGACTAGAATCAAAGCATTTTACTCCTTGCGGTGGCTCCCATAGTCTGTAGACACAGCATATTTCATTTCTAACTGCTAGTATGTCATATATCCCCTAAGTAGTAGTTTCTCATGTTAAGCCTTTCATATAATTTTAACATTTTTCTGCATCTCATTTCTTTAAAGTTTGTTTTCCTTTTTTCTTCCATATTCCATCTTGTTTGCTTACTCTTACTCAATCCTACTTCTATTAAGAAGATTTAAAGATTATAATTCTCCAAGTTTGAATTTAAATGATGAAAATAAGCTTAACATCTCATCTCTCTTCTCTTCAAGCCATTACATTCTTTCTTTCCATCTCCCTATCCTACATCTTAGAAATTTTCTCCAAGAACTTACTCCTAAAGATCTCAGCTCTTTCACATTCAGAAGCAAAAAGGATAGAGGCCTTTAATCAGTTGTATCTTTTGTTTCATAAGGAAACAACAATTATAAGAAAAACCACACTGCCTCAACAGCTAGTTGTAATTATAAGATGGATACAGCTTAAAATAAAATTCAAACACATACTGGGGCAAAAGCTCTTTGAGCAGGAGTGGTCCAAAGGGACACTATCTGTCTTTCCCATTGTTTTCTTTCAGTTCTCCTAAAACTTGCCCTTTGCTTGTTGTTTTACAGGGTTGTGTCCCCTCACACCATTTTCAAGGTCTCAGTGTTTTTAACCTATGGTCTGAGGATACTAGCACAAATGCTCTTTATTGGAATTCATGGATGCTTTTCAAGAAGAAAAGACCCTCTAAAACTATCTTGAAAATGTGTGTGTGTGTGATGTGTGTGTATGCTATGTGTTCATGCACACAAGCAGACCATTTTCTGGGAAAGGGATCATATCTATCAGTAAACACCAAAAGACTCCTCCAAAATTAGTCATAATTTCTGTAGGACTTTAATGGTTCATCAAAACACTTAATTCCATTTATTTTCTGTTTTGCTCCTGCTCCTCTCACTGCATTTTTATATTCTTTATACACTAATAGGCCTATATAGGAACTTTGGATCTCACAGCAGGACTGTTTCTTCCTTATTCACTAACATTTAAGAGGAATAGCTCCTAGTTTAGGGCCTATGTAATAGATATTTCAATTAAAATTATGTTTTCATGGTAATATAAGAGATAATTAAGTGTGGTTCTTGCTGTCCAGTAGTTTATGAGGTAACAGGGAGGCAGACATGTTTTTTTAAAACACAAAAAATCAAAACAAAACAAAAAAAACACCACCAACCACAATCACAGTAATTTATAGTCATATATATGGAGAATTATGAGAAAGATAGATGAGGAGTTTTGACATATGTCCAGGAGTGTTAGGATAGATGTGTTGGAATAGGTGATATTCAAGAATATCTTGAAAAACCTTGAGAAATTTTTATAGGAAGAACAGGTGGGAAGGAGCATTCTTGGCTAAAATGGGAATAACAGTCAGTTTGAGTGTATCTGGGGCCTGAAGCGACTGAGTAGATGTGGTGGGACCTGTGACTGGTGGGAGGCAATGGAGGCACAACCCCAGGTGAGTGACTGGATTTCAGGTCAAATCCCACGTGTGTGTGTGTGTGTGTGTGTGTGTGTGTGTGTGTGCGCGCGCGCGCGCGTGCTTACCTAGAGAAAATGTGCCTTAAAGAGAATTCTGCTCAGCTGCAAAGAACTTGCAGAGTATGGGTGGTGGGGAGGCAGAGCATGGGGTGAACAGATAGAGACCATCACTTGGAAACTGAGAAGTCCAGCATCTGAGCCCTAGAAATGCATGTCCAGGTTTGAGATGGAGATGGGACAGTTCCTTGGAACATAAAAAAGGACCCAACTCCATCAGAAGGGACAGAAGCCAAAACTGCTTTATATCCTATTCATTCTATGAGCACTTTAAAAGGCATCAGTGAATATAGACTCCTAAACACTTCTCAGTTTGCTTATTTAAACTGGGAGCTTTTAATTTATTTTATTGAGAAGTATCTTGGATTTTGTGAAGAGCATTGTGAAGCGAGAACATGGTTTAGGTCATGTAATTATGTTCCAAATGAAACCCTATTATTCACTGGTAAAGGTCAAATGTAAAATGAGTATTTTTGAAAAGCTGACTCTCACATAATTCCTTTTCATTTTAATAAATAGGATGTTCATGGACACTTAATTCTAAGCATGTCTTTAGTGCTTTGGCAAATAGGGCTACATAGTATTTTTACCAATAAACACATAACTGATGGCAGAGCCCATGGACCAAAGAATATAAGACTAAACATTGTAAAGTTGTTTTAAGTTATGTCTTTCTATGAAAGTCCCAGAGGCTGGAATCCTTTGCTTAGGGCTGCTTAGATATTGCTTAGCTGTCAAATAAAGTTACTAAATGGGCTTTTAATTTACTATATACATCAGAACTCGAGGATAATGCTGCAAGAATCTGAGAACTGTCTTGTGGAAGAAGCTCAGTTTGGCTGCTATCACTGTTAAAAGCATCACATTTGATTTGTTTTTGTTTATTTATTAAAATTTTTTTATTTTATATTAGTTTCAACTATACAGTACATTGGTTAGACATTTATATAGTTTATGAAGTGATCCCCCTGGTTACTCTAGCACCCATCTGGTTCTATACACAGCCATTACAATTATACTGACTATATTCCCTATGCTGTACTCTGCATTCCTGTGACTGTTTTGTAACTACTAATTTGTACTTCTTCATTCCTTCATATTTGTCACCCTGCCTCCCAAGCCCCCTTCCCTTTGGCAATCACTGGATTGTCTTCTGTATCTGTGAGTTTGTTTTTGTTTCATTTGTTCCTTTTGCTCCTTAGATTCTGCATATAAGTGAAGTCATGTGGTATTTACCTTTCTCTGTCTGAATTATTTCACTCAGCATAATACCCTCCAGGTTCCTCCATGTCTTTGCAAATGGTAGGATTTCATTTTTTTTAATGGCTGAGTAATATTCCATTGTATATATGTACTATAACTTTTTTATTCAATTGTCTGTTGATAAGCACCTAGGTTGCTTCTGTATCTTGGCTATTGTGCATAATGCTGCAATGAACATAGGGGTACCTATATCTTTACAAATAGTGTTTTGGTTTTCTTTGGATAAATATCCAGAAGTGCAATTGCTGGCTCAAAAGGTAGTTCCACTTCTCATTTTTTGAGGAACCTCAATAGTGTTTTCCATAGTGGCTGTACTATTTTGCAATCCCACCAACAGTGCATGAGGGTTCCTTTTCTCCACATCCTTGATTTGATGATAGCCATTCTGATAGATGTGAGGTGATATCTCACTGTGGTTTTAAGTTGCATTTCTCTGATGATTAGTGATCTTGAGCATTTCTTTATATGTCTATTGCCATCTGTATTTCCTCTTTGGAGAAATACCTATTCAGGTCTTCTGCCTGTTTTTTAATTGGATTTTGTTGTTGTTGTTGTTGTTGTTGTTAAGATGTATGAGTTCTTTATAAATTTTGGATATTAACCCCTTATCAGATGTATCATAGACAAATATCTTCTCCCATTCAGTAGGATGTATTTATATCTTTTTGTTTTGTTGATGGTTTCCTTTGCTGTGCAGAAACTTTTTAATCTGATGTAGTCCCATTTATTTTTCTTTTTTTCTCTTGTTAAAGAAGGTACATCAAAAAATACACACACACACACATATTATATATATTTTATATATTACTTAGAGCCTGTCAGAGAGTCTACTGCTTATGTTTTCTTCTGGGAGTTTTATGGTTTGGGGGTCTTACATTTTAAAGCACTTTGAATTTATTCTTGTACGTGGTGAAAGAAGGTGGTCCAGTTTCATATATTTTGCATTTATTTGTCCAGTTTTCCCAACACCATTGGTTGATGAGATCACCTTTACCCCATTGTATATTCTTCCCTCCTTTGTCATAGATTAAATGAACATATAGGCATGGTCCATATATTTCTGGGCTCTCTATTCTGTTCCATTAATCTAGGTGTCTGTTTTTATGGCAGTACAATTTTGTTTTGATTACTATAGCCTTGTAGTATAGTTTGATGTCAGGTGGCTTGGTACCTCCAACTTTGTTTTTCTTTCTCAAGATTTCTGTGGCTATTCAAAGTCTTTTGTGGTTTCATATAAGTTTTAGGATTATTTGTTCTAGTCTTGTAAAAAATACCATTAGTATTTTGATAAGAATTGCATTGAATCTACAGATTGCTTTGGGTAGTATGGCCATTTTAACAATGTTGATTCTTTCTACCCTTGAGCACAGTATGGCCTTTCATTTATTTGTATCTTCTACAATTTCTTTTTTCAATAACATAATTTTCTAAGAACAGGACTTTTACCTCTTTGGTTAATTTGAGGTTGTTTTCTTGATTTCTCTTTTTAATAGTTTATCTTTAGTGTATAAAAATGCAACCAACTTCCGATTATTAATTTCGTATCCTGCAACTTTATTGAATTTATCAGTTCTAACAATTTTTTTTTGTGGAATCTTTAGTGTTTTCTATATATATTATGATGTCATCTGCAAATAATGACAGTTTTACTTCTTCTTTTCCAATTTGGATGCCTTTTATTTCCCTTTCTTGTCTGATTAATGTAGCTAGGACTTTCAATACTATGTTGAATAGAAGTGGTGAAAGTGGTCATCCTTGTCTTGTTCCTGATCTTAAGGAAAATGCTTTTAGCTTTTTCCTGTTGAATATGATGTTAGCTGTAGGTTTGTCATATATGGATGGCCTTTATTATGTTGAAGTATGTTCCCACAATTCCCTCTTTGCTGAGAGTTTATGTCATAAATGAATGCTGAAATTTCTCAAACACTTTTCCTGCATCTATTGATATGATCATATAATTTTTATCTTTCAATTTGTTAACGTAGTATGTAACATTTACAAATATTAAACCAAATTTGCATCTTAGGAATAAGAACCACTTGATCACAGTGTATGGTCTGTTTAATATATTACTGAATTTGTTTTACTAACATTTTGTTGACAGTTTTTGCATCAATGTTCATCAAGAATATCAGCCTATAGTTTTCTTTTTTTTGTAATATTTTTGTCTGGTTCTGGAATCAGGGTACAGTGGCCTGGTAAAAAAAAATAGGGATATTTCCTCCTCTTCAATATTTTGAAATAGTTTAAGAAGGATAGGTGTTAATTCTTTTTTGAATGTTTGGTAAAATTTACCTATGAAGCCATCTGGTACAGGACTTCTGTTTTTTTGGAAGTCTTTTGATTACTGATTCAATTTCATTGGTGGTAATAGATCGGTTCAGATTTTCTGTTTCTTCTTGACTCTCTTGGGAGCTTGTATGTTTCAAGGAAGGTATTCATCTTCCAGACTGTCCAATTTGTTGACATATAATCGCTCATAGTATTTTCTTATAATCCTTTGAATTTCTGTGAGGTCTGTAGTTACTTTTTCTCTTTATTTCCTATTTTATTTAAATGGATTCTCTCTCTTTTTTTCTTGATGAGTCTGGTTAAAAGTTTACTAATTTTGTTTATTCTTTAAAGAACCAACTCTTGGTTCCATTGATCTTTTGTATTGTTTTTCTAGATTCTATTTCATTTCTTTCCACTCTGAAATTTATTGTTTCCGTCCTTTTACTCACTTTGGGTTTTGTTTGCTGTTCTTTTTCTAGTTATTTTTTTTTAAGTAGAAAGTTAGATTGTTTATTTGAGATTGTTTTTGTTTCTCGAGGTAGGACTGTATTGCTATGAATTTCCCTCTTAGGACTGCCTTCTCTGTCCCATCAATTTTGAGTCATGCGTTTTTATTTTCATTTGCCTCTAGGTATCTTTTTGATTTCTTCCTTGAGTTCATTGTTAATCCATTTACTGTTTAGTAGCATGTTAGCATCCATGTGTTTGTATATTTTCCAGTTTTTTTCTTGTAGTTGATTTCTAGTTTCATACCATTGTTGTTGGAGAAAGATGTGTGATATGATTTCAGTCTTCTTCAATGTATTGATATTTATTTTGTAGCCTAACATGTGATCTATTCTGGAAAATGTTCTATATGCATTTGAGAAGCAAATATATTTTGCTGCTTGGAGGTGAAACACTCTGAAAATATCAATTAAATCCATCTGTTCTAGTGTGTCATTTAAGGTTGCTCTTTCCTTGTTGATTTTCTGTCTGGAAGATTGTCTATAGGTTTCAGTGGGGTTTTAAAGTATCCTTCTGTGAGTGTATTATTGTCACTCTTTCCCCTTAGGTTGGTCAATAATTGCTTTTACATATGTAGGTGCTCCTATGTTGGGTGCATGTATGTTTACTAGGGTTATGTCTTCTTGTTGTATTGATCCCTTTATCATTATGTAATGCTCTTCTTTGTCTCTTATTATAGGCTTTGTTTTAAAGTTTGTTTTGTCTGATATAAGTATTGCCACATCAACTTTTTAAAAATTTCCATTTTTGTGAAATATATTTTTCCATTCCTTTACTTTCAGTCTGTGTATGTCAATTGATCTTTAGTGGGTCTTTTGTAGACAGCATATGTATGTATCTTGCTTTCTTATCAATTCAACTACCCTATGTCTTTTGATTGGGAAATTTAACCCACTTACATTTAAAGTGGTTATTGATAGGTACATAGTTATTGCCATTTTATTAGTCATATTTATGAGTTTCTCCCTGCATCCTTTCTTTTTACAGAAGCCCCCTTAACATTTTTTGTAAAACTGGCTTGTTGGTGATGAATTCTTTTAGCTCTTTTCTGTCTGGGATGATCTTTATCTCACCTTCCACTTTAATTGATAGCTTTTCTGGGTATAGTAGTCTTGGTCGTAGGTTCTTGTTTTTTTTTTTTTTTTTTTTTAATCACTTTGAGTAATTTTTGCCTGTTTCTTCTGGCCTGCAAAGTTTTTACTGAAAAATCAGCAGATATTCTTATGGGGGTACCCTTGTAAATATCTGCCTTTCTTTTGCTTCTTTTAAGATTCTCTTTGTCTTTAACCTTTGGTATTTTAATTATGATGTGTCTTGCTGTGGGTCTGTTTGGGTTCCTCTTGTTTGAGACTCTGTGTTTCCAGGACTTGTATATCTAATTCCTTTGACAGGTTAGAGAAGTTTTCTGTCATTATTTTTTCAAATAAGTTTTCAATCCTTTGCTCTTTTTCTTCTCCTTTTGGTACCCTTATGATGCAGATGTTGATATGCTTGATGTTTTCCCAGAGGTCTCTTAAACTTTCTTCATTTTTTTAAATTCTTTTTTTCTTTTTGCTGTTCTGATTAGGTGTTTTCTGCTACCTTGTCTTCCAACTTGCTGATTCAATCTTATGCTTCATCTAATTTACTGTTGATTCCTTCTAGTGTAGTCTTCATTTCAATTATTGTATTCTTCATTTTCGACTGGTTCTTTTGTATAGTTTCTATATCCTTTTTTATGCTTACTAGATCTCTGTTGAAGTTCTCTCTGAAATCATCTATTCTCCCCCTAAGTTCACTGAGCACCCTTATAACCAGTATTTTGAATTCTGTCTTTGTTAGGTTGCTTGCTTTCATTTCATTTAGTTTTTTTTTTCTGTAGTTTTCCATTGTTATTTTATTTGCAGCATGTTTCTTTGTTTTCTCATTTTAGTTGCCTCTCTGTGTTCATTTCTATGTATTAGAAAGATTTGTTTTGTCTCCCAGCCTTGGCCAGATGGTCTTATGTAGTTAGTGTCCTGTGTGGTCCAGTGGCACAGTCTCCCTAATCACCTGAGCCAGGGGCTCTGTGACTCTCAGGCTGACTGGATGTGGGATTGGCCATGCCCACAGAGTATGAGTTGTTGTGCAGGAGCTGACTCTTTGGAGTGGGATTCACTCCAGCAAGCTCCTATACCTGTGGAGACTACCTTTTGTGTGTGCCACTTATGGGGCTAGTCAGGTGGTGCTCTGTTGTGGTCTGATGCTAGCTCCTGGGTGTGTTGGTTCTGCGGCCCCTTGGGAGAGGCTCTTGAGTAGGCCAAGGTCAGTACTGCCTTTAATTGCTTGGGTCTACCTGGTAGGAGCTACAAAGCGATCCATGGATGGTTGCTGCCTATGCTGGATCTGGAGGTAAGTGAGAGAGACAACACTACAAGCTGAGATCCAGTTACTTGAATACTAAGCCTGGAGCATCTTAGTGGAAGGACCAGTGTACCTCAATGCCTGAGGCTGCTTGCAGCTTCCCATAGGACTCAGCAGCTGAAAGAGCCGTTGGGTCATATGTGAGTTGGATGGTGTGGGGACTCAGGGAGTCAGTGGCATAAAGTGAGCAGATTTCGCCTGGCCAATGCAGAGTCAGTTTTATCAGTGCTAAATATGTGGCTTCTGTAGAAGTCTTGGATCACAACAAGGCCAGCCATGGCCCACCTGGTGGGACACAGACACCTGAGATCTCTTCAAGAAATACCATAGCTCAGGGTGGGGTTTGTGGCCTGCCACCAAAAGTCTCTCCCAGGATGTATGGGCTGTGTGTGGGCCACACAAACTGAGGGCTATTGTTTGCTGTCAAATTCACAGCCCAGGAAAAGCACAGGGTGGAGATGGCTGACTGGGAACAGGCCTGTTGAGGACAATTTGTAGGTTGCATGGAGTGGTGTCTCAGGGAGACATAGGGTGTAGCGGGCCAATGCAGCTTCAGAATTGGCTACGTCAGGGGAGGGTTCAATACAGACAATATGATGCTGGTCCATAGATTGCCCCGGAGGGGCCCCAACAAAGGAACAAAGGTGGCTGTCCCTCCAGCATTTGTCCAGGCACCACACAACTCAGTCAGTCTTTTGCTGTATGTTTCTTACGCTTCCTGAGCAGCTGACCCTCTGCCAGAGCCCAAGGTGAGTGTCTGTGAGTGAGTCTGTGCACTGCCCCTTTAAGGGGGACTGCTGGGATTTCAGGTTCCTGCCATCTCACCCAGGTGGCCAGAATTCCCACTGATTTTTATGGTCAGATTTTGTGGGAACTCCTCTTTCCTGGACTGGAACCCTGAGCTTCTGTGTGGGGCTAGGGCCCTCATTCTTTCAGGGGGACCTCTACAGCTGTGTTATCCTTCCCAGTGCTCTACCACCATGCACAGGTATGTGTCTACGCCACCCGCTACTGGTCTCGATGGGGCTTTTTCTTTTTATCCTCAGATATATGTGTTATGATCAGCTAGACCTGAAAGTGGTTCTCCACATTTATTGTTTTACAATTTGGTTGTAACTTTGATGCAGTCCTAGAAGGAGGCAAATCCCATTTTAACTAGCCTGCCATCTTGACCCTGGTAATCCACCTTGATTTATTGTTTTAGTTTGCAGAACTTAAGTATTTTGAAAGAGGTGCTTAGACAATATATTTAAATTAAATTTAGTGGGCAGAGTAACTGTAGACAGATTTTTACTCTGAAAATCGCTTTTATTTAAACGCTTTTTCATGATAAATTTAGAAATTTATAGGCTAGTGTTTTGCTTTGCTTTGGTTGTTTTTTGTTGTTGTTGTTTTTTTTTTTTTTTTTTTTTTTATTAAGTAATATCTATTACCTATCTTTCTTGATGACACAGGCCTTGTTTCTTCCATTGTTACCCTTGATGAGTTTGTCTAAGCGTGTTGCTGATGTTTTGGTTGAAATCGAGAAACTCCAGGGTCTTGCAGGTGGGAGGATGCATAATAATGTTTTCCAGGATATAGTCATAAAGGACAGGGTTTGTTAGAAGTTTGGGGAGATTTTGAAGAAGCATCCACTGAAAGTTGCTTTTCTTCTATCAAAGCCTACATCAGTCTGTGGACATCATGAGCAGCTGGCTACAGAGAAAAAACCCTGCCTGAGTCTTCCTAGCCACCTCACAGGGTGCATCTGTAGATGGGAATTAGCAGGCAGAGTCTGGCTCTGCAGGGCTCAGGACATACTACATACAGACTTTTCCCAGAAAACTGAACTGTGTTAATAATGGCTAAAAGGTATTTCTTCATAGGTGGTACATTATCCCTAACCCAAAGATGTGAGACATTTAGTGCAGGCCAATTTGGGATACAGAAGAGAAGAAGCAGACAACATGGACCATAAGGTCATGACAGAAGAATCCCTGAGCAGAACCTTCCTCCAAGTCTATCTCCTCGAGAATCAGGAATATCTTTAATGTGCAAGGATTTAAACCAGTTAGATAGAGCTGTCTGTGGGCTATAGATTTTTGCCTGGCTAGTGGTATGAAGAAATGATCTTAACCACTGGCCATAGAATTTCTGTTAAAGACGAATGTATCTTTATTTAGGGAAATAAATACTTTATTTAGTAGATTGAAGAAGACAAGCTTAGAGGCAGTAAAATAAAGAGATGGTGAAGTGGTGGTACATGAGGAATAATCAGGGATTTGGGGAGAAGAGAGGCAAAAGAGAGGAGAAACAAAGGTGACATTGAACACTATAGATGCCAAAGATATTTAAGAATAGGTATTACTAATGCTCATTTTTATGTTGCACATCTGCTTGCTCACAAAGCCAGTCAGTTAATGCAGTCTGTTGAGTACCCTGAGGCTTTATGCAATTGCTAAGGCAGTTCTTTCTTTGGCCATCAGAGCCTTATGAAAATAACATAAGAATCAAAATATGTGTGTCCAACATCTGTTCTTTACCTGGATAAGTACAGTTTAAAAATGTTAAAATGTTAATCAGAATGTTAATATAGGTATCATGTCTGGGACCTTTATGGAATTACAGAGTTTTTAGAAGATGTTTGCAACAATTCTTTCCTATTTTTTATTTTCAAGTGGTAACCCACTTGAAATCCTGTCTGGACTATTTAAAAAGTCATTTCACATGGTGGTTTAAAGTATCTTTATCTTACTTTTTATATGGCAAGTTACGATTATTATTTTAAAAGCAATTTATTAATCCAATCTGACATTTCATCATAGCCAGTTAACTGGATGCTGGTAATCTACCTTGATTTCTAAAGCTTTATATATCCTCTAATATACATTGTTAGTTAAAAACACTTTGTTCAGAAACTTTGCCAGTTAGCAATTTAATTCTTTCCCAACTTTTCTCCTGTTTAAATATGAAATAACAACTTACTTTTGCCTAGGAAGTATTTATCTAGAAACATAGTTATTTTAAATTGTGGAAAAACCTAGTCATATAAAATTATAGGATATTATATACTTCAAAATGGTACCACCTTCCCCCAAAGAATTTAGTCTTAGCGGTGCTGTTGCCCTGATGTTAGAAAACCCCAGTAGCTTGTTCAGAAGTTTTTCTCTAAAGGCAAAGGTGCTGTTAGCACTAGTTCGAATGTATCAGTTAAGTGGTTGCTGTATGGCATCCAATGCCTAAACACATTTTATATAAAGATGGTGTAAATTTAATAAATAAAAATAATTGAAATAGTCATATTTATGCAATTAAGTAAATATATTTTGCTACATATCAGTTTTGTTTTTAATTCTCACCTCTTTCTTAGCCTAATCTTGAGTTCTTTGAACGTGTTTGTTTTGTATCTCTGACTTCTAACCTTAATCCCTTTTCTCCAGCATTCTGCTCAGCAGCTGTTCTATATTATCATGAGGTTGTCGCCAATACTAAAAATTTAGAGTTTACTTTAAGATTTCTGGAAGTTTCCATGCTCTCGACACTTAAAAAAATGTACATAGTGAAAAAAATAAAAGTTCTTTAATACTTACAGGGAAATTGTTTACTTAAAATACTTATTTCTTCAAGGTTTTTTATTGTTCTATGAAGCTATTTGTGCAATTCCACAGCTTTAGATTTTTGTTTGAACTGAATGCATAAAAAAAGAGCTGTCAAAAACTTAACTACTGTTTTTTGCCATCGCTAATGTACACCAGAATCTTGAAAACCGGTCATTTGACCTATGAGATGAATTACAAAGGTAAATTAACTCTGTGGGAGTCACAAGAATCCTCTCTTGGACATTGTACTTCTGATGAACAGCAATGGTGCAGACATGCTCCTTTGCTTTTATTTCTATGCTGATATGGAATTCTTCCTGTCAGGCATGTTGGTGCAGGCTGCTTCTGAGTGCTCTGCCAGACTGCAAAGAAAAAAATTATAAACTAGAATTTTTGATTTTTGGATCCAGACATGGTCAGAGAATCAGGTTTATCTTAAAACATTTTTTTATCTTTTATAGCCAAAGGGCTGTCATAACAAAAACAAGACCTGAGAGTTGCTGATGATTAGATGATTTGACTTTACAGCCTCACTGGATCTATTCAGTGGTTGGGTAGGTGGAAACTCTAACAATTCAGGTGATACTGAGTGTCCCAGTCCCCACGAGGCTTCATTTGCCAACAGGGCGGCCCCTCCTTTCTTACAGATGAAGCTGGTCCTGCCTTGCCTGGAAACTAAAGATGACTTTACCTCAGATAGTTATGCTGCAATGATGACTCTCCTCATGGCCTGCCCTTTCGCTCTCGTTTCCAAACCTGTAACTACAGTTAGGGTCCAGTATGCTCCAGGGGGACAAGTACAAAATGTGACTTGAGAGGAGAGTGCTGACAAAAAAGAATTGTTAGACTTTGACAATTTATTTAATCAAAAACCAAGGGATAAAGCATGGGAGTACATATTAATGATCATAGATCAGGGAGGAAAGAACTTGATTTTAGGAGACACTCATTCACCCAGCTGGGCATGTTGGCTACTGAAAACTCACATCTGAGTTCCTTGCTAGGAGTTGGCCTCTGCTGAAGAGACTTCTTGGAGCAGCCCGCATCCAAGTACTGGTAACTCAGGAACACAAAGACCTTCTTCCTTTCCTCAAGTCAGGATAACCCCAAAGATCCATTCTAGCTCTAGCGTCTGTGGGCTTGGCTGAGACCTTTGCCGCAAGAGCCTTGCAGTTCAGCTTCTTCCCTTGCTCAATTCTGCTTCCCTTGTTCTCTCGCAAATGTGATTCCTGAGAGCACTGCACTATACGCTTCCTGTGTACAAATTTACACCTCAGAGTCTGTTTCCAGGAGAAGGAGATCTAAGACAGTTGCTACCAAGAGTAATCTATAGAAGCCAACTCTAAAATGGAATATTTGAGCTGAATCCTGTGCTACTGGCTGGCAGAAGGACCCCAACGCTGCTCACAGGTAGAGTATGTAGAGCTCCTGGCTATCTGAAGGTGTCCGTGGAAGCATATAAAACAATGCATACCTTCTGTTACTATAAGGCAGGAAAAGCGAAGGATTGATGGCTTCACAGGACATCAATCCTACTCTGACTCAGGTCCACACCACTCCTCTTTGTTGGTAGGGACAGCGTGCAGAGACTTTCTGGTTCTCTTCATTTATTCTCCTGTGCACATGTCTCTCCTCTTACCCATTGAATCACTTTGCTAATTCTGGGGAGCAGTAACCCTCTCTACATGCATGCATCTCAATCTGTCAGTCTCCTATTAGGGCAGAGTGCTGTTGAAGAGTTGATATGTTAGATTTCTTTTTAAGGCTCTGTATGGGTGACTTTGTCTGCCCATAAGCACTTGAAGAGAGAAAACCCTCAGGGTGTGAGTGAACAAATTTAGTATTTGGGAGGAAAGATGCAAACTGATACTTCAAAATACTATCACACCACATCAAGAGCCTCTATGTTGTTTGTTGTGTGTGAGGTGGCAAACAATATTTAAGAACTGCTAAAACACATAACATTGTCTGACTAGACCAATCAGGAAACATTTCAGTTAAATCTGGAAGTTGGTATGCTGTTAAAATTCACAAGCTCTCACAAGTTCCACTGGGACAAGTTACATACATTTCTACCCACTTATTTAGTGAACTGAGGTACACCTGTGGACTTGGAAATTTATCTTATGACCCTAATTTCTTCCCATATTTACCATGACTAATTAACTCATATTAAACAACCCAACCAAACTTGAACAAGCATCAGTACCATTTTCCTGTTACATAAGTTGCTTTTCATTAAAGGCTACATGAAGAGGAGAAACTCAATTATTTTAAGATAAAAAGTTAGATTAGGAGGAACTCTGTATATTTGCCAGCCATCTGGTTCACAAACTCCCCAGGGATCATGAACATATTGCGACTGAGAAGAATTTGAACTTGAATGACTTTTAAATTGGGACACAAAATGTGGCAACCCAGCCTATGCACAAATACTTAGCAAGTACTAATAAATAGATCTATTTTGAGCCATTTGCTACATGGTGTTTTCTTTTCTTCAGAAGGAATTAAAAAGAATGCAAACACTTGTTAATAATTGAATTTAAAATTCTTTCCCTAAAATTAAATCATACCTGTGAAGTATATTTTAAATTAATCCAAAAAGTCTTCTGCTCTGAGTGACCTTCTTCATTTGTGTTTGCAGGCACACATATTATCAATAATTAAGTTCTTATATAAAGGAAACTCCTTTAAACTCAAGCCATTTTATAGACAAGTCTGCAGACTATAAAATAATGAAATTTGTTTTCACTGTGGAATTATTTTCATTTTCACATCGGACTCACCTCTTCAGCTATCTCCCCCTTGATCAAGCTGCACCTTTATTGAAATCTAGTTAGCAGTATATGAGAGCATGTGCTACTGGAACCATGTAGGAAGTGGAGAACTGTGGACAGTGGTTGATCTCAAGAAACTTGTAGTGTTTCTACATCAGAGATGCCACATATCAGGTGAACAAATCCTATGTCAGAACAGAGCTGACCTTCAGTTTATAATAGTTTACCTGGCAAGTACCAATTTCAAATCTTTTAAAAAGATTAATAAGAACGCTGCCCGTACTATCCCCTCCCTCAATAACTAACCAAACTACATTTACCTTACTCCATTAAGTGACTATAGTCTATAACAACACAGGCCCAGACAGCAAGTGTGCCAGAATTATCATTTAAAGATATTTCAGATCTGTCATGGGTGCAATTGACAGTGAACAATTTTGCGACAGAAACCAAGAAAAAATATGTTTAGCTCAAATATCACCAGTCTTATACTTTGAGAAACTTCAAGTTCAGCCCATGCAGGAAATTTCCAAAGGAACATATATGACGTAAATTTTACATTGTATTTGGTTTTACAGCTCAATAAATGTTTGTAAAAACATGTATTTGTGAAAATTTTTGGTAATTATTTTTGGAATAATATATTGCTCAGGACAAAATCATTGTGTATGTTAGAAATATGGGTACAATTTATAATATGGGTTTAAATTCTGACTTTTGGGAAAGAACTGTTTAAGTCTTAAGTTGATCATTACCAGATTGACGAAGAAATAACTTGCTTTGTACCGAGTATGGCTAAAGGGTAATCATTATAAGTGTCCAAACTTGTGCCTTTAGACAAAATTGTTATTTGAAATAATATGCTTGCAAAAGAAATCACAAATAGTGATGGTGATGGTGATGACGACAACAAAAACAATGACTTATGATGAAAATGGCATTTATTGAGCAGTTACTATTGCCAGGCACTCGTGGAAGCACTTGTTAACTCATTTAATCAACAAATGATCTTAACCAATGGGATAAATAAATGCTGTGATGAGCTTATTTTTCTCCTAATCTCAGTCACTCATAAAAGGACTGAGGCAGATAAGAGATTAGTGTTGAGTAAAATATCAAGGAGTTTCATGAAGAAGGTCAGCCTTGATTGAATATCTGAAAAGTGGCTTGTTTAAGAAGAAGCACACCCATCTAGCTCTGGTGGACAGTATGGCAGGGGCTTAGTTGTGGCCACCTTACAGAAGATATAACAAAACTCTACTGGGGAGCATTACAGTTTCTTTTGTTCCCCTTTTGTTCTGATCGTTTACCTTGTAATAGAAAACCCAAGCATTCCTCGAAAAAGTCACTGTTGACTATCTTGGAGCATAGGAAAATGAGCGTGGTGTGTTTTGAGTTACAATGATTAGAAGAATAATCACTGACGATGAGTGGCTGTAAGAGTGAGGGATGTTAGGTGTTCTGAAAGGTGAGATAATCTTACATAGGAAAGAATCATTTTATCCAAAATGCCCATGGCACTTCTTGAGAAACACTAGAAGTGATACAGATCTTCACCAAGAGATACTCAGGGTGGTTTAATAGTGGCAGAACTGGAAAAAAGTGTGAAGCAGTGGGGAGGAATTTATAGAATCATAGCTAGGATATTTTTCCAAATTGTTTTTTTTTTGGAGAATTGTTAGGCTCCAATGAGAATATATTAATACTGTGGTACATTAATTTGTTAAGGATTTTCTGTAATACATCTTTGCTGTGGAAACTTTAGAAGCAGAAGGAAAAAGGATATCCCCCATGAATATATTAGTGTATTTCCTTTCGGGATTTACTAGGCATATTAATTGATTGCAGATAGTTGAGATCATAAAGACAACACAGATTTTTTAACTGACATTTTTGATTATTTGCATAGAAGGGAATAAATTTCATAGCCTCAGATCAATATTGTGTGCTTATAAATTTTAGTTTTTAAAGGCTTCTACATCTGAAGAATCATGACATTTTTACATTTTAAATAAGAATAAACTTTGATTATATATTCAGTGTTTTATTTATCCTTATATTATTTCAAACACAATTGGAAAGAGTTTATTTACATTACATGTCAAAATTGACCTGTAAATGATGTTTTAGCAAATGAGATGAGGTATTTCTGCAGACCAACTGCTAGCTTTCCTCCATGGGTATTATAAGGTATTAGGCAGCAGTTTCTAGACACTGTTATGTTGTCATTCTCTTTCCAAAGTTCATCTTGAAGAGTGCTGTCCCACTAAAACCCTCCAAGCTCTGGTGCCTACACTTTTCCTTCACCGACTCTTTAATATGGAGCCAGTCCTCAATGTACTTGTCATATGTGAGCAGTTACCTGTACCTTTTTGGTGTCGACTAACTGTTGTTATATTGTTAGTTCACCTTTTAATTAATGTTTATCCTTTTTAATCCAGTTAGGTAATCGACATCATTCTTTTCTTTAGAATTTAAAATTATTCTTCCCAGTGGAGAGGATACAAAATAGAACTTTATTTTTTCTTTTGCAAGAAAGTATTATGATACAAAGCTTCCATGTCTTTAGCCTCCAGTCTTTCTTTTTTGTGTCTAAAGTTAGAGAAAGAAGGGGCAAGTCCTAGCCCCTCTGCCAATGCCAGACCATTGGCCTCTGTGTTCCCTGTGGGAGCCATAGAATTAAGCTAAAAGGTAGTAAGGGACATTTCAAGCCAAGTTATTATTGAATTGTATTGTTCTGTCTTTTGCTTACATCAGGGTGAGCGCAGTGGACTCAGATAGCTATATCAAATACACAGTCTATTTAGGAAACCACCTATAGTTTTATTAATGACATGATTTATTATTTAGAGTTGATTAATCAATTAGTTAATTTAGCAAGTGTTTAATTAAAATCTATAATGCTGATCTAATTTTTATTGGAAACTATGAACCATTCACATACATAACGGAAAATGTGATATTATTAAACAAAATTAAACTATCCACCCTGGGCATTTAGATTATAAATGATTTTTATTTCATTTTTGTTCTTATCTATATTTTCTAGTATTTTTACTATAAATATTTGTTAATTTATGATAAGAAAATGTTATTAATTTCAAACTACATCTATAGTACTATGCTAGCCTTTGAGGTGAGAGTGGAGAATTATTAAAATAACATTAATAATCTATACTTTTGTAAACATATACTTTAGCTTAAAGACCAAGAATATATGCAAATGAAAAATTTAATTATACAGTAAAGATTTACATAGTAACAAAATTAACAACAATAATGCAATATTTAAAGTAGTATGTAACGATGAATGATAATGAACTTTCTATCTTCAAGTAATCTCATTTAATTATGAGAAAAAACCTTATAATGTTGGTACTATGATCCCTTTTTTTTCCAGATGAAGCCTATTTGTCTATTTGACTTGTGGATCTATGTATAGATTATAAAATAATAAGAGTTAATACTTATAGGGTGCTTACTATGTACTAGGAACTGTTCCATCATTTCCCATGAGGTTAAGTATGGTGCAGTGGTTAAGAGGGCGACTCCTTGAACCATCTCATGATTTAAACCTTCACTTTGCTATTGACAAGGAACTATGTGACTTTGGGAAGGTCATTTAACCTCTCTAGACCCTTGTTTCTTTATTTAAAAAATGTAGATAATAGTACCTATATTACAGGATTAAGTGGATTAAGTAAATTGTTTATGTGAAATATTTAGCACAGTGTGGTATAGTATGTTAGGTATTACCAAAATATATTAATTCATTCAAATTTTATATCCTAATGAGACAAGCATTAATGACATCATTAATACTAACAGCTCTATTGTTAGATGAGGAAACCAAGGTCAAGAAACGTTATATAATTTGTCCAGAAATAGTATGTGGCAGAGCTGAATTTGAGCTTTGACACCCTGGCTCTAGTGTCTGTTATCTTAACCTGTATTTAATGATGTCTTCAGATTATCAAGAGCCCAATGTCCTTTATCCGATGAGTAAATTAGTGATAAGTAATAAGGAATGCATGTTTCATAAATATGATACCTTAAAATAAATACTCTTTTAAAAAACAGCAGTATTTATATATTTAAACATATATACTTCAAGTTATTATTATTATTATTAAATTTTTTCCAACTACAGTTAACATTCAATATTATTTTATATTAGTTTCAGTTGTGCAGCATGGTGGTTAGAAGTTTATATAACTTACGAAGTGACCCCTTTGATAAATCTATTAACCCACCTGACACCGTATAATTTATTATATTATTGACTATATTCTTTATTTTGTACTTTACATCCCCATGACTATTTTGCAACTACCAATTTGTGCTTCTTAACATCTTCACCTTTTTCACCAAATTCTCCAACCCTCCTCCCATCTGGCAGCCATGTTTATTCTCTGTATCTATGAGTCTGTATCTGTTCATTTTTTTATTAATTTTGTTCTTTAGATTCCGCATATAAGTGAAATCATATGGTATTTGTCTTCCTCTGTCTGATATCACTTAACAAATAACCTCCATGTTATCACAAATGATCAAATTTCATTCTTTTTTTATGGCTGAGTAATATTCTATTGTATATGTGTACCACCTTTTCTTTATTCATAATCAACAATTGATGGGAACATAGGTTGCTTCCATACCTTGGCTATTATAAATAATGCTGCAACGAACACAAGGGTGCATATATTTTTTAGATTCATGTTTTGGATTTCTTTGGATAAATACCTAGAATTAGAATTGCTGGTTTATAAGGTAGTTCTATTTTTAATTTTCTGAGGAACCTCCATACTGTTTTCCACAGTGACTGTACCAATGTATAATCCCACCAGCAACACACAAGAATTCTCTTTTCTACACATCCTCACCAATACTTGTTTTGATTTATTGATGATAGCCATTCTGACGGGTGTGTGGTGATATCTCATTGTGGCTTTAATTTGCATTTCTCTAATGATTAGTGACATTGAGCAACTTTTCATATGTCTATTGGCTGTCTGCATGTCCTCTTTGGAGAAATGTCTATTCAGGTCCTCTGCCCGTTTTTAAATGGGATTATTAGTTTCTTTTGGTGTTGAGCTGTATGAGTTCTTTAAATCTGTTGGATATTAACCCCTTATCAGTGTACCATTGAAAAATATTTTCTTCCATTCAGTAGGTTGTTTTTTCATTTTGTTGGTGATTTCCTTCACTGTGCAAAAAGTTTTTAATTTGATGTAGTGCCATTTGTTTATTTTTTCTTTTGTTTCCATTGTCTTATTAGATACATCAAAAAAATATATATATATTACTTGGAGCCATGTCAGAGAGATTACTGTCTATATTTTCTTCTGGGAGTTTTATGGTTTTGGGTCTTACATGAAAGTCTTTAATCCATTTTGAATTTATTCTTGTATATGATGTTGGAAAGTGGTTCAGTTTTATTTTTTGCACATATCTGTCCAGTTTTCCCAAAACTATTTTTTTCACATGTATCTGTGTACTTTTCTCAACATCATTTATTGAAAAGACTGTCTTTACCCTGTTGTATATTCTTGCTTCTTTCATCATAGATTAAATAACCATATAGATGTGGGCTAATTTCTGGGCTTTCTATTCTGTTCCATTGATCTAGGTGTCTGTTTTTATGCCAGTACCATTTTGTTTTGATTACTATAGCCATGTAGTATAGTTTGATATCAGGTGCCTTGATATCTCCAACTTCGTTCTTCTTTCTCAAGATTTCTGTGGCTATTTGAAGACTTTTGTGGTTTCATATAATTTTAGGACTATTTGTTCTAGCCTTGTAAAAAAAAATGCCATTGGTATTTTGATAAGAATTACATTGAATCTACAGATTGCTTTGGGTAGTATGGCCATTTTAACAATGTTAATTGCTTCTATACATGAACATGGTATATTGGTATATGCTTCCATTTATTTATATCTTCTTCAATTTCTTTCTTTTTCAATGTCTATAATTTTCTGAGTACAGGTGATTTAATCTCCTTGGTTAAATTTATTCCTAGATATTTTTTAAATTTATTTTTAATGCGGCTATAAATTGAATTGTTTTTAAATTTCTTTTTCTGATAGTTCATTATTGATATATAAAAATGTAATCAATTTCTGATTATTAATTTTATATACTACTTTACTGAATTCATTTATCAGTTTTAATAGTTTTTTGGTAGAATATATAATATATTATAATATAATATAATATAATAGTTTTTTGGTAGTATATATAGTATCATGTCATCTGAAAATAATGACACTTTTACTTCTTCCTTTCCAATTTGGATGCCTTTTATTTCTCTTTCTTGTCTGATTGTTGTGGCTAGAACTTCCAATACTGTGTTTAATAAAGGTGGTGAAAATGGGCATCCTTGTCTTGTTCCTGATTGTAAAGAAAATGCTTTTAGCTTTTTCCTGTTGAGTATGATGTTAGCTGTATGTTTGCCATATGTGGCCTTTATTATGTTGAGGTAAGTTTCCCCAATTCCAATTTTGCTGAAAGTTTTTATCATAAATGGATGATGAAATTTGTTAAACATTTTTTTCAGTATCTATGATCATATCATTTTTATCCTTTGTTTTGATTATGTGATGTATAACATTAATTGATTTGCAAATACTGAACTGGACTTGTGTCCCAGCAATAAATCCCACTTGATCATGGTGTATAATCTTTTAAATATATTGTTAAATTTGGTTTGCTGGTAGTTTGTTGAAGATTTTTGCATCTAGGTTCATCAGGGATATTGGCCTGCAGTTTTCTTTTTTTGTAATGTCATTGTTTTGGAATCAAGTTAATGGTGGCCTTGTAAAAAGAATTAGGGAACCTTACATCCTCTAGAATTTTTTGGAATAGTTTGAGAAGGATAGGTGTTAATTCTTCTTTGAATGTTTGCTAAAATTCACTTGTGAAATCATCTTGTCCAGGACCATTGTTCGTTGGGAATTTTTTGATTACTGATTATGTTTCAATACTAGTAATCAGTCTGTTCAGATTTCTGTTTCTTTTTGATTTGGTCTTGGGAGATTGTATATTTCTAGGAATTTATCATTTTCTTCCAGATTATCCAATTTTTTACATATAATTGTTTATAGTATTTTCTTACAATTCTTTGTATTTCTTTGGTGTCACTTGCCACTTCTGTTTCATTTCTGATTTTATTTATTTGGGTCCTCTCCCTTTTTTTTTTATGAGTTTATTTAAAGGTTTATCAATTTTCTTTATCTTTCCAAAGAATGAGCTCTCGGTTTCATTGATCTTTTGTATTTTTTTAAATATTATTTATTAATTTCCTCTTTGTTCTTTATTATTTCATTTCTTCTCACTTTAGATTTCATTTGTTGTTCTTTTTTTAGGTGTAAGTTTAGATTGTTTATTTGAGATATTTCTTGTTACTTAGAGTTTTAAAAAATAGATAGTTTTTTCTGGTACTTGGTAAACTGATTCCATCAAATCATATATCCTTAGTCAGGACAAAGGTAGGATTTTTTTTCTCTTCTCTCCTCCGTTTTTTATCTTTCTCTTTGTCTCCTCCCCACCCCTGCTTCCCCAGTCCTCTTTCCTATTATCACAGCCCTGTGTTTGCTCTTTATCTTATTTTATTTATTTATTTATTTATTTATTTATTTATTTATTTATTTATTTTTGGCTGAAGGCCTGTGTTTGTAATGCAAAGTTTACAGTAGACATAGGTTTTTTTTTTCTTCCAAGCTATAACTGGCATCTCAGAAATTATTAACTTCAATGTGAAACTTGAATTCTTGTCCCCAAAATGTTTACACAGTTATTGTGATAGCCCTTAGATTTCAATATTTTAGATGGTAAAGTGTTTGCTGCCAGGATAATATATAAATAATTTAATGCCATTTTTACATAAATGACAATAATGAGACAAACAAGCAGGTATATAGCTTATTAGATACACATTTGCTAAGATAATGAAAATTATCACTGGAATAAAAGAGTAAATCAAATAAATTAAATGTTTACATTTGAAGAACATTCTAAGTTCTATCAAAATCAAATCAATTATACTGTTTTTAAAATTATTTTTAATCATATGCTATGACATCAATTTAATTATATATCAGTTGAATGATTTTTATTTTTCCTCCAAAATCGGTTAAGACAATTGGTTTTCAACCCTGGCTGCATATTATAATTATCTAGGGCTTGGAGAAGGTTTAAAAATTCCTTGTGTCCAGGTAGTACCCTTGACCATAATCTGTTGGGAGCAGACCCTGACCTCACTGTTTTTCTAAATTTCTCAAGGTGATTTCAATATGCTGAGTACAACTGCTTTAACAGATTACTGAACTTTCATGTATATTGATATTAAAGACTAGTTTTTTAAAAAACACATTTGTACTAGAACAGCAAAATTCTCTTCTCAGCCATTTGAAATTTGGGTTTCATCATAGGATTAATATCTTCCCATAGAACAAGGATGTTCAATTTGGCAGAACTGGAGCACAGGAAGAACCCCAAAGGACTTTATTTATCTTTTCCCTGGGCTCACAGCAATCATTACACACAAGTATGTTTATTCATCAGAATAATAAATGAGTGGTTTTGCCGCTCTGTTTTAGATTCACATGCGAGATTCTCAGCATCTTTAAAGAAAGGCTTTTCAAAGACTCTAAAAGCTCAAACTCATTTTATCTGCATTCTAAAAATACATATGAGTTTTGGAAGACAGAATTTTCGTTGATGAAAATCAGTGGGAGAAATGGGAAAAACAAAACAAAACAAAAACAGATATTTCAACCAGGATAAAAAGCTGGTGATTGAGCCCCTTCCTTAGAAAGAAAAATGAGTCTACGGCCATGCTACACTGAACAAGCCCGATCCGGTCTGATCTCTGAAGCTAAGCAGTGTCGGGCTTGGTTAGTACCTGGATGGGAGATCACCTAGGAAGACCAGGTGCTGTAGACATTAAAAAAAAATAATAATAAGGGATCGTAAACTGACAAGTTTCTTGCAATCTGTGAAGTCAAGCCTTGGTTGCCTTGCCAAAAAAAAAAAAAAAAAAAAGAAAAGAAAAGAAAGAAAAATATGAGATGAGAATAAAATATTCTTGCAATTCCATCACCATCTAAGAATCTTCTTACATTTGTTGATAAAACCAAGTTTAATTGTTAGGTAATAGAGAATCTGAGCTTTCTCTCTACCTGGGGAAGATTCCTGGGGAAGATTCCCTAGAATAAATGAAGCTCAGGCTGCAGTCAGCTACCAACTAAATGAAAGAGCAACCTCTTAATAGCTGAGGTGGGTGATGCTGAACAGCCCCAGTAGACAGAGATAATTTGAGAAGGAAAATTGGTTTATTTCAAGAAAGACATGGAATCACCCCTGGGCTGACCCAAGTTGTTTCAGATGATGAGTGGCTATAAAAATGACAAAACTTTATTGGCCTGAAAGAAATATAGAGAAAATAAATAAGCTTTGTTTGCTTCTTTGTGGGGGAAAAAAATCTGTGCAGTGGATTTTCTCCCTAAGGCTGGGATATGTAGCCTGCTGTCAGTTTCCTGACATATTACCTACTGAGAAGCAAGGACTACAGAGGCATCTTAAGTTATGCCTTAAAATGATCCTAAACGGAGGGGATCAAGAAATTGAGCCAAGAAAATAAATATCTTTTTCTTATACTTTTAGTGTCAGTTTCTTCTTAGTTCACGTTATTTTCTTCATATTCCCCAATAATCCTTTGCTTTTATTACTCTCCCTGCATATCTGGCCATCCTGGACAGGGGCCATTTTATTAAAGAATAATCACTTGATTGGAACTAAGAACATCACATCTCAAGAATTTAATTTGTTTTTAGTTAAGAATTATGAACCTCCATAGAACCCTTCAAAGGTTAGTACCAAGCAGGTTTTGTTTATGATTAGGCTATAGTAATACATGAAATTCGAAGGTAAAATAAAGATGATATCCTTTATCTGTGTGAGCACTTAAACACTAAAAGAAGATACTTTAATTTCATGCTATCCTTGAACTTTTTTTCTTCAAAGTTGTTCAATGTATTCTAAATAAGTATGGGAAAAAAATTTTTGTGTTTTTCTATTTAAATGTCAATGACTCAAACTGTTTAGGGTATGTTTGTGTTCAAGTCATTGTATCAAAGAATCCATTCTGTATACTAACAAAATACAGAAATTATTTTCCACATTGAAAGTTCAGGGAAGGAAGAAAATATTGAAAAATATGTTCCTTGTTATAGGAGTGTAAGGATTTTATTATGAAAATAAAAATTCTTTTAATTCAGTACTAATAATTGAAGTCACAAAATATCTCAAGTATTTTAATCTTATCAATGACACCACAGATTTTTGTGATCATTAACCTAATGAGTAAAATAAATGCTTTGAATCACAGAAAAAGTTAAACAAGCCCATAGATTTGGCATAGTACTATTGCTAATTTAGCAAAACCATAGATATGTTTTTTCTACCTTAACTTTGCAAAAATCCCAGGCAATGAAAATGGCTATGTTTACAATTTGAACTCAAATGTATCAGAACAAGAATGAGCTAGATATCTTTTCTTGAAATGATGTATTTATAGAGTTTGATACAAATAATAATAGCTAAGGTTATACAACTCAGAAGAATCAGAAGATACTGCAGTAACACAAAATTGACTTTTAATGTTTACCAGTTCATTGTATCTTACAGAAAATGAAAACATTTTTTTTTTTTTTTTGTAATACAGATTGGTTCTTTTCCTGATTTGTACTCAGTAGGTAGTAAATGCCTTTAAACACTGATTTTCTTGTAATCAGGAGCCTTAATGACTTTTTGTCTGTTTTATTTCTTTTGTTGTACATCATTGCTGCTCTGGCAGTTGTGAGCTATGATACAGTTAACTTTTCAACAAAACTGTCAGTTATCCATTGATCATTCTTGATGCATTCCATGCTGAAAACTGATAGTTATTCCTTTTTAATCCTCTTGTCCTTGTGGTCAGCTACATCATGAGACCACCAGAGTCTTTGGAGCACTGAAATCAAGAAACCCAATACGGCTGCCAGCAACCAAATTGGAATCTCCTTTGAGTATAATTCTAATTGCCAAAATAATAAGTGACTATATTATTGTATAAAATAAAACTTTAACAGGTACCGGCCCCCTTTCTATGAGAGAAGGTTTAAATTTACAAATACCATATTTGACTAAAAATTATTGATAAAATATGGCAGCAGTCATTAAAAGATGGCTTCCAGTGTTAATGTGATTAACTTGTTTCCATTCTTACTGTCTTTATGTGAATCATTTCTTCTTATTATTTGGGTTTTCAAATGTAGGTGTCTCAGTGAAACTTGAAGATAAAATTTGTTCCTTATATGAGCCGCAAGTATTAATTATGGACAAAATGATCAAAACAAGATTTCCTAACCCAGACTCCCATTTTATTCTATTTTAGCTCTGATACTATTGGAATCCACGTCTGAGTGATTTCTGAATTAGTATTGTATGAACTTTCTGTTAGGAATTGCATTAGGATAACCTTTTATTTTCCGACATTCTCAGTGAGATATTTTGGGGAATGAAGTAGGAAAAAAGACATTTGGTGGGAAA
The DNA here is from genome assembly GCA_028627145.1 of Eidolon dupreanum. Classification (NCBI taxonomy): domain Eukaryota; kingdom Metazoa; phylum Chordata; class Mammalia; order Chiroptera; family Pteropodidae; genus Eidolon; species Eidolon dupreanum. The sequence goes on along the minus strand of CM053501.1, from coordinate 58,152,894 downwards.
ATGGCAAAATTCTAACATTTAAAAAAAACCCCAAACACTACAACTTACTCAAGTAGAAGTCCAAAGGGGAAAGCAGATTCTCATCCTTTAGTAGAAGTTCGAAGATAAAAATTCTGCCTGGAAGTATTCATTATTTAGCCGTTTTTTCTTTCTTTCTCTCTTTTTTTTACAAGCATGGAAATATGGTGTTCAATCAGCATAGAATTTAATCACCTAACAGTCAATCCAGAGTTTTTAATCAGCACCAGTTCTTATACTAGTAAGTATTCAAAAGTTAAGAAATGCTATTATAGTTAACATTATAAAGGTAGAATTCTGCAGCATTAACTAAAAATTATATATCTTCTTCAAAAGAAATTTGTTCCCACTTTCATTTCCAATAAAATTCTTGTAACGTGAGTAATAATTGTTCAAGTATGGGCTTCCTCCAGTGAGCAAACCCGCATTTTTGAGATGTGTTAGAGTCACTCTTTTGGAGATAGTCCCCTCTTTAAAAAATAATATATTCATCTTATTCTAGACCATTCAGGTATTTTTAATTTAAAAGTCTGAGTTCTATTTGTATCAGCAGTGTTTGAGTTAAACCTCATGATCTCTTTGGATTTATATTTTTGTACAATTTGTATATCCAACCTAACATAAAAATGAGCATGCATACATTGTCATCTTTTAATATTAAAGCATCTGAAAATTTCCAAATATGCTTTTGATGAAAGTGATCTACTTTGATTTATGATATTTTGTTTAGATAATGTATGAATATACTTATGGTTTCATGGACTTCCAATTGTTCTATACCTTTCACACAGAAAGTAAATTTATTAGAATTATTACAGAGCTTTAAATGCAACCACAATGAATTCAGGAAACAGATTTATTTACTCATATTCATGGGAGGAAAATCTACACAAAAACATTCATGAAAGTATACCAGCTGCATCATACTTGGATTATTATACTAAATCCCATTTATTAGAACTTATTGTGAAACAATGGGAAACCATGAAGTCTAATTTGAATACAAATATTGGTCCCTATGGGGTCTCAACAATCATAAAAATATAGGAAAACAGAGCTTTATTTAAGATTGGAGTTGCTAATGTGGAAAGTTGTTTTTTGAAGCTGGCACTACCCTTTGACTTATAACCCTGAAGATTTTAATGTAAACACTTTGATGACAGCTTCGGTGTTTCATTTATGCCTAATGACCTGTAAAGAAAGTGACATCATTTTCTATGTGGAAGAAGATTAAGAACTACTTTGTCAACTTTTTTCCCCAAACACAGGCACCAGTTGGGCTTTCTAATGTATATACAAATAGGAGAAATAAGAATTTTAAAAGTTGGGTTCTTATTTCTTGGTTAGGCAAGTGTGTAGTTATTCATTCCTTTTATGATTTGAATTTTTTAATGTAATGTAAATAGAAATTATTAAATAGTTTAAAGTTATTTTTATAGGACAATAATATTTCATAGGTTAACATAAAACCAAGCTGCTAAATTTTACATTTTTTCTGTCCAGCAGTTTATCTATATAACTGCCCTGAGTAGATGCTAAATGCTGCTTAGCAAATGGCCCTTAGAATTTAAATATAACTCAGTAAAGCTACTCAAAAGATAAAACAATTCTTCTTAGGCATGTGTAATTTTAATTAGAAGAAGGTAGGAGTCTCTTATTGGTTAAATATTATCTGCTTATTTAACTTTAATACTTTACATAGATGGGGTTATTAAGGAGTTTTTACTGTGCTTGTTACTATGCATTGGAGTCCACATGATTTTTTTTTTTTTCGTCAAAAAGGCAGGACTTTAAAGAGTAAAATATTGTATTGGAGACTTGAAATATTAACTTTTAGAAAAGTGTAGATTATTCCCTTGTGAAACTGAGTTCTGTTTAATATCTCAGAATCTCGGTTTATGTAAAGAAGCCTGTATTTCAAATCTGTTGCTCTAATTTGTTTATTGTAGTGCATTTCAAAATTGTACAAATGTGTAAAATTTGTGCTTGTGGAAGCTGCCGCTCTGAGTAGCTTTACTTCCCTTAATTTAATCCTAGCAATCCTCAAGCTATTGCATGCCCCGTTCATGAAAGGATGCTTCGTTGGGATGATATAGCATAAACGGTTTGGCTCTAAAGCCTCCTTATGTATCACTTCCCTTAAAATTATATTAATTTATAATATATATTGAATGATAGCTTTACAAAAACAAATTAATGAATTGATCTTTATGAAAATGATTCTTTACAGTAAGTAAAAAAGGGTTATCACAGTTTTGGTAACTTGCATGAGTTCATATTGAAAAAAAACCTTTCACATGTTCTTAACGACTTTAAACCTGACGTGCTCTAAAGGGCACGCTCAGTTGTATGCTCTGAAGCAGTAGACACCATACAGCTTATATTTTTTATCTGGGAAACCCACGAAGCGCACTGCAGCCTCAGTAGGACTGCAGCGCTTTCTTGGCCTAGAGATAGGGTAGCGGACACTGCCATCCGCCAACCAGCCCGCATCACAGCGGTCATATCCCAGAAGTTTCCAGGCAGCAAATATCTGGCCCACTTTCGCAATCTGAGCACCATCATCGAGACAAGCTTGCACCGCCTCATCATAAGTCAGCTTGGTGTGGTGGATCAGGTAGTAAAAACGGCCTGCAGAGAGAAGGAGAGAGTCAATGGGACTGCCTGCCAATGAGACAAACAGGGATGGAAGGAGCCCAAAATGGAAATGTTTCTCAATGAAGTGGGATATAGAACAATGTCTGTACAGCTTTTGGAACATAGGATCCTGAATTAAATGTAGTGCTCTGGGTCACTTTTCATTAAATTAGTTTTTTTTTCTTTTCCCCTTAATATGTGTTCAGACATGCCCTTTTATAGCTTTAAAAAAGAAAAGAGAAATGACAGATGCAGTTTCTGTTAGCTAATTAGTGACTAAAAGGGCCCTTCTATGGCACCAGAGAAGACAGAATTCCATGTTAAAAGCAAGAGCTATTTAAATTCTAGCTGTAGAAAGACTGAACCCCAGTACAAGTTTCTGGAGAGGCAAAATTTGAATGTGAAAAGATCAAAAAACATTCCTGACATAAAAAGTCCATTTAAAAAATATCAAAAGCCCTCAAGTCCTTTTCATTACAGGTATCAATAAGACATTATTCTTATTCAAAGACTACAGTATGAAAATGCAAAAAATACAGGAAGTCACTTGCCACAAATAATACGGGCTCAGAATGTGAACCTAGTCTGTTCGCTCACTAGCAAAGAAGATGAATTTATTTTTTCCAGCTTTCCTCTGTAGGAGCCCTTATATCTAACAATTTTTTTTTTAAAATTTCACAAGAAAGCAAGTTAGTCTGAATCACTTCTTAAACAGTATTAATTACTGAGATTCCTTCGATATATATTATATATGCATAAAATGTATAAAACATGACATCAGCTTACTGAAGTGATACACATCACCTGAAGATTTTCTCAGACTTTAAGTTTCTGGTAGAATATAATCGCTCTCTTATCTAATTACACACTGTGATGTGATATCTCCCTGTGCCTCATTTAGTATAGATTATCCAAGTACAAATTAATACTTGCCAGTTCTTTCTAGACTAAGATGATGTGATTTAGAGAAAGGCTAGAAGCCATCGAAGCATTAGCTAGAGGGTGAATTCTAACATCTATACCAGGAGTAGGCAAACTACAGTACATCAGTCAAAGTTTTATTAGAACATAGCCACACCCATCCATTTAATAACGTCTATGGCTGCTTTTGTGTTACTACCTACAAAGCTACATTGATTTAGTAGTTGCAAATAAGACAATATGGCCCAAAAAGCCAAAAATATTTATATAGCCCTTTACAGAAAGTTTGTTGATCCCTGATCCCTTGCTATTTTTCCCAAAGCATATCACCAGGGAACTAAAATATAAAATGATGGGGCCAGGGTTTGTTTCATGGATGTGTGACCTGTGCAGTTACACAGGGCCCTATAATTGGTTTAATGCCCTTTTATTACCATCTTAAAATTCTCAATAATTTGTGAACAAGGAGCCTACATTTTCATTTCGCTAGGGCCCCACAAATTATGTGGCTAGTTCTTGATAGAGGAAGGTAGGGTGGGGAGTCATGATGAATACAACAAACCCCAGACAACATCACAGTTTAAACTATTTCATAATAATAATTGAATGCAATAAAACCTAGCAATAGTGGAAATAAGCATCTTTGCTTGACTTTTGTGGATTTAAAAAAATATATGACATTAAAGAACTTTTTACATCTTTTCAAACTGGAGCTACTCCTTAAATCTTTTTTCCTTTTCCTTTTCTTCCCTTTTCCACCTCTCCCCTCCTCTTGTAGATAAGATTAAGTGATTAATTTTAAGAATAAGTCAAGTAAAGTGTCCTAGTAGGTATTGGTCTCTGATATAGGAAAGAGGGCAGTACAGTTAATATCCTACCATTGAAGTTGGATGTAAAACAGAACACGTCATATCTGCTTTTAGCTTTATCCCAAAACCCGTAGTTCCTGACACCGGGCACTGTGTTTTGGCCTCCGCAGGGCTCTCTCGGCTTGGTGATGGGGTATTGCACAGAGCCATCGCTGAGCCAGCCAGCGTTGCACCAGTCCAATCCACCTCTCCAGGCATCATACAGCTGGTCAAAGGAGGCAACCACAGCATCCTGTTCCAGACAAGCCTGCTGTGCCTCGTGAAAGTTGAGGTTGTAGCGCCCCAGTCGTGGAAAGTAAGGGAATACCACACCTGTCCAAGGGAGAAAGCACGGGATCATCAGTGGCACAAAAAGTAACAACTATGAGCAAATCTCGTTTGACTGGTGAAAAAACATAATAGAATCTCCATCATAAGAGTAGTAGTTTTTGATCAACTTGCAATTGTTTCTCATAGTCCCTTTCCCCTTCAAACAGCCTCTGGCTCTGAGCATCTCACAATTAGATACGTGGTTTGACAACTTCAGTGATTTACCTCTTTTGCTAAGAGTTCAACTCAGGCCTCAAAATTTCTCCTTTCTGAAACTATTCATCTGTATATTATATTTTCCAAATAGCCCTCCTTGAGAATGTATCATCTGCCACTGGTTATTAATCCTAAAATGGATTCCTAATAAGCCCTTTACAAAACGAAAAAAGTCATTATCAAATATTAATAGTGGTAGAAGATGTAGAAATAGTGCTGAGAGAAAAGGTGTTTATCAAAATTCACAATGTTTTTTCTTAGTAATTAGTCTTATATAATTAATAATCAGTTTTATATAGTCTTTTAAATGTATAAAAGTATGTTAAATTATTCAAATGTAGATATATATATACCTCCTTTTACATGTGCTCCCAAAAACTTGGAGATAAATAACTTTCACTCAGGAGGTTTCTGATTTGGAGAAACCCAAAAGTGAATTCCTTTGCATATATAACATATTAATAAGATAATCCTTTATAGTGAGGCACATTGGGGCTCTCATGTTTAAATTTTTACTGTAGTCCCTAATCTTTTTTTCTTTTCTGTTGTTGAACAGTACAACTAAAATATTTCCATTATTATTTTTCAGCTTTTCTATTTATATATTACAAATCAAAACTAAGCTTTAAAAAACATTTTTATTAGAAATAGAAAAAAAAAATTCCCAAAGCTTGCCCTCTACAAGGTATGTACATAATAGACACCTGTTGATTAAGTTAATACTGAAGAATTAAATATTTTAAAGGGCAAAACCCTTGGCAAACGTAAACTGTGTGACTTGGTGTTTGACTTTGCCCAGGGAGATTAATGGTTTTCCAAAAGCATCCTTTTCAGTCAAATAATCATGAGGGGTGATTGAATTGTCTCACAACTCCCTGCACAATTTCTCTAAAGGATAAAGATTACATAAGAAAGCAAAGGTGTACCACTTGCCAGACTTTAAGAAGGCCCACTCTATCAGAAAGTCCCTCTTAGTCGCTAAAAGACAATTTATTTAGAGTGATTATTGCCTTGGAGTTTTCAAATATAATTAGAAATAATACTTTAGCATGTGCAATATAAAAAATTGTCCCACTGACACAGTAATTTGGTGAATTATAGCACATGTGCTATTTTTATGAAACTACAGACCCTCTTTTAAGATGAATGTACAATTCACTAATAGTATAACCAGTACACAGGAAATGTTTTCTTTTATAAGTTGTCCTGGAAGACTCTACAAAAAGAAATTTCAATAGCTTAAATTAAGTCGTGGTCCACTGAAGGCCTCTGCAGGACACGTTGGTCCTTCTAGGGCAGTCCAGCTGGCACTGTCCATCACAGGCAGAGATCCAGGAAGGCTTCCTGATCTCATCCTGCTTTCTCAGGTTCTTGGCTGATGGATCTGTAAGCTGAATCAGAGCCAAAAGGAAAGAAGAAAGGACTCTCTGGGTTGCCACTGCCCCCTGCAGTGATGATAGCAAGGAAGGCTGGAGATGGCTCTATCTAAAAACTGCCCAGGCATCCAGCTAAGAACCCAGCCAGTGCTGGGAAGGAACTGCTATCATTCACCCCGTTCCCTTGTGTCTTCATCCTCTTTACTCAGCAACCCCAGGAATGTCGCTGAAAAGGAAAATATTTAATTTATCCAGTAGAGATTTCCTTGGCAGCTAGACCTCAAGTATCTCAATGTGGAGAGAGAAAGAAACCATTTGGGTTGAATTCCATTTCCCAAATGACTCGAGAGTAACAGTGGAGTACATAAAATATTTTAATTTATAATCATTTTAAAGGCCAAGACAATTTTTCAGGTTTAAATTCACTCCAGTATAGCTGATGGACTCTCATGTGCATTAGAAAAATGTTTTCTTTAGTAATTTGTCCTTGATTAACTACTGATTGCTACTGAAATATGATTGATTCGGTTCCGAATTAGTTATATACTTTTATTTGAGTTTCTTTCAAATTTAACATAATTTCATGCAACCATTTCTTAAAGTCAAAGTGAAACCTTATATTCAAATAATTTCTCAATTATAAGAATAGTCAACTTATTGTTATATTAACTTGAAGATTTGCATAAATTTTAATTAATGTTTGATGATGTCAGAAAAACATATTCCAAGTATATTAAGGTCAATTTTTATGTCTTAGCCAAAGTTTTAAAAGCTTCATTGTATTGTGCACATTTAGTGTACACATTTCAACAATCAGATGTTTCTAACAAGCAGGGGCATTTCTGGAACTACATGTTTGTTAGTCTTTTATTTATTTACTTATTTTCTTCCAGCTAATTAAGATTTCAACATCTAAGAGCATTATTACAGAAAACTTCTTGGCTCTGTGGAAAAATGTACAATTCCTACAGCTGAATTATGAAGCAATTGTGATTGCTTTCATCCAGCATTACAAAAATAAGAAAAGTTAAACTTTCATGGGTGAGAAAGAAGGTTAAATGGTTATTTTCCAAGTATAATTATTTTGTACTTATATGTCAGGATATAATTAAAACAGCTTTACTTTTCTATGAAGTTCCTGAGCCAAATGCTGTAGTGGTATGCATCACTACAAAGGGGATGAATAAGGGTGGTACAGCACATGGAAAAGAATAATATCAAATGATGTGTACTTGGTCAGTCGAAATGTGTTTTGAAAACACATTCTTTAAGATTTATAATTGCACAAGGTAATCATCCTAGTTGGCAAATATCAGTTTGTTAGACACATGAAAGGTTTCAGACCATGGTACATATAAAAACTAAATTTCAATAACTCCATAAAGCAAATATTTTTAGTAATAAAAAGGCAGACCATGTAGCATTAATTTTACATTCCTCAGTGCCTCTCATGGTGTCTAGCAGTGCTATGCACATAACTGAAATATTTTTCTATTTCTAAAAGTTCTCAGACTATATTTTTATGTATTTGGCTTCATTTTAACTAGTGTTCATGGATATTAATTCGACTCAATAAAAACTAAAAGAACAGGTGGCATGCAATCAGGAGCCAAGAACTACAACTAAAAGAGATGAAAAGATGACAAAAATTCACTTTATGATATCCTGTAATTTATTAGATACATAAAGCTAATACATTTCCATACATGTGATGGGATTCTATAGGATTCAGAAGGTCAAACATTCAGTGATGTGCTAGTGGACCAAACACATATTTTCCAAAGGCACAAGTCTGTTCTAGGATGGAAAAGGGGATTCTAGCAAACACACACCTATATTCATATGCATAAGGAAGAAAAGTGTTCTATCGATGCAGCCCAAATTCATTGTTCAATGTAAAGAAAGACTGAAATTCATGAATATAAGATGCTTTGAGATACATGAGAATCTACGGAGAGGAGTTTTCCTACTGGTGGGGCACATTGAGAGACGGTGGGCTCTGGGCAGAGGATGGCAAAGACACATTTTATTGTTTAGCTTTCTACATATTTTGGTTTTTGAACCTACTGAATGCATTACATATATAACAAATATAATTTCCCTCAAAATGCCTTGATCATTTGGTATTCAATGTCTAAAAGACTATAGATCATTAAAAATAATTATTTCTTTATAAGACAATTTAATAAACCTGGAAGTTACTTTTGTTAAAATAAGTTTTCACAGTTACTTTGTAGAATACAATTACATATATTTTAGTTAGCAGATGTCCTTCACAAAATTTGCCATTATTTTGAAACTGGGATAATTTTAGAAATATGGCAACAACAACAAAAACCATGCAATGTGAATTTCTCAATAACCGTGCAATGAGATTTAAATTTTACAAGGCAGTTTCTGAATATTATTCAGTTCTACTGCACTTTTCTCCTACTTGCAAATAGCTTCAATTTTGCATGTAACCACTGTGTGTACATTTCAAATATGAAAGCAGGAACCATAGGCAGGCTAGAAAATACAAAAGAATAGAAAAACATGCTATACATGGACTTTTGGTTTCTTACATCATCACTGTGGAAATCACTAGACATTAGTTGTCATAAAAAAAGAACAATGATTATCATTTCTAATTTTGACATGATTTATAGACACTTACCTTGTAAATCTAATGCTACCACAGCTGTATCATCTTCTAATCCTTCAATCACCTCACACTTATATCTTCCATAATCTTCCAGGGTGAGGTCTGTGATCACCAAAGAAGCATCGTTTTCACTGTCTCCCTTCAGAAACACTCTACCTTGATAGCTTCCATAGCTTTTCTTATGGTATCCCATAGAAACAAAAACATCCACTTCTTTGAGGTAATCTGAAGTTAGCTTGGTCCACTTAATTCGGATTTTGTGGGTTCCTGAGCCAAATGCTGTAGGCTCTCGATAAAATTTACATGGCAGTGTAACATTGCCACCTCTATGTGAAAACACCTTGTCTTGTTCTGCTTCCACGAGTAGATGGGGGCCATTTTCTTCTATAATAATAATAATAATAAAGAATTATTAATATGCTTCTAGACTTTTTTATAAAATGAGTTATGCTACTTATACAGGCCATTTCACAAACAGGAGCATTGGGTGATAAGCTTCTCTGCATTGTTGGACATTAATCTTTTAAATCACAAAGAAAGGTACCTCCAGACCTTGGAGACCATTTATAAGTAGCCATGTCTTTTAAACTACTGAAAAAAGGAAGGATGTGAATTATAATCATTAAGAAATATTGGACATAAGACTCCACAGTCATCTGAAGTTTGATAATTTCATAATAAATTACATATTTTTTACATTTAAATATCAAAAACATAAACAAGACCAAGAGTAATGACAGAGAACCATGACTATTTCATCAATATAAACAAAAAAATTTCAAAGTAGGAAAATTTCTCTCTTCCTAAGTGAGCTCTCTCAGATATAAATCTGTATTATATTTACCAGAAAGCATAAAACAACATAATTAACTTTCATTATACTGTTCTGGCCAAAGAACTTAGAAATAGCCTCACATTTATGACCTCTATTCCAATATACACCTATGATTAAAATGTCATTCTGAAGCATTTTAATCAACGCACACTTTATTTTCACACAAAGGCTATAGGCATCAGGAATTTTTAGTAAATGCTTTAAAAAACTCCAGATTTTGAAATATATTCCTCGAAACTTGAATGTTAAAAGTATATTCAAAGTTATCCTTATTTTCTGATTAACCAATTAATTATTTCTTCCCTTAAATCTTCTTCTACTCCCTCTCTCTTGCTTCCTGCTATGTCTTATTTTACAGTTATCCTATCACTTCCACCTTTCTTTTCCTTGCCCTTTTATTTTTCTCCTCCCTTCTGCAAGGTCTTTATAGCCTTCCAGAGAGCACCGCAGTATTCCAAGCTTGCCAACTCAGCAGGGCTGCTGTTCTCTAGAGAGACAGCTGTTATTTTCAGATCTTGGCTTACTCTGGGGTTTCCCCTGGCTAGCTCATTGTGCTTTTGACCTTGACAAGTTCTCTTGAGGATGTGCAAGATTTGAAAATGAGAAAGTGATATAAGAACTACTGGACACAAACACCTTCTCACCCATACATAGCTTTCAAAGGCTGCCAAAGCTGCCTGTTATGTAGCCCTTCTTGCCTCAAGCTGGTAGGTACTGAATAAACCTTGGACATGAATTATTTAAGATACACAAGTCACCAGGGAGAGTAGACACCTCTAGACAGATCTGAAAACTTAGTCATTTAATGGCATACATAGGATTCAGATTTTAAAATAAAAGTGTCCAAAAATAGATACTGTGATTCTATTTTTATCATATAGCAATTAGAATTATGTAATATTCAAAAATAAATATAATTTTATGTATGTCAGCCCCAATTCTTAGAAACCGAGCAGTTTAAGTTAAAGCCATCAATGTCCCCACTTTGAATAGATAAAAAAAAAAGGAGAGGATACTAGCTTAATTAAAACAAATCACAAATCCATCCCATTAAGCATTTTCTTTAGATTCTATTTTTTATCTTATTTAGGACCATAGAATTGTAAGAGATGAAAGGTAAATCTATCTAACTCCAACCTACATAATTTTACCCCTACAATATCCCCACTGACTGTGTTCAAGTTCTACCTACATATCTCTAGTGTTTTCTTTCTGGCAAGAGGAAGAGGTGCTGTTGACTAAGCTTGCTCAGTTATGCCTGAGGGCCATAGAGTACATCTCCTACCCTGACCCTTAGGAGGACACTTGGGAGCTGGCCTTCCCATGCTGGGACTTGAGTTTAGACATGACACAGAGCTACAAGATGTTGCAGCTTCATGATTCTTTTAAGCTTTTTAAAGTCAAAATCAATGCCCAAATGCACTAGGATAAGGGGCATTGCAGTAGTTAGGAGGGCTTTAATATGATAGAGACTTTGTTCTAACCTCACCTACTTAATTTACTGGCTCTGCAGCCTTGTAAGTTGTGTAATTTCTAAGTCCCAATTTCCTTATATACAAATTAGGGGTAGTAACATCTGCTATATTAGTTGACCTAATAGACACACAAAGCGCTTAAAATAATGGCTGACCCAAAGTAAGTGTCCATTCACTGTTGATTGTTCCTACTGTGTAGATTTTTCACAGTTTTTCTCAAATATGATACTGCTTGATGCTGAGCATAATTTTGGCAACCTTCCAGTTTCACTTACATATAGTTTTGAATCATATGGAGTGAAAAATATATAAAATGCCACCTGCATTATATAGATAACCTGGAAATCATCATGTGGTTTAGCTTAATCATCAGGTGTTTCAGAATGAATACAAGGTCTGAGTGTTTTATAAATTAAAGAGTTAAAGCAAAGATTAAAACTCTTGTACAAAGGACCGAGACTTCTAATTTTTTTTCTGTAGTTAACTGTAAATCATGTTGTAGTATTTTGAAGTATAAGCTTCTGATTTTTTTTAGATACTATTTATTTTAACTCCAGAATTGTGAATAGACGATGACTAATGTGGTATAATATTGAGAATTGAGCAGACGCAAAAAATCCACTGACTTTCCAAAATAATTTTCTAACAAGCCTGTCAGAATGTATACACTTCTACTATTCTTATTTTTCTGTGGGGGTAGGGGGCACTGGAGTGTTGAGTCGATAGATGTCAGAAGTCCCTGGCTGAAATTCAAAGAACCCTAAGAAATATGTGCAACATGTAACACGTTGAGTGACTGAGGGTCATTAATGTTTTTTAATCTAAACCACCAACATGGCCTTGAAAACAATGTATGCTGGTAGTTGCTTGTTTTTAGAAGATTGGCACTGCAGATTATAGAGCATTGAGCATTGATGGTGGGAGTGGCCTGTTGCAGAACAAGAAAGACGTAGGAAGGAGCACTGGACAGTGAGTCAGGAGTTCTGGGTTCCATAGCAAGCTCTACTGAGGCTTAGCTCTTTGAGTGATAGGTCTATGTCATGAGAACATTTTAATTTAACATTCTTATCAGGCTCACTATGGCAGGTTGTCATGATAGGAATCAACCAGAAAACACATTAAGGTGAAGAGGGGAGGGCAGGCACAAAGAACAGAAGAGAAATAAGAGTGCTGAGGACAAATTTTGTGTTGTCTTGCCTAGATTAAGTGTTGAATCTGATCAGTGGTTACAAAAACCTGGACCGATTCGAAATTAATGTTTAAATCAAAACTGTTTGATCAATAGGCAAATAAAATGCAAAAAGAAAAAATACTTGATCATCACATGAGTATTGCTTGTTATCCTTTTTATTTTATGAAAAAATATATAAAACTAAGCAGTGTATGTGTGCTTATTTTGGATGGTTTGAATTTTTTAGAAGTTCAGTTTGTAAGTTACAGAAATTTTGTATTTCTACTAGTGAGTGCCAATGACAGTGACTTGAAAGGTTAGATGCCCTTCAGAGACCATAGTTGTCTCCAGGGGAAACAGCAGGGCCCTGTTATTATTTTACAAATTCTGCTGTAAAATCCAGGACATTATTCAGTTTTACCAAATTATAAAAAACACTGGCATGACCAAAAAACTGACCTTGTATTGCTATGTAATTTAGCTAAAGCCTTTTAAACAATAGGAAAAAAAAAATTAGTTGCAGAAAATAATTTAGAAATACGGTATTGGATTATGACCTATTATTCTTAGTTTTATTAAAAATACAATCTTTTATTTATTTGGAGGAGGGCGTTCCTTGCCAGAAAAATAGAGGTGACAGGAAAAAGAAGAAGGTGCTATAGATCAAAGTTTGTCTTTTAAAACTAAATCTGTATTGTACAAAATAACCAGTTTTGGTTACTTTCTCACTGGTGTATAGACAAAGTAGCCTACAGACTTTTGGACTTCCTAGACTAGTAAAATGTAAAAACGAAAACAAAAAACTGGGGAATATATTTAATATGGCTAAATAAGGTGTTAATCAAGGACCTTAAAAATACTCCCCTCCTAAGAAAAAACTTATTCAAGCACCATTGTTTGAATATTTTATTATTGTAGTAAAATATACATAACATAAAATTTGCTATTTTAACCATTTTTAAGTGTACAACTCAATGACAGTAATTATTTTCACAATGTTGTGCAACCACTACCACTATGTATTTTCAAAATTTTTCATTGCTCCAAACAGAAAGCTGGTTCCTCCCTGACACTCCAAACTGTTAGGCAGAGACTCAATTGTCAGCTCTATGATGAGTCATTTGAAAAAATTGCACAGGTTTTAAAAATAGTTTCTTATTTTTGTGACATCTGTTATCACTTTGGTGGGTATGAATGTGTAAGGCTAACACTTTGGAAGCTGTCACTTTCCTTAGGGTAGCCAAACCTGCTGGAGGATGAGCAACCAGGATAGATTTGTGTGTGTGTGTGTATGCGCACGCGCGTGCATGTATGTGTGCATGTGTGTGTGTATTTGTTGTTGTTGTTTTGCTGTGCTTCCCACAGTCTACTGAAAACACTCATTCTGTGTCCCTTCTCCATGTCTGTTCATGTTGTTCCTCCAGTATCGACATAGTGTCTGGCATATGATAAATGTCTGTGACTGAAATGGACTAGTGCTGCCTAGAGCCTGTGCTAGCTATGGCAGTAGACATGAATACCTGTATTTGCTTTATACAATTACATAGCTCTAAAGAGAAAACACTATTTAAAAAAAAATGAAATATGCATATAAAGACAATATTTAAGCAGAATACATAATTTAGACATTGGTCTCTCATTGTCCCTTACACAGTTCATTTGAGTGGGATAAATAATTTAGAAAACAAATATAGAATATTTTACTCATTAACCCTTAATTATTTATAATTATTTTGTTTCCTTCAGATTGGAATGAATCTAAATTTTTCTGAAGTTGCTCACCTGGAGTCAGAAGCTCCCATTGTTTCGTCATGATTCTGATGTGTCTGGTCAGCTTCGCATCAAAAACTTTTATAAGAGTCCTCTTCACAGTCCTTCCCTTCCCCCCATCCAACCTTTACCATCCTGTCAGAGGGCTGATCACTTTTAATTTGTCAGAGACAGAGCTTTAGTTGCTTCCCCAGCTAATCCTGGATGCAAAGGACTCTGAGCCTCTCCTCCATGACTCAGTGCCTCAGGAAGGGCCTACCTAAAGAGAGCAGGAGAGAAGCTCTAGAGGATCTATTTTTCCCTCTGCCTTCAAAGTACTTGATTTGAATTTGAAACCTTCTGGGTTTTGTCCCTAGCCCATCTTTGCTTTCATCTGCAGTTCAAACTCTGCCCTAAGACTATGTGTGCTTCTTACTATTTGTGTAAATTCAAATGAAATAGGTATCTTTGCATAAACTTAGCCTAAAAGAATTCACAGGAAACACAAGAAACTATTAACCTTGCTAGCCTGTGGAAGGTGAGTTGGATGTCTGGAATCTTGAAAGATTTTCACTGTGTATTCTTGTATGTTTAAAAAAAAAAATCGAACCATGTGAATATATCACCTATGCACATACTAAATAAAAATGATATGAACATAAAATATAGTTGAGGTAATTTAACAAATAAACAAACAAAAAAACCTTATCTAGAGAATGGCTAAAAAAGATACTTAAGAAGCCAGTAGCCAAGATTATGATATATTGTTATAATTGAAGGATTATATTTTTTGCAGAAGACCTATAGCTGTTAATAAAAATGCTGTCTTTAAACATGTCTTTAAAACACCAAAGTTTTACCTAATTTTCTCTATTCCTTAAAGATAGCACTGACAAATCTTCTGACCATTGTCTAGTTTTGAACTATAAAGAAAAAGCCTAATGCTAAAAACACGATAAATGAAGATTACTCTTTTGCTGTAAAATTGCTCATTGCTGTTTTTCACCACCTGTAACCTTGCCTTTTGGTCTCACAGGCTAAAAGAACTTATTACTCCCATTGGTCACCAACCCTCTACCTTCTCTCTAACCACCGTGTATTCTTTGTGTCCTGCTATTTTCTATCAATCTACAGCTGAACCAAATTGCCTAAAATTGTGTTTTTATAACTTCCTTAAATGGCTTGTGTCCTTCCTGCACTGTCTGATCTGATATGCCATGAAACATCCTCTTAGGTATTGACCATGTACATCTTCCTTCCTTGCCTTAAGTTAAATTGCTTTTCTAATAGGAAACTGCTCAACACCAAAATATACTATTGCTTTAGATGATGTTAACCACGAATATGTACCATGTTCCACAGTAAAAAATAAGGATAAATGCTATTACTATTTTAGAGCTTGGAGGTTGGTCTATGGAATTGCTTTAAAAAAAAAAACAACTTTTTTTCTCAAGGACAGTGGAAATTTTTCTCCCCAAAGAACGTCTTAGTCAAACCTTTGCTATATAAATCTGCTAAAAGGTGAGCTTCTTAGATTCAAATACCATTAAGAGCCCCCCTAATAGCTCTAGGGGCTCAATTGAACACAGTTCAAAAATCACTGTTCAGAGATGTAAACCTGAAACTCTGTTAATACCCTGAAAAATGTTCTGTCTCTTCCTAATTCTTTTTTCTTTATCTTTTTGTACCAGGAAGAACCAAAAGGTGATTCAAAAGTTTAGTTCTGTTCTGTCGATTAAGTACTTTGTGGGTTTTTCTCTTTCCAAATTCATTATTATTTCATCTATTTTCTCAACAGTTAATTTATTGGTTAAACAAATGGACTATGCCTCTTACATGGTGTCTCTTAACCTCTCTGTGCCTTGGTTTCCTCAGCAGCAAAATGGAGTTAAGCCACTTTCTTCCCAGGAATCCAGTGAGGTAATAATATGTTGAGAACTTCCTTGTGTCTGGTATACCATGAGTGCCCAGTAAAAGTTGTCTCTTACTAAAAAATAATTGCTGAGCATCCACAGTGTGCCAGGTATGCAAACCAGCTTCTAACTTGGACATTGTTTTCTTTCCTGTGCTTTTTCACAAGACACTTTCTAGAAAGTACCCATCAACTTTTGATGATTCTCTTAATCCATTGGTTCTGAGTGGGGCAGGAGCATATTTCAGAAGGACCACCAACTAACAAGCCTCTTCAAGGAAAGGAAATCTATTTGTAACTATATAACCCAACTTCTTTCTGCCACCTCCTCAATTTCCTGGGGGTTCCAGACAGTCATCACGTGGGGATAGAGGGGGAATGTGTGTATTCACAGCTGCAACCCCATCCCTACCTTGCTCCTCTAACTCCTCTAAAGAATCACTATGGTGGCTCGTTGGAAGTTTCTCCAAAGTCCAAGACCAAATTTATTTTTTCATAGTGATTTGTTTTCAGGAAGATAATTATATCAATTGATAGAATAAAATGAGGACCAATTTACCCACTGCTTCACTGAAAAGATTACAAGAAAAGGCGTAGATGGAGGCTGTATGGTTTCTGTGTGAGTTAGGGACACGAAAACCGGCCTGCCTGTGTTTGAATCTCAGCTTTACCACTTAAAAACCATACTACTCAATCTCTTTCACTTCAGCGAGTATAACCACCCTTACAGTGTTGTGAGGACTAAATGGGATGACTCCGGTAATGTGCATCATACATAGTAAGTAGCTTTAAATGTTAATATTAATATATAATAATATAAGTAATAATATATAATAATATTATTGTCATTGGTAAGTCTGATAAAACACGTTCAAGAACTAGAGACAACTCAAATTTGTCTGCTTTGGTTAATAATTTTTAGAATTTAAATTTATCCATGTTAGCAAAGATTTATGGATAAAGAAATGGCATTTAATTCCTATTATTTTAGCCTTCAGAAAAAAAATTGGGTTATCACAGTCATAGGGAGATTAAGGAAACATCACAGTAAAATAAAATGCAAAATAAAATTTGAACACTTCAATAATATGGTGAATAACAATCTTAATATAAACATACTTTTCAGGATTTAAACTGTGATATCGGCTTGTTTCAAAGAGTATAGGGGAAATCAAAACATTAGCATGAGTCATTCTTCTTCATTAGGCTGTAATTAACCACACACTCCTTAATTATTGGAAATGTCTTCATGTGGTAAAGGGGTAGATCTCAAATCTACTTGTCTCTACTCAGACCACTTCCACATTGTGGTGAAGTATAAGGTCAAGTTATCTTTACGTTGCAAAAAGGACACTGTTTGCTTTATACACTAATATGGTTAATGTCTTCACTTAGTATAAAAGACATCAAGATGATACTGTCACAGAGTCAATCCTGGAAGCAAAAGGGATCTTGTGGGTTATTTTACATAATAAACAGTCGTGAATCGATATGCTATAACGTGCCAAGCATTAAATTAATGCTGAAACAAAACAAAAGGTAAGTCAAACACGAATGCCCAGGTGAACAAGGCTGAGGGAGTGAAGGGAGAATAACAGTCCTGAGAACAACAGGAAGTGAAAAAGACCATCTGTACCACTGCTGGGAGCACATGCCTCAAACTAAAGCAAGTACTGGTTCCCACTGATGTTGTCCAATGGGAATACAGGCTGAAAAACAGCACATCTTTAGATTTTTCAACAGACACTAGACATGTCGATTTTAAAGCAAAAATACTCTATTTTTAAAGGTTTGTGATTAAATATTTAAAAAAAATTATATCAGAAAAAAAAAAAATGACCACATATAGTGATGAGGATTCAGACTCTTGGAAGCATTTGCATCTGGGAACCTTTGCATTTTTCTTTCCCCCACTTGCTGAGGGTCTCCAATAGCAGACAAGGGCCATCTCTTAGTCTCTATCTGCATTTCTTTCTTTTCCAGATGATCTCATCTAGTAACATGACTTTAAATACCACTTATGTGTTGATGATTCCAAAACTTTCTAGTAATGCTCTTTTTCATGAGCACCAAACTAATAAATCCAACTACTTGCTGGTCATATATTAAAAGTCAAGATAATTTGAGTCCTGCCTCCCCTCCCCAAATCTATTCTCCCAATCTTCCTTAATTTCATTTATGCCTCCATCATCCATCCAGTTGTTCAAGCCAAAACCTAAGAGGTGCATTTGATGTGTTCCTTTCCCTTAATCTCTATGTCTACTGTACCAGCAAATGCTGCTATCTCTACCTCCATTTTTCTTTTATCAATTTGGTTCATCTCCATTCATCTCCACTACTACCATCTTGTTCCAAATCACCATGATTTCTCACCTAAACTACCTCAAGACCCTCCTAAAGTTCTCCTTGCCTTTACTCTAGGCTCACCACAATCTGATGTTTATGTGGTCTTTTTTATATGTAAACCATATTATGTCATCCCTTTGCTCAAAATTGTAACAATTTTCAAGTGCTTTTAGAATAAAATCTGAAATCTGTACTCTAAGCCAAATAAATAGAAAGTATTATGGTTTCACCCTTGCCTACTCTTCCAAACTCATCTTAAACCACACCTCTCCATTGCTGAGCTAAATTTCCTTCAGCTTCCTTCTGATTTAAAAACACCATGTTTATTTCCACCATCTCAGAGAATTTGCATTTCCAACTCTTTCTACTTGGAATGCACTGTCCCTGGCTTTGATGTAACTGGCTCCTGCTCGCTCTTCAGATCTCAATTTACAGAGTCTTTCTTGACTACCCTGTAAAGAGAGTCATCCCACAGCCCCCTGGGGCTCTTTCACATTATTTCCCTTAAAAATACTTTTATATTTATTGTATATATGTTTTTTTAAAAAAATTTATTCACTCACATAATAGGTCAAATAAATAATTAGAAAAAAGAGGCTGAAGTTCAAGAAGCTTGGTTTTAAAGCACACTTTGACTTTAACATATTGTGGGCAATCTATAAAAAACTGTTACTTTATCTTTTAAAGTAAGGTATTCTGTTTACATGAAAACATCTCAATGAAATATTAACCATCTAATCAGCTTTTCAGCATTTTAAGCTTATTAAGATTCTTTGTTAATGATTGTATGATAAAAGACAAAGCAAAGTGAGGACATAAAAATAATCATATACAGACTTTGGAGATTTAAAACTTATCAGCATAATTTATGACACTTTTCAAGAGAAAGTAAGAATTGTTCATAACCCACATTACACTAGGGAGAAAACTAAAAAGTAACCTCTCTTTCTTTAAAAAAAAAAAGAAAAAAAGGAAAAAACTTATGCAAAAGTATTCATCTTTTATTAGCAACATTATTAGTCATAGATCATCATAAGTCCACTGTGAAAAAAATATAGTAATATAACTAAGAAAAATAAGAAAATTATGTAATGTGTATTGTAATTTATAAGGAAACCTACCTATCTTTAATGTACAAGTCTTTCGTTCTACCTGTACTTCACTACCATTCAGTAACTCTGAGCCCATAGACAAATGTCATTTTCAGTGCTTTCCAGGAATAAGGCAAAGCAAGGACCTAAAACAAACACCATTGCAATCAGAATCATCTAAGAAGTGAAAATCTCACTTCAACGGTATGTTTTCATTGGTGTTTTTATTTTAAAATCACTCTTTAGAAACAAGATAGGACTCTCCTTTTTTCCCACCTCCTTCACTTAATCTACACACTTGACTGCAATAAATGCTCCTTGTTCTAACATGCTTTGTTAATTTTTTTTTTTTTTTGTGATTCATTATGCCTTCCTATGCTTTTATCCATGATACCCTTGTCTCTTTTGTGTGGATAGTGTTTGGAAAAGTAGGCAGAATTCTTGTTTAACGTATGTTCATTATACTTCACAGCATAATCTTTGAGCTCATAAAACATACTACTCTGAGCTTAAATATGTGGTCATTAGTCACTGAGTTAGCTCCAAAGTCAACTAACCAACATGTTCAATTAAAACAAGATTAAAATGGCTACCATTTTTATTGACTGCTTGATAATCCTTTTTGAGGGCACACGTATTTAATGTTACTACATTGTGATAATATAAAATAAAGAAAATGGTTTTGAAGTAATTTCATAGAACTTTTAGATTTCTTATGCTTCAGTGTCTTCATTTTGCAATAAAATTATTTCTATAACAAAGATTCCCATCCTCCTGGTATTATCACTATGATAATCTCTTAATTAAATATTTCAGCTTCCTAGCATTTTGGTAGATTTTGGTATTCCAAAAGACTCTTCTAAAGTAGTAATGTTCCACTTTATGTCTAAAACAAAGAACCAAAGCAATGAAGAAATCTAAATCTTTTTTGATATCTGGTAAAATCAGAGAAACATAGTATATTGAAATTATTTTAATATTAAGCCACTAAGCTAGAGGTCAGTGTTTTAGCTGAGTAGACATTGATTCTTGCAAAGTTGCAATCAAAGTAGTAGGCTTCTCTACTTAATGAGTTTTTCTGGGTATTTGGGAAAGTTTCCAAACAATCATTAGTTTCCTGCATATTTTGCTGATTTTAGCACCTATGATGGAAAAGAGAAAGCAATGGCTCTTAGTGTGAATTTGTTGCTACCTGAAAGGATTATTACATATAGGTTTTTATTCTAGGAAATAGTCCAAAGTTTATTGTTTTAATAGATGCTTTATAGAGTAACATAAAACTCAGCATTCTAGGTTACTCAGCAACAAGTTTAGAAATATTCTTAAGATGTATTTTGTGGGTTTAAATCTACTAGGTGATAAAAAAAACTTTAGTGAATATGGTAATATCTTTAAAACTCACTAGTTTTAAATTTAAGTAAGATCTTTTTGTTTGGTAACTAATTATTCTTTTGTCCATATTTCTACCACTGTTTAACACCTCTTATTATTTTTTTCTTTCTTGCTACCTTCATTGAACTGATAGTACTGTCAATAAACTCACTGAGGAGAGAATCTGCTCTTCCATAGAGAATAACTCAGTGTTTTGCACAAAGGAGACCAGTGTTCGACAAATGCATGAATGGGTAGATGTTCTCAAAATGACACACAAATGCAAGACTAGGACATAGGCTATTAGATGCAAAGTTGATATGAAAATAGGCATATTTCTGAATACAGATTAAGGGATTTACAGAAATTACATATCAATCTATAATCATTGCATTTCTTGATTTTCTATTTATAATCATTGTGTATGTGTATATATGTATAGCTATATAAGTGTGTGTATCTACTGTAGCAACTATGTAGTTGAATAAAGATATTACCATGTTGAACTTATACCTATGATTTAAAGAAACTTTTTTGAATGCTTCTGTTTAAATAAAAGTAATAACATATTGCTATCTTTTCTCTGTAGCATTCCATAATTTTCCTTCATAGCAGTTATCACAGTCAATAGTTCTATATTTGTAGTAACATCTGTCTCTCACTAGACTATAAACTCAAAGATCAGACAAGATTAGGCACGTTTAGGGTGGCATGGCCATAGACCTGGGGGGAATTTACAGAAGCTCAAACTCATAAAATTTTATAAGAATTTTGCAGTCAGATGATTAAATTAGTAATTTGAATCTCAAATTCCTGAATTGTACTATTTAGTAGTATGAGCTTCTCTCAGAAACAGAAAATTGTTCGAAATTCGCATTATTGCAAAAATACCTTTTCTATCTCCCATTTTTCATTAAATTTCTATATTTGGACTGTAAATTCCCCAGACCTAATTAACACCAGGGAAATATGCACATTATTCTCAGATTCTTCCTAGCTGTCTTGATAAAGATGTACAACACTTTAATAATATGATCTTGAATATCAAACAGAGTTACCTAATTATTTTTCGGAAGGCTTCCTCCCTATTTTGTTGTGGGAGATTATGTAGCGATATGGGCACAAAACCTTTTTAATTTGGCTTTCTTAAAAAGTCAGATTACCAGGAAAGAAAATGTGCAGACCCCTGTGCAGCGATTCTAGTGAAAAGCATTTTCTGGTTATGAAGAAGGAAACTCAGCTTCCCATGGAGAGACACAGCCTTCGATAAAATTGCACATGTAGTCTATGGCCATGCTACCTTGAACAAACCTGATCCCGTCTGATCTCAGAAGTTAAGCAGAATCGAGCCTGGTTAGTACTTGGATGGGAGACCACCTAGGAAGACCAGGTGCTATATAGGCATACAAAATAGAAAAAATAAGGGATTGTAAACTGACAAGGTCCTTGCAATCTATATGAGGTCAACCAAAGGTTGCCTCACCTAAAAAATAAAATAAAAAAGTAAATAAAATAAAATTGCACATGTACTAATTACCTTTAATTTTTTTTATTTAATCAATTTGGTAACAAAAAGGCAAGCTTTACTTGTCCACAAAGTCTGCTAAAAATATGCAATCAAGATATTAGCTTGAATATCATATACTGTCCCCAATGTAGGGGTAGTAATTTTCTCAAATACTGTTAAAGGAAGAGCTAACTGCTATTAATACTGTCTCTATAACACTCTCAACTAATGGCTTACGTTCTTTGTTTCATGATGTGCCTAGTCAAACAACTTCTAAATCTTTTGAAACTTGAGGCCATTGAGAAGAATTTTATATGGAATACCAAATCACATGAAAGTATATCTTTTTTAATATTTGGATTAGGTCCAAAAACTATTTGCGTAGACTTTCAACTACCAGTAGAAGTTCAGAAACGATGAATATATTTTTTTAAAATACAAGTTTTGAGAAGACATTTATATAGAGAGCAGAGAATTTTATGACCATTTTTTCCATTAAGTGATGTAAAAAGCAAAATATTATAGTTTTCCTGCCTCTGGCATTCAAGTACAGGTCTTCTGATGACAAGTTCAAGACTTTTTCCCTTAATGCTGCTTAACTGGCTTCAGACATTGAACAATTTACTTAATCTCTTCTTACCTCATCTATACAGTTGGGCATTATTACTGTTTATTCCCTGGAGCTTTGTAAGAATTAAATTAGATAATATAGAGATAAGAACTTAGTACTGAGCCTGGCACACAATAAACTCCAAATAGATGATAGTCACTATTATCATATTTGTTTATTTCTCATCAACATGGAAAAGGGAGCAAAAACATT
Source organism: Eidolon dupreanum (assembly GCA_028627145.1). Taxonomy (NCBI): domain Eukaryota; kingdom Metazoa; phylum Chordata; class Mammalia; order Chiroptera; family Pteropodidae; genus Eidolon; species Eidolon dupreanum. The sequence continues at coordinate 58,129,624 of CM053501.1, read as the reverse complement.
GGTGGAAGAAGCTCATGCTTTTCAAATTCATGTGTTAAAAGAACCATAACAGTTCCTTAGTTCTAATGAAGTAAACATTTTATAAGTTAATTTCACAATTTAAAATTTCCCCAAGTTATTAAACACTATCTGATTGCTTTTACTTTCCTTATAGAAACTGAAGCTTTCCAAACTTAAGTAACTAACATTTTTCTTAATATGATCACTAGGTGACCACAGATAAGCTACTTTAAAGAATAGTAGGAGGAAATTTCAGAATTGATCATTGTTCCCTTCTATGTAATGATTAAAATTTGTCACCTTTCTCAAAAGATAAAACAATTAATTTTTTTTCAAAAAAGAATTGTTCATCTCCATGGGTAGAAAAAATGATATATATCTAGAATCCCTGGCAGAAGTAGACACTCCCCACTCAGTGTAGTTAGTTCTTCCTTCCTTTGTGTGTTCTAAACAAATTTTCTGTCTTGGCTTACCATGTTTTACTTTTTGCTAACATGCCTCCCTTTCTTCATCAGACTGTCAGCTTTGTAACATCTCAACTATATAGTAGTACCAGGCACATAGTAGGTGCTTAATACATGTCTGTTGAATAAATAAATGAATTTAATGGGATACATCCAAATGACCACTATCATAATGAGCATTTCTTAAATTCGTGGCATTCATGGCATTTAGCAACACATGACACATTACATGGGCTTAATGAATATTAACTAGGTGACTGCTTTCATTCTGTAATTTGGCATAGCTAAATCATAGTTTACAGAATTTAAGGATGTAAAAGGACTTTAGTTTAGATCATCTAGATCAATATTCCACGGTACAAATGAGAAAATCAAGACTCAGAGATTTTATGTTGCTTGTCCCAGGTTGCATGGTTGATGAGGAATAGTTTCTCCTGGCTAATCCTTCCCCTTCTTCAAATATGGGCTCATTTCTCACCTTAATGAACTTGCCCTGACTTCTGCACTCTGCCCCTCCTCTGTGCATATTTCCCTGGTGTTAATTAGGTCTGAGGAATTTACAGTCCAAATATAGAAATTTAATGAAAAATGGGAGATAGAAAAGGTGTTTTTGCAATAACGTGAATTTCGAACAATTTTCTGTTTCTGAGAGAAGCTCATACTACTAAATAGTACAATTCAGGAATTTGAGATTCAAATTACTAATTTAATCATCTGACTGCAAAATTCTTATAAAATTTTATGAGTTTGAGCTTCTGTAAATTCCCCCCAGGTCTATGGCCATGCCAGCCTAAACGTGCCTGATCTTGTCTGATTTTGGAAGCTAAGCAGAGTTGGGCCTGGTTAGTACTTGGATGGGAGACTACCTTGGAAGACCAGGTGCAGTAGGTGTAAAACAAACAAACAAACAAACAAACAAATTCTTTCCGGGCCATGTTTGATAAATAAAAATTTTCAATATGAGAAAATAATCTAGTATTTCAAAAAAGTAATGCATGTTATCCATTTCACTGATTATCTACCATGCTCTATGGTTAACTTTTGCATTGTAAAAGACAACAGAAATTATGGCAGGCCACGTGGAAGCGTTTCTCTGAAGGACTAAAAATATGAAAGTTCAATCTTAATGTTATCATAAAGGAAAAAGAAAACATTTTATTGGATAAAAAGTAACAGGAACAGGCATTTGGAGCAATTTTAAAACAAAGTCAGCCTTATGGACATAGTATCATAATCCTGACCCAACTCACATTTCAGTGTTAACTTCTGAATGTAGGCCTTTAGTTTTATTACTTGAAAGCTATGAGCAACTTTCGAAGAATATGAATTTACAATTAAAAGGAAGTGGACTTCGAGACATTTTTTAAACAATTGGACAGTGAATGAAAATAATCTGGATAATTCTAATACTTCATGTCAGAAATTCCTTTGCTCTAAATTCCAAAAGAATATATGGGAATGGAAAGGCTGGAGCAACAGAAGTTTCCTTGCTGACAAAATTTGAGTCTGACTTAAAGATTCCTCAAGGAATAATTTTTTAAATATTAATACACCTTCAAAATAATATTTTCATACTCTGGGTGCAGTTTAGACTCAATGGTTTGCACACAGTTAATAATCTAACAGTTACCTGTCTAATAATAACTTGAAAGTGCAGCTAAAGTTTATTTTACATTGGCTTTAAACTGCTATTGTTAATAATTGCTAGGTATTACCCTTTTGGCTGAATGAAATTATTTGACTAGATGTTAAAAATATGTTATTCCTCATCAGAAATCTCTATGTGTAAATATAGTATTTGGGAAACAGCTTTGATTCTACTGTATATACTGAAAGAAACAGCTGAGTCAGCAGCTTGCATAGTTAAATTTATGATTATATAATTTTTTTTCACGGTCCAACAGTGAAAACTATAAAGCTGTTGGAAGCAAAGAGAACTGAAGGAGATATGTGTAAAAGAGCTAGACATTGTCAAATTCAGAATTCTATTTGAGTAGTTATAATACATACAGGAAAATACTTCTAGGCAGACTCACACTATCATCTGACCTTCACAAGTCACACTTTTCAACAGTGGATGCAGTTTTCTGAGACTATGCTTTTGACCTTGAAAATCTAAGTTGATGTTTTAAGTCTCTTAGCAAACTTATACTGCCTCTGGTCCCCTAACTGAGTTCATCTAAAATTATTATCATCATATGTTTAAATTGTTAAATTCTGTAATTCTTATTTTAATTATTCAGCATCAAAGGGCAAAAAGAGCTACAGCTCCTTTAAAACTATCTTTTTCTTATTGCATAAGTCTCTTAGCTTTCTTAATGCAGGATGTCCCTCATCTGAAGCTGGGACTGAGGAAATAGCTGCATTGTACTGCAGCCTCAAATCTTGCTACAGCTCTCGGGTTTAGGATTCAGCTGAGCTGAAAAACATGCAGGGACAATGTATTGGTCTATTGGAATTAAATATTTACCAGAGGAGATTACAGTAGAGTAAGCTACTTTTTCCTGAACCTTATCTTGTCCGGCTTTCATTTTCACATTGCTTTTCTTAATTATTACTCTAACAGAATGACCTTACAATCATTAAATTTTACTTCCTATTTCTCTTCCCTTTCAGCTGGCATTTAAATAAACTTTATACCTTTCATTCTACTTAGAAGACAGCAAGTGTACTAAAAAGACTTGAACAATTGTATCAACTCCCTGTAGTCGGACATTCACAAGCCATTCCACTTTAATTGTTCCCAATTCTTAACTCTACTACAATGCTATAGCATTTAAAAGGCAGGGAACATGTTCATCAACTAACAGAGAAAAAGTCAATGCAGCAAAACTAAAATTAAGAAACATTAACCAAGCATCTCCACTCTAAGAAACTTGAAATTAATTTACCTTTCATAAGAGAACCTGTGTTTTCTTACCTTGGATGTGAATAACTCTGCCGTGATCTAGAGTATAGTTGTCTGAAGGTTGATCAGCCCAGCAGACTGAAATCAGCACCAGAAGAAGTAGACTCTTCATCTTTATAGCCCAAAGAATCTTCTTCACTGTGACAGCATCACATATAAAGAGGCTTGTGAGATTTGGAACCCTTTGGAGTGTTGCACTGCACAACTTATTACTGCCTTATCATCATAGAATGGGTCTGTAAAAATATTTAACCCAATCTGTTCAGAAAGTTTCTGTAGCTGTCTTTGGGAGCTAAAGACTGCAGCTTTGAACAATTCCAGTTTCTCTTATGCAGCCAGAGTCCAAATAGTGTTTAACTCTATCTTTGCAGAATTGTAAATCCGGAAATTTGAAACAATATATTTTGATAATAGAGAATTATAGCAAGTTGCAAAGACATGTGGCAAGGATGTAAACAGACTTTTAAAAACTGTTCGAATCCCTGAATTTGAAGTATAAGTTAATAAAACAACAATTTGATATATCTGTATGTAAATATTTATCACTTGGTCTAATTAGAAACTGAATCTTAAACCAGGGCAAATAAAGAATATTTGCATGAAACTTAACATCATCATTCATTTTACATGTGGCTTCCTAAGCAGGTTAGATTTGCTTGTTCTAAATAGAAAAGAGGACAAAAAAAAATGCCTGATTAAGCAGAAGCAGCACATTTGTTACGGATTCACTTACCATCTTAACCACTGCTTGGATCTACTATGGTGAATAGTTGAAAATTATTGACAAACTAGGTTAGAGTTGTGCATGCTACCACTGCAGTCATCCTAATTGATTTTTCATTCATTTCTACCTAAAATGCTGATGCACCAACTTTGAGTGCCAGGTAGGGTCTCTGCAGTCAGCAGAGCCAAGGCTGCAGGAAACGTCCCTGCCAGCCTCACATGGCAATTAGGCAAATGAAGAGCTGAAGTAGACAGTGAGTAGCAGCTTGGTCCTAAGTGAAAGAGGCAGAGCCATCACTTGGCTGTCCTTTATTGGAAGACCAATTGATAAAAGGTGATGTAATCTTCCATCCCAAACTTTGTCATTAGAAGGACCAAAAAGTGATTCCAAGTGATACAAACCTATGACCTTTGCAGTTTCTGTCAGGCAAGAATTTCAGGGTAGCTCTCTGTTTAAATGTAGAAGCTGAGGCAAATATTAACAAGGGCTTTCTTTTTCTCTTGTGCACACAGCAGCCTTCACAATACTTGGCTATTTTTAAAATTGAAATTGCACAGTACTGGCTTCTCATACTAATTTGTTTTTTCTAGGAAAGCCTGACTCCCTGGAATACTTATTAAAGAGCTCCGAGTCTGTTCCTGGAGGTCCCTGAAGGCCAGTCTCGGAGAGAGACTTGTGCACTACTCACGAGTGTCCCCCAAGTCTCTTTTGGGACCACAACACCTCTCTGCACTCTTCCCTCTAAAAAACCAGCATTGTTGTGATGTTTATGGCTCTGTTTTTCATGTGTGCTTTAACCCTTTTCCTTTTCTTCATTATATCACAGAAATAAGATAATGGATGAGAAAATTGAGAAACTTACTTTTTCAGTAAACTAAGAGTGTCACCTTCAAAATTCTACCAAATTTGGTAATCTTATTTTCAGAAATTTACTTGCTTGTTTCTCTGAGGATTTTTTGGGAAACAATTATTTTTTTTTTGAAGCTACTGACTTTTGTTCATAGGAATACTATTAATAAATATTACCTATTTTCAGCCCAGAACTATGCTTTGCGTGAACAAATATTTTATTATTATAATTGAGACAATTATATAGACAAACATAAAACAATGGGCAAAACATCACTAGAGGCTGTCTTGCACTCTCTGCTTGCCACAGAGATCAGAAGAGAGGGGGATATGGAAGAGAGAGTGTGAGGAAAGCATACAATTCTGACTGCTAATGAAAGGAAACATTCTAAGTTAGGCGTCAAGATGAGGAGAGGCAGAGATTTTGCTACATTAATTTTCACATTAGTGTGGTTATCTTCAGTATAATTTATAGGTATAGTTGTATACCCCCCAAACACACACACACACACACACACACACACACACACACACACACCACTGCAATCACCCAGATTTTTATTTTTGTTCACCTAAAGTATATTACACAGTTATACTGCTGAAGGTCATACATCTAGTTTGCGGCAAAGTTTGTATTTGCTTTCAAGCAAAAGCAACGCCTACTCTGAGTTATACTTACTTTTTAGAAAAAGAAACAATTTATTATTGGTTTCATTGCCTTTTTTATTTAGGCTCTTTAATGTGAACCCACTATGATCTTAAAATTTTGACTTGTGTGATATGCGAATCTAAACTTTCCTCCCAAGACTTACATATAAGAAGTCAGATGGTACTTTGCTTAGTATGACTGTGTCCCACCTTGATTATAACACCAGGTTGGTGCCATGAACACCTCCTCAGTGCCTCACATGTGTGCACGTGCCTGTTCACTCACATGCAGACACCATCTTCAATTTTTAAAAAGCTGAGGATGTTGTACATCTTCAGTGATTTGTGGTTAGAATAGAGGCATAAATCAGTGAACACTTCCAAGTACCCCACACTGGCATTAATACACTCCAGGTTAGGACAGAGTGGAAATTATCTTTGCTACTCTGGCAGCATAACAACTGTCTCATCAAAAGAAGTGAAACTAGAAAAGTGACTTTAAGGACACAATCTTCAGGTGTTGAAACAAACTGCAAGTACGTCACGATGTACCACACACTAGACCGAGGTTCTTGAGGACAAAGGTTGTCCTCAGTGGAGAATGATGCTGAATCGTTTTTATTTGCATTTTGTGACAATATCTTCTCTGAATATCTAGGTATGTTAGACAAAAATTATTAGTTTTTGATAAGGGTAAAATTTAGGAAATTTGAAGAACTTTAATACAACTGGCTATTTCCAACCCTAACTCAGCACTGTTAGTTCACATGTAACTCAGTCACTCATGGTCTCTTTTTCCAGCCTACCAAGGCTTCCTGCCATGATGCCTCAGCCAGCTTCAAAATGAATTCAAATTAAAGTGTCTGTGCTCATAGTCAAAGACATATGGTAGGACTGTAATTTTACAGCTCAACTTTGGTGATAACTGAACCACTATTTGGAAGCAAGATGCTCTAGCCAATGAAAGAGTCTAATAGTTTGATAGATAGAAATAAAGACACTAATGCCAACATCCTTATACCAAAGTGGCCAATTGCTATTCCTTAAACACCTACTGGGTTAACATTATTGTATTAGGTAATGCGAAAATAAAACCAGGGGAAACATGCATACGATTTTCTGTGCCTTGAGAGCTATTGCCACGTGTTTCTTGAGCCACTGTTTTATGCTAGGGACCATCCTTGAAGCTTCACCCATTTAATTGTTATTTATCAGAACAATGCAACTGAAGTAGGTATATTAGCATATACATTTTACAGTTCTGGAAACCGAGTCAGAGTGGCGAAGTCCCCAGCAAAAGGAAGGAATCTGTTGAGATCTGGGCAGTCTGACTCCAGAGCCTGTACTGTCCATCAACATCACTGGTGTCCTGTGTACCCCAAGGAATGTCATCAGCTCTTCTAGCCAGCTCTCATGATTCATTTGAGGCTTGCACAAGATGGAATGCTTCCCCTCATCCCTCTTTCGCTGTGTTGTGGGCATAGCACTGATCACAGCCCTGTTCACCTCACACTCAGCACTGTCTTGTGTGCCAAGAGGAAAAAAGAATGGAGAATAGACCTGGGAGAACCAGTTAGAAGGACTCAAGGAGCCAAGACTGAGGGGATATTTTACACTGTTTAAAGATTACATGTGTTATCAAATGGAAGATGGTGAACAGTTACTTTTTCTCCATTGAGGGCATAATGAAATAAATGGGGTTTCAATTTAACACTTGAGATTTAGTTTAAAAATTATGAGAATCAATACAAAGTTTACTGGAAATTGAACAAGCAGAGAAACCATAGAATCTCCAACCACATAATTTCATTTGACAGAATTGTTTTAAAATAGACTGAACCTTCTCCTCCCTGAGATCTTTTAACTCTGATATAGTTATAAACAGAAGATGGTCTACGATCAGTGTTTCCTAAAAGAGAAATGGAAAAAAGAGGAATGCAAAATGAACCTTTTCGTTTTCATTAGGTTAAATTAATTCAATTATTTTTTTTCTTTTTAAACATTTTTGTTGTTAGAATGACCTTTATATCATAGAATTATAAATTTTAAACTTTTCAAATTACAGATTATTTTATCCTTACTTTGCAATTTATTTTTTAATGGCAACCTTATGATGCTTCAATTGTTTCATTGTTGTTGGCTAGCTTTGTTTTCTGTTTTGATTCTACAGGTAAAATTCAGAAGTCAGACCATTGACCCAAATGATGGCTAAAGAACTCAGACTATGGATGCATTTGAATTGTTCAATGTGTGATAGGACAACTGGATTTTCACCTAATCCCCAGGATTTACTGCACACAATGGAGAAGAATGCAGAACTGCTTGGAATATACCCAATGATCAAGTGAGAGAAGTCATGACTGAAAAAAAAATCTTTGTTCAACTATACAACAATAACTCCCCTCAGGGCTCTAGTCTGTATAAACTTCCAGAGAACATAGTGTTCTCCCTGTTGTCCTGCATTGCTCCATCAAAGTGCAAGCTACTGAAGAAGCTAAAGAGCATTTATGATGCCCTGAATTAGATGTCCAGCCATAGACATCATGGCAACTTGCTAATCTTGCCATGGTCAGTCTATTGCTTCCTTGTCCTTGGCATGATCTTTTGGCAACCTGATAATCTGGAAAAAGCTCCTAGATAAGGAGGAAGAAAACATGCACTCTACTCCAGGTCTCACATCCACTACACCAGGGCTCAGTTTCTTCACCTATAAAATAGTGATAATAATAATAAATTCTCCCCAGGGTGAAAAGTATTTTTGAAAGAATATAAGAACTAGACAAACTTTTGTTACCAAGCTGGCATGGCCCACCTCAAACCTGATGAATTTTTGTGGATAAATATAAGAAAAATAGTAAACTAAAGATATCTCTACCTCAGAGGTCAGGTGAGTTCTAGAATTTCACTATTTGGAATGAGTGTAGGAGTTGAAACAAAGTTTGGGACCTGGAGCATCAGTAGAAGAAGCACAAGGAAATGTGTTTAAAAAAAAAAAAGGAAAAAATTCTTGGGCCCTACCCCAGATCTCCTGAATCAAAAATTGGGGGTGGGACCCAGCCATCAGTATTTACAAGCCTCACCCCTCCCCCTGACACAGGTACAAATTTGAGAACCACTGGTCTACTAAGCCTTTAAGATTATTAGATAGTCTTCAGCTGTAGTTGACCTTCAGAGTCCATAAATCTCTGGAAATAATATTGTGCCTATGTTCATTTCTCTATTTTTCATTTCCCTTTTTTCTGCAGTGCACATTTTTTAAGTGTTGCATTAAAACACTAGAAAGGAATGCACATAACATTAGTTATTTTCTTAAAATATTAGGCAGATGGGTATTTTTCTTTTATCTTACAAGCTTTTTTTTTCCTTTGAAAATGCACCAGTTTAATTAATTAATTAATTAATTTTATTATGGTGACATTGGACAAACTTTTTATAATGTTGCTATCTTTCTAAAATTAAACAGGCAGAAAACTATGCACTTCAATTTGGAATGATTCCCATCAAAAAATGGCTAACAATTTAAAATATATATTTGGTATTATAAAGAATTATTTGCCATGATTTATTTTCTGTGAGTTTAGGATGATTGTCACATTACAGAAACAGTCTTGGAAACTTCCTAAGAAGGTCTCTGGACTTTTGACAAGTCTAGTAGATCTGAAGTATCTAAAAGCACCAGCTTGGGCCCGTTGCTCCTCTCTGAAAACAATCTGACAATGTTTTCCTTACAGGCTCATTGTTGCAGAGTGACAAGTGGATAGAAATGGAGTGAAAAGTAAGAAGGTAGAGAGAAATTAGGAGAGGTAAATAAAGAGGAAGTAAAGGCCATTTGAAAATAAGAAGAGCAATAAAAAAGTAGCAAGGGGATAAAAAAAGGAATAATTGGTAATTGTCTCTAAGTTTGAGGAAATGAAAATGCCACAAGAAAATGAACACTGTATTACATTTCCCAGATCTAAGAATGCCCTAAGATGGCTTCTCTAAGAATAAGATTTGTTATATAGCCTACGGTTATTGCTGAAGAAAGATCTAAGTATACCTTAGCCACTTGTATAGAAACTGCTTAAGTTTAGAACAAATCATTTAAAAATGACCACTTTATTGAGTATCATTTTGTTACAGATGTTTCCACGGTTTACTTGTGGTTTATTTTCTAATTAAGTCTCAGAAATCTCAGCAAGTCATGGGTTTGTCCTCATGACTCTTGGAATGAGCTGCATTTAAAAATTTATGAGTTGTTTCTTTTTCTCTCCTCCTCTGTATTTTGAAATCAGCCAATTCCCTTTCAATTTTTTCCCTTAAATTTTTCATCATCATTTAATATTTTCTCTTGTTTTTCTTTTATACCTCTATTTCTCTATTCCTACAATTCCTATTTCTCTATTCCTACAATTCCTATTTCTCTATTTCTCTATTCCTACAATTCCTACTCATCCACTCTTCTTTTTTCTCTTCTCTTTCCCCTGTATTTTGTTATATTTATTACATTACATTATTTGATATTTGACATGATCATAGGACTTATCATTCAAACCAGGGCACAGAGTAAACAGGAAAACTATACTCTATGAGAAAACAGTAGCATGTAAGTCAGGGCTACCTAGAAAGATGGGGAGATATGGTAGAATGTAATGGAGAAAAGGCAGAATTTAGTTTCATTTCTTGCTCTGTAACTTTCTAGTTGTGGAGCCTGAGAGAAGTCATTCAACTGCTTCGGGTTCGAGTTTTTTTTATCTGTCAATTGGAGTAGTTGATAACAAATGTCAAAGCCTTATACACATTAGTTGTTGTTATTACTTTTAATTTTTTAAATTAAAGATATCAAGCCCTCCATTCTCACACTACATTTTAGGACTGTCTTCCTCAGCAAAAAATTCATGGATGATAACAATAATATTTAAGTAGCAATTCAATTCACTTTTTGCACTTGGTTGGTTATTTTTTGACAGCTCTCTCTTAGAGAATACTATAGAGTTTGGGACAAACTCTGCATCCCTTTACTTAACCAAAACACATTTGCTCAAGCTGCTTATTGGCCTATCTGAACCTGATTTAGGTAATTCTTGAGATAGGGATTGGACTTCTCCAAAACTGACTTTATGAAAAGGGTCCTCAATGGTTTTGTTTGAATACCTAAGGTGTGTGAGGGAAAGCAGTGCACACACACACTAATAATTACAGGGATTTATTTGGACTTTTCTTGTTTCCGAGGAACTAATAGTCTTACATTGGTCAATGAAGCATACATAGCAGCATTCTGACATTCTTAGGTTATAAATTATGTGAAGTCCTAACCTTAAAGTGATGCTTAAGAGTTGTAGATATTTCATTCAACGTTTATTTGAAAACAATACCTTCAGTTGGAATTGTATTCTCCAACCCACTTCACATTGAGGTTAGGAATGGGATTTATAGATATAATAAATATAGTATTGCATATTTATTGTACATCTTATTTGAATCAACTTTCCACTTAAGAGAGCAGGCAGAGTAAATAAATAATGCCCCTCCAAGCCTGTTATGGTATGTCTGTCCTCTTCAACCAGGAATCTCTTCAAATAGAATACTAGTGAACAGGTAGTTGTCAAAATCCACTCATATGACAGGAAGGAGAAAATATAAGTTATAACTAAAGTAAAAATGGACTTTCTTATCATTGTGTGTTCCTAATGCCTTTTGCACGTATAGCCACATCAAATAGGTGAGATGGTGTGTGTACACAAAAACACCAATTCATTCTGACATGATGTACTTAAAAACATCGTTTTCCATGTGCATTTATAAGGGTAATCACTAAGACTCTCTTCCCAGGTCATGTAGAGGAAATTCCAGACTTGCTCTCAATATATTCCAATATTCTAGTTCAGACTCTAGTGGATAATTCACAATCTGTTGGAGAAAAAAAATGGTATGATAGACGGATGAAGAGGCTTATGGTCTCAAAGCCCTAGAGTATAGTAGAAGTTGGTTCAGTAGCTTTGGCATATTTCTGTGAGTTCTGTCTACATACTATGTGCAGGTATTTTCACTACCTCCTCAAAAGTTTTTCAGTTATATAAGATTTCTAAGTTTTTGTGTCAGGAGGGAATAAGTCTTCTATAATTAATAGTCTGTTTTATTAACCAGATAGTTGTTAGAGGAAGCCATTAAATATATGCTAAGCAATACATTTTGATGATGATGATGATATTGAAAAAAATCTTTAATTTTCCTTTCTATTTATCTTTGGGAAACTTATCCTCCTTTTGCTGCACTAAAACCATAATTTTAACATAGAACATTAAAAATTAGACTATAACCAAGGTGAATATTACATTGCTATGTTCTTAAAAATGCATCCTCCATAGAATGAAGAAAACGTTCATTTTTCTTTCATTATATATAAAGAAATAAAAAATCAAGTCATCTCATAAACTATTCTTAAAAAGATGATTAAATCTGTCAGAATATAAATTAGAAATGCTGCCACTTCTCAATATTTATTTTAAAACCACAGACAATAACTCTCCTCTTATAAATTTCTTTATAGTTTAATATGCTAAATGTTGCCATGGTGTATTGGCATTATAATGATGATTAAATTATATATAATGAGTCGACGTGTTAGTTGTAATTCTGACTAAAATAAAAATTTCAATAAAGTTTTCTTTGTTTCTGACCTAAAACAAGTTTCATAAATAAACAAACTCTAGAAAACGCTAGCAAATACTTGAGTTTGCTTGCTAAGCGTGCTTGTACAGGAAAGATGTCATCTTATAAATTAATTTTTCCTTGATTCCATGGATCAAAAACTTCAGTAGTATTAAAAACAAAGCATTATAATGAGTAATTCAAATTTTGACTTTAAAAATACTTTCTCTTAATGTATGAAATCAAATAACTCATTATCATTATCAGTAATAGTAAATGATTTCTGAATACTGACAGGGAATTTGGCACTAAATTAAGAACTCTTTACAAAAGTAGACATATGCCCTGGTGAATTTCAGTTCATAAAGAACTTAAACATGGGCATTCTAAAGAGATTGAAAGTCCTCTTTTAGCCAACGATGTATAGTAAACAGTTTTTTCCTGAAACATTATAAAGGAATGAATATATATTATATTCATTATATATACACAAGAATATTAAGAACTTGGATTGCTATCTCATTGTTTCCTAACTAACAAATAAAAAACCCAAAAGCAGACAAAAGCAATTAAAAATAAAACAACTTCCATTTTTTGTTACTCTTTCACATAATTTTAAATCCATGGACAATAACTCTCTTCTTAATGTTTTAAAGTGCAACTATGAATAAATTTGATGAGTGTCAGGACTGCTTTTAAATATGGGTTACATAAAAATGAGTTTAGAATGTAGCTCATATACACACAACTAAATGAATATAAATCTCTTAGTTTCAGGCTTTATAATTTGAAACAAAAGTTTTTAAAATAACGTATTTCTAAGTAAGATTTATATGGCTAGAAAACTAATCAAAACATCACTTTCGATTAAATTATTTTCAAAAATATTTCTAATTGAGTTAGCAAAGCAATATTTTAAGACTCCATCTCATTTAAAATTTTAGCATTTCTTATAAAGTTTAAAATCTCAACAATTGTCAGTTAAACAGAATATTAACACTGAGTCTAAAAATGCAACTGCAAATCATCTACAAGACAGCTTTGGTGGCATTACAAATGCGATAGTAACAAGTTTCCCACATTGTGCAAAATCCAACTCTAAGCTCACCATTGCAGTTAGTTGACAAACAAGAAACAGGCAACTCTCATATATTTTAAATGGTGATTGGACTCTGAGAAGGTATAGAAAGATTTTAAATAAATGTCGCTGCTGATTTTTTACTAAATACAAGAAAGAGTTTTGTGATCGATGATTTGCTGAGGTGGCTGTTAGTACCAAGTCATGATAAAAACAAACATAAATCCATTAATAATCTTTAGCAGCAGAAACTTCTCTCTCTTCTCTGTTAGATGCAGCCCCCACCTCTTTTGGCTGTCACTTTTAGGATATCTTCCAATACCCCAAAGCAGGTTTACTGTTAGTCCACATCCTACGTCAGTGTGTGATCTCATCAGAATTCAGTTCATTGGCTTATGAGTAACAAAGCCTGTTCCAGTTCAAAAGGCTGTGTTTACACAGCACAAAAAGGGTGAATATAATATTCTCCAATTAACTTGACAAATACTGATGGCTACAGCTAAACTCTTCAACTACAGCTTCCAAACTGGTTTTGTGATACAAGATACAACCTAAGAATTTATCTTAATAGGTTTTTAAGTTACAGTAAACTTTGAATGTATTTTTTTAAGTCTTTAAAACTAAATAATCTTTACTTACATCTTCTTTAGCTGAGGAATTTGTTCATTCTGAAAACAACTAACATCATTTAAGCAACTATCTTCATAGGCACTGAAGCTCAGTCAGTCAGTTAGAGCCGACTGCGCTAGACTCCAAAAATATCTACATAATTTGGGTATACCTAAATCTCAAAGGTTTTTCAATGTCCTAAATATCGTAAAATTACCACCTCTATCCTTACACAGACTCTCTCAACCTGGCTCCAAATTCCCACCACTAGAGTTTCCAATGCGAAACTCCCTAGGGTCTTTTCCATATCAAACTTGACTATGGTTTTATAAAATATTATGGAGAGTCTTAAGTTCATGCTAGTGAGAGCATGTAGAGGTGACAGAGTTGCTGGTGGGTCCTGTCAATGTTAAGAGGAAAGAAACAACCATAAAAATGAAGTTTCTCTCTTTCATAATTTTCATAGAAAGAAATGAATGTTCCATGAACAATTACATAAAAGACGCAAGTTCTCATCAATGCTGGGCAAATGACAGTTGAGGATTATTTATGTACTAATGACCTTTGAATAAACTCTTTCACTTTGTTAACTTTAGTGGGTACATCAATATGTTTATCAATGTTTATATCTAGGTGATAAAATGGAATCCTGAGGATACAGTATCTAGAAAAATAGAAAAACTAGTAACATTGTAAGATTCTTTAAAAAAACCTTGCTATCCAAAAATGATCGGAAAACCTTACATACACAACTGTCAGTCATCGCCCTCAGATTCTGGGAATAGCTGCACATAAAAATAATTTTCACTGCACACAATACTGCAAATACTGAGAGAACTACTAAAGATATAAATGTCATGGGAAATATAATGTCAAAATGAGCTTCTAAAAAAGGGTGCTTTTGTAGGCAATTGTTTAAAAAGCAAAAGACCTTACCACGAAAAAGCAAGCAGAAAAGAAAAAGAGAACAAGAAGGAGGAGAAGGAGATGCAGGAGGGGAAGAGAATTGAGGGGAAGAAGCGAGGCGGAAAGAGAAAAAGGAGATGAGGAAGAGGGGTGGGGGAGGATAGAAAAAAAATATGCCACCTAGGAAGAGCAGGAGCAGTGTTCCTTAGTGCTAATGGGCACCTAAAAAGGCAGCCAGCAGCACAGCCACTGGAAATAGGAGAAATGACTTGAAGGACAGATATTGTAATAGAGGGGAAAAAACCCACCACAAGATAGGCTAAGTGAACAATCTGAACAGATTCAAGAGGAGAAAATTCACCTTACATATCTCAAGGGCTCCTAAATATGTACTATGTCCTATGAAGCCGCAATTCAAGTAATTATCCATTGAGCACCACTTTATGCCAGGCAAGTAGAATAAGGCTCAGCTTCAGATCTCAAAGCAGTCAACTTTCAGGGAGGCTGAGAACAGAGCAGGATGCTAAGTGTACAAAGGCATACTAGGGATATTATTGGAGAAAGAGGAGGAGTCTCCCAGTATGCAATGGGAACTGCAGCCCCTGGAGTTGTGCAAAACAGCAGCCTTGGCAGGCAGCTAACTCAGCCTGGGGATAGGAATAATTTCACAAAGATGATTGCTCAGCTGGATCTTCAAGACAAGGAGATAGAGAAGAGGGGATGGATATTGCTGTCTATCAGAGTATCACGTGAAAAGGCAATGAGCTGTGAGAGGGCTTGGGCTGCTCTTTTGACTGCATGCAGCTCCGCGTGATTGGAGAAGAGGATAATCTGAACAGACTGGCTGGAGAGGAGGCTGGACAGGCAGGCAGGGGCTGGGACAAGAAGGTCTTGTTTGTTATGCTTATTTGCATTTTTCCTGATGCTAGCAGTTCTTTAAAATAAAGTGCCGCCACCACCATGAGTTATTTACCTTATCTTTACTTATAGTCATACCCTAAAAATATAACTGTTAGAGCACATTACAAAAAGGATTTTCTTAATCATATCATGTATACTGTTTTTTTTTAATTTAAGAAAGATGTATGCATAATTAACTTTAAAAAGATTTCTAACTTTTTATAAAAGTAAAGTATAAAAATTTCAAAATGTAACAGGTTTTAACTTTTAACATTGAATTCTCACTCACTCGTCAGAAAAGCCATACAAACATAGATTTTGCTATAAATTCAATGATCAGTGTAATCATGGGACACATCAAGAATTTAGTACATTTTCATATTGGGCTATATCAAAAGACTGTCAAACTACATACTTTAAAGTGGTTCTAGGAATATTTTGTGAGATTTAAGAGCAGAAGCCAGCCCATTATGTGTGTATGTAACTATTGGAATGCAGACTCTAAGAGGGTAGAAACTGTATTCACCATGATATCCTCTGGCACACAGTAGGGGCTCAGGGGTGCTAGTTTGGACTGTGCACTGCAGAATAAATGGCAGCCCCCAGTGCTGTATAGTGCACAACCTGCAAAGCTATATGCTGTAGCCCTCTACATATTAGATATACCACATACACACACCATGCACACACACAAATATAGACACAAGTTATTCATCAAACAAATGATCACATTTCATACAAATGTGGAAAGCTATCACATAATTTTTCAAATGATTAATGAAGCACCTACAAGCGTTTGATTTCATATTAATGTTACAAAAGTTTAAACTGCCTGACAAAAGCCATATTTGATTAGTCTTTATAGTCTTGGCATCAGTGAGTTTTCAGTGAGTGTTCAATAAATGGAAGAAGACTGGAATTTCTGTGGTTCTAAACATAGCTGATGCAAGGGAGAACTTTAGTTAACAAAAGGAGTCACTAGAGTAACTCGCTTATTCCATTTTCTGTGTTGATTGCTATGACCCTTTCTGGCCTGCCTCAACTTCAACTTGTCATGAGCAAATCTTATAAGTTTGCTGCTATGTGGAAAGCATATCTATTCTCATGTAAAAGGAACACTTTTGGCCAAGAGCATATGACTGTCTATACCTTCCTGCAAATATTTTCACAGAGTTCTTGAAGTCCATTTGTAGGAGAATATTAAGGATAAAAGCTTTTAAAGCATTTACCTGGGCTCTTGTTGCGTCTACTTCCTCTATCTCCATTGCCAATCCTACCATCTTATTTATAGAATATTCTCTCACTGATGGAAAGCAAACAGAGTAAGCCATTGAAGGCTTAGTGTGAGCGGGACTGATTTTTCACCAGCATTTCCTATTTCATTTCTTCAACTCTGGTACTCTGGAGATGGTTTGGTAAAGTCAAAACAAAATTAGGAATGTAAAATGTAATCAAATGGGGGGCAGGGTGAAAGGAAAGAGCAGGACTCAAGGCCAAATTATCGATCTCATTTCCTCTTACTTGCTAATTTTAAATTTGCTTACAGCTTATGTCCTTTGATCCACTCCTTGCATGACTATTTGACCTCTCTCTTAGAAAAGGAAAGGTATGACAGGCAAATCAAAGCAGTGGCTGTTACTAGTGGTAAAAAGGTATAAGGAGGAACAAGAGTGGACTGTCAAATATATCACCTTAGTGAGGCTTTCTGAACTCTGCTTGTCCTTTCCTGCCAGGCTTATGTCCTTTCCTGCCAGGCTTTCTGAACTCTGCTTGTCTTTTCCTGCCAGTCTTCATTGGCTTGGATGAAAGACAAAGATAGGGAAATCCACATACTTTAATTCTTATTTGAATTGATAATAGTAATAGCAGCAATGAAGTAAGAGGCTCAATGTTGTTGGACTTTTCATGGTAATTTCTGATTTCTAGCAATGAATGAATTCAGAGGCAACAATGTCACCTCTTCATTCTGCTAATGCTGCCTGAAAATGTAATGTATCAACTCCAGTGCAAACACAGGCATATTTCCCCCCTCCCACTCTACCCTGCCATTTGAGGTATAGTCAGCAAGTGAACTTCGGAAGTCTTGATTGAATCTACACTGCTCGGCCAGTGGGTGGCAGAGAGTAAAGCAGGTGGGGTGCAAAGTGATACAAAACAAAAGAAGGTCATTTAAATTTTAGGAAGTTAAAAGCAGGATAAGTTTATTTTCTCCACATCTAGAAGGATTTATTTTTATTCCTGAATTTCAAGGGGAAGTGCCATTGCTAAAATTAATTAATTAATTAATTAATTAATTAATTTAAAAAAAGAAGTTAATAGCTTAAATTGGTTGTTTGAAAGTTAAGAAAGTTAAGGTGACAGATATTTTGGCATATAAAAGAAGAGGAAATGTACTTAAAATAATAAATGTGTACAACAAAAGTGGTATATAAAAAAACAACTGGCTGTTAAAAAGCCAAAAAAATTATAGGAAAAGAAGAAAAGAAAATGTTCTCATTGACTCATTAACTTCGATGTTCTGATCTAGTTAAAATCAATTTATAAAAACTGCATGATTGGCAAATATTCTCTCAGTATGTGGTGAACAGCCTAAGGATGTTTCTCCCATTGAGAAGAAAAGCATGGCATTTAGAAACCTCTTCACAATTTACATTTTTAGTAATAGTTGATGAAGGTCTTTGTAAAATAAACCTTTTAGCAAAAGCACAAATTTCTTTTTAGTCATATGCATAACCAGAATAAATAGCTACTTACTGACATTGTATTCAAAGCATTTATTAAATACATTTAAAAGGCAAGCATATAAAATACAATCCAGATCTCGCCATGAAGGAGTCTAAACCAGGAATGCCATGGGATTGTTTTCAGTGTCATACTAATGTGATTCGACCCCCAACTTCTCCAACTAGAGTGCCACTCCCTTGGTCACAACAATGCCCACATTGTATTACCAGTCTTTGAATTCCCAGCACATGGGCTTGAAGAATGTCCTCATGACTATTTTGTAAATGATATCTGTCAATTTTAATGTTTTGAAAATCCTATTCTTTAACCTATATAGTGGAAAGGGAAAAAAAAAGGCATCAGGAGGATTGATTAACTTTTGATTTGTGCTCTTTGATGTTAGACTAGCTAAATTCTGGAAATGCATTTATATAGAACATTCCCAATTACTGATCTTCAAATGAAACATCAAAAGGCTGTTTTTATTTACCTCCGTGGTTTCCTTAAAGTGCGAATACTAGATAGACAAGAATTTCTAGGTTACAAAATAGGACAAATGAGACAAAGTAAATTTGCTCTCACATCCCTCCATTCCTTCCTTTGTTTCCATTTATTCTTTCTCTCTTTAGAACACCCTGGTGTCTGGGACATGTTAGCTACTCATGGATCTACCCTTCCAGGTTACTGCCTCAGACCTGCTATCCTGACTAGTGTTAGTTAGTTCCTTTTTAACTCTCTCTTCGTTGAAACCAACACTCCCTTTTTCTTTAGTCTTCTGATAATCTCTTGCTTCTCTAATAAGGCTTTTGATTTAAAGTTTTATCTTCCAAGGTGGTCATTTTCGAGTTTTTTCTTGCTATAGTTGAGGCGCTGAGTGGCCAGGAGGTGGATCAGCAGGTGAAGGCCCTGCTCATCCTTAGAGACGAGGCAGAAGTGCCCATCCAGGGCTATTTGGGAAGAACATTTTGTCCAAGTCATCCTAATGACCCCTGAATCACACCATCCACCTTGGCTACCTGTTCTGAAACACAGGCTACATTTATTTCTCTGTAACAGCATAGTTCCTCCTATTCTTTATTTGGTTCTCTTCACAAGTTAAACTTTCAGTGCCCACAATGGATCTGGCATGAGCTCACTGGCATAGTCCCCACTTTAAGATGTCCTTATTCTCAATTGTAAGATGAAGTTGCTTCGAAATACTAGCATAATTGGCAAATCGAATTCTCTCTAATAATTAAATGTACGTGAAAAGCAAATGGTTGTTGACCTCTTTTGTGGGTACCCATGATTTTGGATAATTTCCTAGAATAGTATTTGCTCTGAGTCTTTTTGTTTGTTTGTCTTACTTTGGATAAGGGGTATTGAGGAAAGTTTATTAAATGGGAGAAGTTAGTATAGACTGGGGAAACAAAAATTATGGACAGAGCAAGAAACTTCTATCATTTTCTGCTTATGTGCTGTAAGAAATAGCTACTAACAATTCCACTAATAAAGCCATAAGCCAAGAAAACTTAGCTGAAGACCATGAAAATACTCATTTTTCAACTAATATCTATTTGGTCAACAGCTGATAAAGCTTACCAGTACCGTGGGGAACGTTATTAAATGTTCTGTATTCAGATTTAGGTACATTTCTTTGTATAGATATTGTATTTACACAGCCAAAAATGTCATTTAGAATGAGCTTGCCTGGAGGATTTGTAAAGTCTACAATAGGCACATTATCTTTAAATTTGCTCGGTCCACTAGTCATTCATCCCAATTATTAGGCCTCTGTTTGTAGAAGATTTTCTTTTTCAAATGGCAGAATTAATTGCACTATCCCTCCTATTTGGGATGGGTGGGTAGAGAGGGTTTGGGGTCACTAAATTTAGCCAAGGACAACATTGAACATTCTGAGCACAAAAATGGTGACTGTTTTCACTGTCAAATTGTTTGACAAACACAGCCAGGGTAGTAATAAAAGTCATAGTTATGGGCATCTGAGTACTGAAGATCACAAATACTATCAACCTGTCCTATGTTTCTCTGGAGGGGACAGCTGCCTACATGGATATTTTTAAGGGCAGTGAAAGGCCTCACAACTGGAATAGATTTTTTTTTATTGTCAAGAAGAGTAAAAAGGAAAAAGGAGTCTCTGGAAGAGAATGGAGTGCCCACAAAAGCAACTTCAACAGCATTAGTATTTTGCCTAAGGCAAACCGTAATGGTGGGGATAATATCAAGAGACTACATAAGGGTGATTTCAGACCTGAAAGAATCAAATGTGTGAAAAAAGGCTATGTAATGGCTAACTTCAGAAATGGAAGAAGTTCTTTATTACATACCCACAGATTATTTTAAATTTATTATACACTGATTTTAATATGGAATGTAGTATGTGTGTATCTATTTACATATAAAAATAAGCAAACCAAGTAGTTTACACACACACACACACACACACACACACACTTAAATACATACACAGCTTTTTTAAATAAAGATCTCTCCCATTGGATTTATATAAAATTTTTTCCTCTTAAAAGTCAGAGATAGAAATTTTATATGAACAAACAAAAACACTGAATTGCTATTTATTCTTTCTTAGCTTCAAAGTTAAAGACAAATGTTATTTTACATTTACAGCATTATTAGTTCACTACTTTCTTCAAAGGGCTATTTCTTAAAAAGACCACCCAGAAGTTTCAATGAATTAAGCAAGCAATCTTTACCTTACTTAAAAAGAAAGCCTGCATAGGACGCATTCCTGGCATCAGTACACTGTCATATCAGTTTGAGCTAGATATAATGGAAAGGATAATCTTAAATTTTGAAAATATCTTGGTTAATTTCTTTTTGCTACATATACAGCCAAAGTAAGAAAATAATTAAAAATCTTCAATACCTTTTTCAGAGAGATTGTTTCATAACTTGAGGTTTAGAAATGCCAAGAACAAATGAGCCACCCAAGGAGATCATAAAAGCCAGAGTCACAGATGTAGAAACCAGTTCTTAGTAGTGTGATGAATTTCTGAGTTTGGGGAAAATGTGAGATGTTATTCAAAGTGGAGCACTGAGGCCATGGAATTCTCATTACCTCTTGGTCATGGAAAAAACATCTGTAAATGGGGACTAGAACGTATTATTAAAACATTTTGAGGAATACGTTGGAACCTAGAATAAGGAAAATGTTGGGTAATTTATATTTAAAGCTAAGTAAATGCTATTCTCATAGATAACATTGTAACATTTTTTAGGGTTTATTAACATAGGTTTTATAAATCTAAAGAGTCATACATCTTTCATTTCAAAAGAGGTCTTCTCATTTTTTCTTTCTCCTAAATATGTGTGCCTATGATTTTCTCTTTAGGGGAAAGAATATCTGATATAATTTGGATATTGATCAAGAAACATTATGTAGCTATTTATTAGATATTAGCCATGTTAATGTAATTGATTACCAAATAGATTGTTTAAAATTACACTGCTTATATTATTGAAATAAGTCACATATTTTTATTATCCTAAGTTTTGTGTGTGTGTGTACTATTTTAGAGAAACTAGAAAAATAAAAGCAAAAATATGAAAATAAAACCATCTAGACTTCCATTTCTGATGAAGGGAGTAAGAAGAGCATGATTTACTCTCATATCTAAAACAACTAAAAAGAAAATGGACAAAATATAGAAAGAAATAGCACTCAAGATAGTGGACATCAGGCAAAGAACAGTTACTTCTGATTAACAGGAATCAAATGAGGTGCGCTCTGTGATTGTTCCAGCTTATTACCTAAAGAAAGTTTGTAAGCTGCAGTGCAGGACAATGGTACATATGCAGAACCCATTGGACAGCTTGAGGGGATGGAGCCCGGAGTTCTGGAAATCCAAGGAAGCTAGAGACCACAGGGAAGGATAATGGCAAGGCATGGAGAGGAGAAGGGAAGAGAGGGAGATGAGTGGCACAATTGGGAGATTTATAAACTCTGCCCCTGGAATATTCATTTGAGCACTGATCAGTGCATGTGGCTGAGGAATCTATCCAAGTCCAGGGAAGAATCATTCTCAAAGATTAGCAATCACATAGCACTGGCAATCATACTTGTTTCTAACAGCCAGAGTAGAAAACCCCATAATTCATGCGACATTGATATAGGGTCTTTACTTAGTAGTGGGAAAAAATTAATACTAAACTAAATGCAGCTCTGGTGCCACATAACAAAGCTTACAAGAAAGGTCTGTAAGAATCAGATTGTTTCTAAGTATCTAAACCACATCCTCAAACAAAGTATAATAAAATTTGTAGGAATAAAAAAATATTCAGCAGTAAATAAAGCAAATTCAAATTTTACAGCACACAGTAAAAAGCTACCAGCATGAAAAGAAACAGGAAATTATCCCCAAGAAATAATGGAGAGAAAAATCAATCAATGGACTGACCCAGAAATGAAACTTATGACAGAATAAGTACATACATTTGGCAGATACAATAAATAAAAATACTAAAATGCTATTATAACTATATTCCAAATGCTCAAGAAGCTGGAATTATTGAACATGTTAAATAGAAGAATGGAAAAGGCATTTACAAAAGACCCATATAAAACATTTAGAGATGAAAATAACAATGCCTAAGATGAAAAATTTACTGAATGAGATTAATGGCAGGTTAGACAACACAGAAGATTAATGAACTGGAAGATGTTAAAATAGACACTATCCAAAGTAAAACACGTAGAGAAAAAAAATACTGAAAAGTAAAAAAGAAAAGAGCATAATTCAACTACAGGACAACTTTAAGTGGCCAAAGAAGTAGGTAATTAGAGCCTTTAAAGAAGAGGGAAGGAGCAGAAAAAAAATTTGAAGAAATAATGGCTGACAATTTTCAAATTTGGTGAAAATTATAAACCCACAGATCCAAGAAGCTCTACAAATCTCAAGCACCAGAAGCATTAAAGAAAATTAAACCAAGGCACATAATAACGAAATTGCTTAAAACCAGTGGTAAAGAGAAAATCTGGGGGAAAAAAAAAAGCCAAGCCAGAGACAAAATAGTATGCTGTGTACAGAAGAACAAAGGTAAAGATTAAGGCAGATTGCTTGTCTGAGATGATGCAAGCAAAGAGACAGTGGAGCAAGATCTTTGAAGTGCTGAAAGAAGATAACTGTCCACCTAGCATTCTAGATACTGCACACATCTCATCTTAGAAGTACCCTCTCCCTGCCCATCAGTTTGAGGTGGTACTTACTGGCCTATAGCAAATCTATTACCATTAAGAATTTAGAAGTATTATCATTATTCAGGAGTCGCAGATTATTCATCTCTCATCCTTAGCATGAACATTGTCACGCTGGTGCAGGCAAGGAGGGATGACAAGGTTGGGGTGTGTTTTTTTCCTAGAATATACAGTAATGCTAATTAAGATCAAATTTTGGGGGAGAGAAAAAAGTGGCATAGATGACAGAGGCTCTGTTCATCCCTCTGGCGACCAAAGTTGTGATGGTAATAAGGAGCAGTAGCAAGGAAAAATCGCCTGAGATCCAGATGAATAAGCCATACAACTAGGGGTAAGTCTAGGAAATCACCCTGCAAGGGCAGAGGGTAGGACAGGTTGAGTACTCAGGACTGTCTGGTCTCCAGCAGCAGCAGACGCCTCTTAAAGGGGCCGCGTTGGCGATTGGATATTCGCGGTGATGGACGTGCTTACTCTGACCACCAGTGCCGATTCGGGTGCACGCGGAGGGCACCAGTGAGGGCCCAGGTGAGACTCGGTCTGTGCAGAAGTGCTGGCGGTATCCATTGTTCCCTGTTGAGCCCTCCCTGCTACCAGTGCGCCCAGACACAGCACCACCATAGCCATGAGGTCATCAAACTGGATAACAAAGGTCGCTCCAGCCAGATGATTCCCTGAAACCCAGCCTACCCCAACTTGGGCCCTACCAAAGTCACATCCAGGTGTATCTTCAGCAGGTCGGATACTCCTTGCTCAAACTCACACTAGTGGAGGCAGATGGCCTCTGTTTATGGTATGGCCTTTTTAGGTAACTATAAGTACAGCATCTGTGGATTGCTTGCTGAATCTTAACAGGTGGCCCAGGAGGGATAGAGGCTTAGGCTAAGTTTGGCCTGCAGCTGAACCCCTCTCAGGTCTGTGCCACTGGACACCTACTTCACAAATGCACACTAATAAGACTGGGAGACTTATGAGCTTTGCTTAGTACATAGAAACAGACATAGAAAGGTAGCCAAAATGGGAAGACAATGCAGCAGAAACAATATGAGAGAACAGAACAGAGATCCAGATATAATGGAGTCAAGTAATCTAACAGATGCAGAGTTCAAAACACTGGTTATAAAGATGCTCAATGAACTTTTAGGAAGTGTAGAGAACTTCAACAAAGAGATAAAAAAAACATAAAAATAGAAATGGAAATTATAAAAGAGAACCAGTCTGAAATGAAGAACACATCTGAGATGAGAAGTATATTAAATGGAATAAACAAAGGAATAAACAAAGTGAATAAAGAAGAGGATCAAATGTCCTATCTAGAGGACAGGAAAGCCAAGGACACTCAATCAGAATGGCAAGAAAAAAGATGCCAAGACTATAAAAATAATTTAAGGAGGATATGGGACACTATTAAGGCTCCAAATATTCGTCTGATCAGCGTAAGTGAAGAAAATCAAGATGTTGAACAGCTATTTGAAGAAATGATGATGGAAAGCTTTCCTAACCTGGTGAAGGAAATGGACATAAAACCCCAGGAAGCTCAGAGAATTCCAAAAATAAGGGATCCAAAGGGCCTACACCAAGACACATCATAATTAAAATGCCAAAGTTTAAATACAAAGAAAAAATATTAAAAGCAGCAAGAGAAAAACAAATAATTATATATAAGGGAAAACCCATAAGACTGGCAGCTGATTTCTCAAAAGAAGCTATGCAGGACGGAAGGGCTTGGCAAAAAATATTCGACAGGATGAAGAATAATTTATCCAGCAAAGCTATCATTCAGAGTCGAAGGACAGATAAAGAGCTTCCCAGAGCTAAAGGAATTTATCACCACCACGCCAGTATTACAGGAAATATTGGAGGGACTTCTTTAAGAAGAAAAAACATGTGTCAAAAACAGGAATAAAGAATGGTAACAACTACATTCCTATCAGTAAGTACTTTAAATGGAAAAGAATTAAGTGCTCCAATCAAAAGATATTGTGGCTGAAAGGATAAGAAACAAGACCCCTACATAGGAAAAGGAAGGGGATGGAAAAAGATATTGTTTTGATGGACCTAAAAGATAATTTAAGTCAGAAAGAAAAAGATAAACACTAGATGATTTCACTTATATGCGGAATCTAAGGAATAAAAAGAACAAACTAATCAAAAACATTCACAAATATAGTGGACAATTTGGTGTCAGACAGAGGGAAGGGGGTTTGGGGGCTGAGAGAATGGGGTGAAGGGCTAAAGAAGTACAAATTAGTAGCTGACGGGTGGTCACGGGGATGGGGAGCATGGCACAGGAAATGCAGTTAGCATTAATACATTGGCTAGGTGGAAGGTCAGGGGACAGAGGGTGCAATTGGGAGGATCGCTTTATGAACTATATAGATGTCTAACCAAGGTACTATATACTTGAAATAAAAAAATTTAAAAGTAAATTAAAAAAAAAAATCAAAATTTTCTTTATAAGTAAATTGGTATTTTCCTTTAATGTTTAGATCTCGAACACTCGAACTATTTGGTTTTACCTTTACAATTAATGCATTACTATTAATAACAACAGTTTAAGGATGTAGATATTTAATGATGGTACGATGCTCTTCTCATTCTGCTGTCTGAAGATTATTTTGAAATAGTAACAATATGCAATGCAATAAAGTCACGATAAATGAGTGCAGATGATCAATGCCTTCTGTTTACAAGATAAAGGTTTTCAACTCGGCATTGACATTTATTTTCCATTTCTTCGCTGCACTAGTTATTTGTTTAATAAAACGAGACCTTTCTAGTGACAAAGACATCATCTAAATCATTTCTATAATTCTGTGAGCAAGATCAATCAAGAGGTTTGCTTTCAAGTCATGTTATTATAAATAAGGTTTTCCTCTTAGTCTTAGAATTTCAAGACTCAAAGCCTGTACATGGGCTATAAAGCTAATACTAAGTGATCGCAGTGTGACTTGGAAGCTAGAATATATAAAATGATCTGTAGAGTGGAACTATGTTTCTAGAATAATAAAATTTTACAGAAACAAAATGATGATTTGCATTTAGAAGTAAATTTTCCAACAAAGAGCTAGAGAAGATATTAAACTTATTCAACGTAGCTTCACAGGGCAAAACTAGAACAAATTAATGGAAGTAAAGGAAGCTGATTTTGCACAATGTCAGGAAGAACTTTTTGGTAAGTATTCTAAAAGTGAAATGAATTACCCTGTGAAATACATAGTACTTTCTTCCACTGCAGGTGTTGAAGCAGATCAACAAACATTTGTCAATTACATTACACAAGGGATTCTTATAGTGGGTGGAAACTTGGAACAGATCAGGTCATTTGAACTCTGATTTCAAGTCTAAGCTTTGAGGTCAGTACTCTGAAGGACATCAGATGGATAAACCAATCTACTAACAAGGAGGCTCTAATTCAGTGAAAGACATATCAACAAGTAATTATAGTATAAATACACAGAAAAAGAATGCTCAGTAAAGTAATTGTGCTACAAATATAATATTAAGAGAGAATTGAGAAGTAAGTGATGAATTCCAGGTAGTGGTACAATGAAAATTTGCCTGGAAGATGTGTTATATTAATGATCCTGGCATGAGCCCGGTTTCAGGTGAGAGGGATAAAGCGGGGAGGGATTGCTGCCTGAGAAAAGCTCATGAATAAAGAACTAGAGGACAGAACTGCTTGAATATTTGGAAACAGAAGATAGATATTCTGGAGATTTTACCGATCAGCACCTTTGTGATAAATTTGCATTTACTTTAGCTACCAAGACCTGCCTTTCAGTGCCTTAAACAAATAGTTATAACTTTGTAAAATATCTTGTATAAATTACAAACTTCTCAATAATTATATTAATTTCCTCTTTGTAATTTAAAATACCAGATAGTGATAAAGTTACAAAATTAAGGAAGCTTCTTTCCTCAAACAGAAAAAAAAAAGAAAGAATGTTTTAAGTCATATACCTGGTTTGAGTCTGCTCACAAGATCCACTGAACTTCACAAATAACAGTAAAATGCATTTTATGGTTTCAGCAGTGCTTTATCGATGTCTTTCTTTGAATTATTCTTTTTAGAATGTTTTTCTGAGTGATTGGTGTTTACACTTTCCACTTCTTGAAATACGAGGTATTCAAGATTAAAAATAATAACCTTAGTGATAAAGATGGATACGAACCTCCCAACTGCTTCCAGAATTTTTTCTAGATAGCAATAGGCCTGTATAACATCTGAAAACAGATTGCAGAAACTGAGTCAACACTACAGTTTATTTCAGTCTAGCTCCTTCAGAGAACTAGGAACACTGAGATCCTCCAGGTTTGAAGACTGTGCTCTCTCAAAGAAAGTGGAGTGAGCAGAGAATATCTACTAGAATACAGTCAAGCCAACCTGCTGATTTTTGTCATATCCTAAAATGGAAAGAAAAGTGAAATTTCCCACTAGCAGATTTTACTACTTCTTAGCTTTTTGTTTCTGGAAGCTTTTAAGAGTCTGTTTTTGTCAGCAGATTTTCTATGCTATTTCTTGGGATGGATTTTTTATTTTTTGGTATTTTTCCTTTTCGGTCTGTTGTGTTTCTTGAATCTGTGACGTGGACAGTAACAAGCTATTATTTCTAAAAGATTGTTTCTGCTCCATTTGCTGTTTCTCCTTTTAGGATGCTACTATTTATATTCCATATACTACCTTTCACTTCCCTGCCCCACCTCATATTTTTTTTTCTTTTTCTGTCAGATTTTAGTCTGGTTATTTTTTCGGGCCTGTTTTCCAGCTTACTAATCATCT
Source organism: Eidolon dupreanum (assembly GCA_028627145.1). Taxonomy (NCBI): domain Eukaryota; kingdom Metazoa; phylum Chordata; class Mammalia; order Chiroptera; family Pteropodidae; genus Eidolon; species Eidolon dupreanum. Next base: position 58,101,189 of record CM053501.1, on the reverse strand, counting down.
CTTCAGTGTGTCTAAACTTTTCATAAACTCATATATTAAGTTTTAAATTTTAGTTATTACATTTTCTCAGTTCCAGAATTTCAGTAAAATTCTCTTAGAATCTATTTTCATAACATAAAATCTGGATCAGATAACTCTAATATTTAGATCTCCTACTGACTTGTTTCTATTTTCTGTTCTTTTGTCTTTTTTTTTTTTTTTTTTTTGATCATTTGATTCTATCAGCTGGTATACTGGGTAATTTAGATGAGGAGATCACTTATAACCTTGCAAATAATACTAAATAATTTGGACTAAATTTTCACAGCAATAGAAAGGCATTGAAGGGCTTAAGCAGGCAAATATGATCCTGGCATGAGCCCTGTTTCAGGTGAGAGGGATAAAGGGGGGAGGGATTGCACTTCAGAAAGATTACTCTGGCTTCAGTGTGGGAGAATGCTTTAGAAAGCAACAAGTCTGGAGACCAGTGGGTAAGGTTTACAGGACTTCAGGCAAGAGTGGATAGTGACAAATGGCAGGGTTTATGATAACGAAAATAGAGGTGTATATACTCAAAAGATATTTATGGGGTAGAATCAACATGATGATTCCTATGTTTCTGTTTTTGGACACTAATTAGAGAGAAATGGCACCATTTACTAAACTAGATAAAATTGGAGAAGTGCAAATTTGGGAGAAAGAAAAGCTGTTCATTTGGGACCTGTGAAGTTTGAGCTGTTCGTTAGACTGCCTAGTTATGAGACGTTTGTGGTTTGGACACTCAGGAGAAAATTCCAGGACAGATATAGCAATCTGGGAGTCATAGGCACATAGGTGACAGTGGTATAATGCAGAGGAGTATATTAATTCACACCGAGAAAATGAAGAGTGAGGGCAAGGCGTCCTGGGCTGTTAGAATACAGGCTGCTAGTGGGTAGGTAGACTTCTTCTCAGAAGCCTGAATTAGAGACGAAGATGGAATAATCAAAGAAGTCAATGGAAAACTAGCAGAGTGTGATGTCACAGAAGCCAAGGGAACATGGTCACCAGCATTTAATGCCACTTAGAAAACATATTGAAAGAAAACCATTGGTGACTCTGATGAGGAGTGTTTCAGTGGAAAAGATGAGGGAGAAAGCATATTGCAGTAAGCTGAGGGGTGGAGGGGGTGAAGACGTGGAGAGTAAGTACAGTAAGTTTATGAAGCCTGGCTCTGATGGGAAGGAGAAAGATTGGTAGGATAGAATGTATGTGAGAGTAGGAAAGTTGTATATTTTTAATACAAAAAACTTTGACCATGATTAAATGCCAACAGAGTGGGAGAGGTTGAAAACACAGGACAGAAAAAGGCTAATTGACAAAGAATGTCTTTGAGAAGACAAAGGATAAAGGATCTAGAGCTCAGGGGGCAGTATCTGCCTTAGACTCTTAGAGGTAAAAGAGATCTTTTTTTCCCCCTAAGAGAAGGAAAAAAAGAGACTATATGGGGATGCTAGTCATGGGGGACTAGTTTGGGTGGTAGTACAGTGAGAGAGAGTTCTTTACAGAGGTCTTCTATTTTCAGTATGAATTAAGGAGGCTTGGACATCTGCTACAGGGAGGTCAAGAGGCAAAAAACTTTTAAGAAATATGGTAGAACTGCCATACAGCATTAAAGATCCAGATGAAGTCAGATACCATGAAGTTGTAGAGTGGTCCCATTTTGTGCAGTGATACGAGTTTTTCCTAGCAGTTCTCAGTAGTTGGGAACAAATGTGAAGGAAGTGAACAGTTATATTTATTCTAAAAAGGAATTTTTAGCTGGTAGATCCCTCTGCAGACAACAAGACAAGGACATTGAGAATGTCGGCAAATATAATGGAGAAGAAAGTGAAGATGAAAGAAGCAAATAGGTGGAAGGAATATAGGAAGTCTAGGATAGAGGTTGCAGCTCAGTTCAATGGACCAGCAGTCTGTAACTGCAAATTTTCTAGTTCGGGTGATTGAGATTATGATGATTTTTAACTTATATACAAGAAGACCAGTTTGCTTGGTTTTTATCTCCTTAGCTAGAATAATCAGTAAGGCACCCATTTCACTTTCAAAAGCGTTCTGGTTTGTATAATAAATTATATGGTCTTGATATCTACATATTAATTACACGGACGAGGCTTGGTAGAAGAGAGACAATAAGTTCAATTCTGGACATTTTGAGTTCGAGTTTATGGGAAATTTAGGTTAAAAAGTCAAGTAAACTGAACATATATTCAGATACAACCCAAATTCACCAGGTGTTAATACAGTATTAAATGATTTATAATTTAGTAATTATTTCAAGAATGATATATTAATTTGCAGACAATATATTAAACTCCTAGAAAATATTTGCACTAAATAGTTGAGTCATTTATTAATATTAAAATATGTGATATGTTGAGATAAAATAAAAAATATTAATCATGTAAGGAATAATTTTAACATTGATCAAATTGTCAATCTGGTATAACAAGTGAATAGATGGAGTTAAGTGGTCATACCTCAAAACATCACAAGGTGGCAGCACAACTACAATGTAACAATAAGGGAAAAGATCTCTTTCAGAGATTCTACAGCTAAAATATTTCTGAATTTATGCCTCTTGTACATTATTTATATTTTTCTGAATGTATGTTATTTCATTTAAAAATATTTATTTCACTATTATTGCCAACTTAAGGTGAAAATTAAAAAAAATTTAATTTTTTAACATACACTAAAAATATTTTACATAGACTAAAAAACATGATCATTAATATACATTTATGGCATTCATAAGATAGCTATTAGTATATAGGGTATGTAACACTGTAGTTATGTTTATAAATTTTCATCTTGATTGGTATATTGTAGTTAGATAACTTTATTTAAAACATTTATCTCACTAGTGACAATAAATTCAGTAACTTCATCTGTTGACCTTTAGAAGGAAAGTGTTTAGAAGTCTAATGGAGAAATTCTTGTTTGCCATAGTCTAGTTATAGCAATTTTAAGGGAGGTAAGGTTATCACATTTAGCCAATAGAAAATACAGGACACCCAGTTAAATATAAACTTCAGATAAATAGCAAATAATCTCTTTGGCATAAGTATGTACCATATAATATTTGGAATATCCTTAAACTAAAAATTATTCCATTTTTCATTGTATTTTGCAACTTTAGTGGAGTACGGGATGTGGTGGCAGGGAGACTTAGAGAAAAAAATAATAAGTTGTTGAGAAAATCAGTTACCTAAGATTCTGGTCTCCAAATCTGACCTAGATTTAGAAGTCTTCAGGATCAAGGAACTAGGAAAAGAATTCTAAATGAACCCTAACTATGCTGCATTCTGTGGTGAACTCGTTTATATGTTAAGCTAAACAACATGGGCTAACGTTAATCAAGTACTCTGGTGAATTACTATCTACACCACACATTGATTACTGATATTTAAACAACAAAATGCAACAACATATATTTAAAGCTAGCTCAGTACTGGGTAAAATTGAATAAATAACTACAATTCAGGCATTTTTAGATCTTACTCAGGGTCAGGGTTATCATTATGAAAATCTATCATTAGAGCATCAAGGCTTGGAAATGACATTTTAATTTCGTTTAATTCAACAAACATGTCTGGCACCTTCTACATGCAGAAGACTAAGACCGTGAGTAAGGATTAATAAAACATTGGTGTTATCTAACTCAGTGGACATTTATAGTTGATAAAATAAAAGTTAAAATTATGCAAAAATAATGACAAACTCATTCTTACCAATTTCTTCCTGAGTTTCAGTTCTTGGTCCACTGTTCTCCCTTTGTTCTTCCCTGAGATGATCTCCTTTTCTCTTCCATATGATTTTCAGCTCTCATTTGGTACCAAAGACTTCCAAATCTATTTCTAGCCATTACCTCTCCCCTGTGCTTATGGTATGTGCATTCAATTCAGGTTCCTGGCTGCCTCAAAGGCACTTCCAAAGTCAGACTAACCATTTTCTCCCAGAAATTATTATTTTTCCTCTATTCCCAAGTTTAGTCACTAGCATCTATCTTCATGTTATTGTCCACTCTTGAAATATTCACACTATCTTTGACTTCTCTCCCCTGTGCAATCAATGTGCCTTATTAGATCGTGCCCAGGCTGTTCCAAGGCCTCTCTACACTCATTTTTTGCCTCCAGTCCTGCCTTCTCTAAATTAAGAGATTTACTGAAATTATCAATTAATTTTATTTACATTATTAATTTTACACCAAGCACTATTATTATTTAAACGTGAGAAGAGTTTCTGAGTTTAATGACATTAGAAGATAGGAAGAAGACTGATGAGGAAACCAAGACAGAGTCAGGGAATGGCCTGGGCTTGGGAGGTGTTCACACATCTGAAATGTAGGTACTCGGGAGAGAAGGCAGGGAGACCTCCGAAGCCTCACTTTCAGCACTGTCCTGGGCACTGACAGCAGCAACAGTAAGCATTTATAAGGCACCTACTGAATATCAGGCATTTATATCCTCTAGAGAGGTGAATGCAGGCCAAAGTTACCTCTCTTTTAGGCCATAGGGGAGAAGGGGAAAGAAACCAACACACTCAATCTGGGCCATCAGTCCTAGCAGTTTAAAAAATAGAGAGCACATCTGTATGTTCGAACATCAGATCAGTATCTTACAGGAGAACCAAACTATGGTGGCATAATCAAAGGAGTGGAATCAAAGAGAACATAAATAAACCGGAAACAGCTAACGAAACACGACCATCATCATGCCATATGGTAACTAAACAAAAAATGGGAAGAAATTTAAACAAATAACGGTGATTAGTGTTACTATTATAAAGCCAAAACAAATTTTCACTGGTTTTTTTTCTGCCGTTAGTTTTCTAGAATCTATAATCACCATTGATGTCGAAATTTCTCTGAAACCAATTGCAGTTAAGTACCTGACCACATATTTTAAAAAGATATTGGCTTTGACTCATATTTTCAGCATGATGGCTAATTTCTGTGTTTGCCTTGTGCACATCTTTCTCCTTTTGTCCCTCAACTTAGAGGAATTCTTGGACCATATATGTGGATTCTCATTGCTCCCTCCTTCTACAGCCAGAAATTTGGGGTGTCATAAGGGTTCAAAAGTAGAACAGAATAAGCTGTAGGTGCTCTGCCTGTTCAGGGGCAGCAATCCAAGCATATTAGTGCAAGGCTGAGAGAACCTGGACTAGGTTATGGCAAAGTGAACAGAAGGGTTCAAAGAAATGGGCTTGGATGGCCCTTGGGGTCGGCGAGGGGAGACTCAGTCTGATTAAAGCTGGGGGCAGGGTGCTCGGTGGGAAGACAGGTTGATCAGGCTAAGCTAAAAGGAGCCAGTGATTAACAGGACCCAAGGTCCATCAAGTTTCTGGAAACAGGCCTTGAGGGAATCCCTTTGGACTCAGGCTGAAGTGGAGATGACTGAGAGATTGAAGACCATGGAAGACTAAATCAGCTTAATTACACCCTTTGGTGTAAAGGATGGCAAGGCCTTCAGATATTTGAAATTCTTTTTATAGAAAACAAAACATTTACTTTGAAGAGATAAAAGGCTTGAAATGTAAATGCCTGAGTGAAACTCATTCACACTTAGGGGTAATCACTCAAGAAATCAATAAACCACAGAAGTATCAGATCTTTTGGGTTGAAGGGTGGAGAACAGGAGTTTCGGTTTATGAGGTGGGGTGGGGAGAAGTTTAGATAAGTACAAAGGAAAAAGACCCAGGAGACTGGAAAGGCAAACTGCACCTACTTGGCAAATTTTACTAGTGATTCATGACATGCCGTCCATCTGTCTTCCCCACTAGCTTGAGAACTTCATGAGCCAATCGCTCTGCTGCAGCACCCAGCATGGTGCCTGTGGCAACCGGTAAGCACTAAATCACTCTGGGCTTAATCTGAATTTTAGCTGCAAACCTGTGGACAGCAACTATGGGCAAATGATTTTTTGCTTTTCCTGTTCATCTGAGTAGACAAATACTTGGCCTCCTGGGGTTCTGGAGTATCAGAGCTACCCTCCCAGGGCCATCTGTGCCCATGCAACCAAGAAACAAAGCTCTTATCCACTCAGCTAGGAGATGGCAAACAGGGGGAAATGATTTTAGAGATGTGTGCTCAATATTCTCTTAATAAGAAAACTATGAGACTAGAACTTTTTGGTGGTTTCTGTTACTCAAAGTGTATCTCAGGAACTTAAAACATTTTTATTTGTTACTGTAAATTTTTACTTTCGGATTTTTTTAGAACAAATTTTCATGGTATAAAGTGAGGGCCCAGCATGTAGTGACCGGCAAATAGCAAGTATTCAATAATTATTTGTTGAAGGAACAAATGGAAGCATGAATGGTGAAATGAAATAATCCCCAAATTCAAAATAAAAGAGTCAAAATGAGAAAAAATTTATATAGCACAGGTGGAGATGGTGCCAAGATATTATCCATAAAATTTTGTGAGAAGTTTAACAAAAATCAGAATGTGAATGTATTTAACTTAATTGGATTTTATTTAATACAGTAAATGTAGTTGGAATACAGTAACCAATCAAGTAAATTGTGTTCTTTGGGCAAAAGGGGAAATTTTTGTTGCCTTGCAAGACTGAGAATCGATCTCTGAACGTTAGTATGTTTTCTAAGTGATTTTTGCTCTGTGAGTTTGCTTTGTTATTTTTGTTATGCTTTGTTTTGCAAAACCCCGTGACCTTCTAGCAGTAACCCCATTTCAGGTATCACTCTCCCACCCCCTGTTAAGCTATAGAACAATGAATAGAAGCTCAAAATAGTTCAGCAACATTTGATATTTTAAACAAATCCTGGCTTTATCTGAACATAACTAAGAACTCTTCAATACTAGCCAGCCCCCTGCTGCTCTCCATCACCAGGAGAAGCCATTATGTGGAGCTACTACAATATAGCCAAGAACCCAGTGGCATCAGACCAGTTTAGAGAGCTTGCTGTTCTCTCTTATAAAGTTGTTCTTGAATAGTACCATTAAATCATCTGAAATCATGAAAACTTCTTGTAACAATTTTCCATTCCATGACTAAATGTCTACTTTCAGACTTCTGACTTTTAAGCAATCTCTCACTAGCTCTTTCACTAGAGTGAGTCTGTGAATCATTCTAAATCACAAGGAGGATCAGATGAAATTGTCAACAGAATGTCTTGCTTCCAGTGGATAATGACTTATTGGAAATACAAATTAAGATAATATGCTTTATTTTGCATGGTCGTTAGTGTTTCCAGCCATCACCTCTGATCAATTCAGGCTATAACTTTGCGGCATTAATGAAAAAGGACTTAATGAGCTGCCCCTTTTCTTTTACCATGTATGTCTCACTGCTGTACACAAAACCAAAGTTCCCTAAATAAGAAAACTTCCATTCCACACCAGCAGGCCTAACTCCATTTGTGGGTTATATCTCTAGAGCTCAGCGAATAACAGATTAATCATTTTTTTTTCTGTCTGAGATATTTTACCTTCCAATCTGAATTTTGGAACTTGTCTTGATTAATGCTGATGTGCTGAACACGGTTGCTATTAAGTCATACATCTTACAAAGAGCCAATTTGAGCAATAATTCATAAATCTCCTAGAGAAAAGTTTTTCAAAACTCTCAGTGCAATGTTCTGATGGATTAATCTTCTGTGACAACCTGATGCTTCTTTGAACACTGTCTTTTCTTATGTTTGTTCTTGTCTAGGACTTTTTTTTCTATTATGTCAACTTAATGGAAGCAACGTTCCTACTTCAAGACTAGAGAGGAACAACAGGTATAGAAGAAGTTGTTCTATATGATAATTATTAGAATTTGAAAGCAATCTTTTGTAAAAAATACCTCACTACCCAAGTGATTTTTACTATTATCTTTGTATATTAAAGGGAAAATTAAAGAATATGTAATAATACATGCTAGTATCTGTGCGCTAACCTTTTAAGCTAGGAATTATTTACCCTTTTAAACTTGGTAATAATAAACTTTACAGAGATTTATTTACAATGGAAAAAACAGTGATTCAAGAATCAAACTCTCCATACTCTTTTTTGAACTACGTCATGACATCTCTGCAAAAAACAAATCTTATATTAGAAGCAAGTTATGGCTATTAAACTGTACCTTCATGGAGGCAGAAAGTTGATGGTAAATTACCCAGTAAAGAGTAAACTGATTTTAAATGCAACCACCAGGGATTTAATCAACTGTTAAGTGGTGCCTTGATTTTTAAATTATATAAAAGTCACTTGCTATATTTTCTACTCTGAGTATCTACTCCAGTGTCTGGCATGTAGTTAGAGTTCAATGTCAACAGAATGGAAATCTCAGAATTTTTTAATGACTAGTGAGAAAGCTTTCTTTGACTAATCCACTAGGTGGCACACAGGGACCGTGCTTTACACACTTAACCGTCACAGACCCTCCCATTCATGCTGTAAATAAAGAGCTGCATTATTAATTTATACCATCACGTCCACTCTACGCCTCATATTTATTTAACCAGCTGCTTCCTCTAATCCCCCTTACATACTATTGATTAAAATCTTAAGAATATTCAAGTTTCCAATCCTCCTCATTTCCCCTCAACTACATTTTGCTACCTTTAAAAAACAGACTAAGTATGTTTAAATAACATTTACAGAGTACTATGGTTACTAATAATGAATCCAGACTATCGGAAAATTAACTAAAGGCAACAATAGACTGTAATGTAAAAGTTATTTTCAAATTTGCTTTGCATTTATTTCATTGGAATTCTAATTGGTGGAATACCATTATCTTAAAAATGTAAACCAGAAAATAAAACATGCAAGGGGCAAAAAATATGCAAGGAGAAAACTAGTACTAGTATTTTCTGAAAAGAGTTATTTTCTGACTATGATTCTTATTCATCTTTACAAAGATGAAGCTCAGTGCCACCTAAAGGTTCAAAGACTTCTTCAACTATTCAGAAAATGCCAATATTCCACACCTAAGATGCTAAAAAGGCAGGTCTGTTTAGCAGACCATCTACTCATACTCTGCATACTCCGAATGTATTTATCCTGGATGTGTTACTTACTCCCAGAGGAAGGAAAAGGAAGTGAAACCACTAGAGATATAATGAATTGATTCTTCTCTGTGAAAGTCTCTTCAGTACTTCTAAATTATAGCGTCAGTCATTCCTCTAAGAGACAGAGCAATGCTAACAATAAATGACTCACTTTATAAGAACATGATATTTCTCTCTTTCTTGTTTCTCATAGAAAGCCCAGCCAGGACTTCTGAACACTACTATCTGAAATGCTAGACTCAGGGTATGCTCTTCCTGTGGCCCAGGGGTCTCAATAGACTTTTGCTTTTCTCTTGTTCATTTAATTAAATTTAAGCAAAATTACTTGTCCTTATCTAGTTTTCCTATTTTTAAGCTATTTCCGATTTTGTGAAGGCAGTTACCAAAAATGTAAAGTCATTCTCCTAGCTTAAACAATTAAATTAATAAGAACAGATAGCCCAATAGTAACTAGAGACTAAAACTTAAATGTTCAACAGGCCTTTGGCATAACTTCTATTTTAATAAATGGAAGGAAAAACTTCTTTATTGGTGAAATAAATGGATGTAAAGTTAAAACTAATGTAAAGATTAAGAAATATTACATTAAAAGTTATCCAAAGAGAACTACGATGATACATTTTTGGTAGAACAATATTCCCATTTTATGATCCATTAGAATATCGAAGTCAGTGAGGTGTGTATAAAATTACTGCAAATTTAGTACACTGAAATAATCACAGAAATGGTTATCAGAAACTACATTTGTAGTGAATAAATATTACATTTCACTTAGAAATTAATTCACAGGTTTTATTTCTCAAGAACCGTTAGCTTCCAAGAAGCCAGCCAGTATGTTTGATTTTATGACATCACGCTGGAACATGTACAGAAACACTTTCCACCCTAAAAATTCCCAACTGTACTGACCACTTTGTGTATTTTTCCAGTGATAAATGAAAATAACTTATTTTCAAAACAATAAACCATCTTATTTTAAACACAACAGTTATATTCAATGGAAGAAAACAACTGCATTTAAGCCCCCAAAGAGTTCAGATTTGCTTAGGGTGGTGAACAGTTTCAACATATAAATAAGTCCATTAACCAACTTTTAAAAGTAACCTTAACTATGACAATTTTTTTTTCAGCATATTAAAATTATCCACCAACGTGATTCTATATATGAAATGCATCATAATTCTATTATCTTAATTTCAGTTAACAGAAGCCTGGACCAAAATTGGTAACATCTCAAAGGTGATCAACCTAACAGGTATTATCTATGATTACAGTAGCTTTCTTTTTTTTGCACAAACCTATATAGTCCCTAAAATAAAATTCATAAATCTGGAATGGACAGTCCCATTCCTCAGCATTTCTTTCAGCCTATTCTTTTTTTTTTTTTCATTCCAGGTGTTATAAAAATGCCTGTTGAAACACAGATGGAAAAGCTACCACTTAGAAACCATGCATTTACCAGATTTATTGTAGCACATGCAAAAGCCAGGATAGTAGAATTAGTCCTTTCCCTGTTTCTAGACTGAGCTTGTTTATTGCAATACAGTGTTTAACCTGATAATATGAATCCTAAAGAAAGTTGAGATGTCAAACTCAAAAGAAAATTAAAGAAAATAAGAAAATTTGTTTTAATGTATACATATATCATGATATGCATTGCTTTCTGAAATGTTAAAAACATCAAGGTTTGGTCGAAATAGTAAAAAATTTATGGAAGTATTACCTTGTCCCGAAATCCAGAAGTTCAGATGCTCTCAAGTCCTGCTGAAGTTGGAGCTGGAGATCAAGTGAAGCTAGAGCTCTTTGCCCTCACCTTAAGTTTGTCTCTGGGCAAGTGTGTGTGCGCGGGTGTAAGTGTGTGTGTGTGCAGAATGTCTCTTTGTGGCACTGGATGGCAGAGGTCCTGGTCTTGGGAAGAAGGAGGCACTTTCTCACCATGAGCAGAAGAAAAGCAAAGCGTCACCAGGAAAGTTCTCCTCCCAGATCCCCTAATTACAGCCTAACGTGCACTTCATGCAAACTTCAGAGAAGGGAGGGGCAGCTCTATGCCCCGACCTTGTGAAACAGCAGCTCTTAGATGACTTTCCCTTCTGCTCAGATCCCGTAAGGGGAAAGCGGCAGCTACAACCACGAGCCCCCACCCACACCACACCTCCTGCACCCTCACCGCTCTTGGGTGTGTCTAGAGGGGCTGGGGCAAGGGATCTGTGGAATGATCGTGGGCCAGCAGTGTGAGGCAGACACGCCAGGACAGTGAATTTTCACTTTGCTGTTCAGCCTGTGCTTGAAAGGAAAATTCAACGGTAGGAAAGGTCCTGGCTTTCCTGCTCCCCTCTCCCCACAGTAAATCCACAGTAACCAGGTAGGGGCAATTATGACGACAGCACATAAAGCTTCCAAAACTGGAGATGCCCTTCCACCTAAATTGCCAGAAGCATATTTTCTTTTCTTTTCTTTTTCTTTCTTTCTTTTTTTTTTTTTTACTGGACTCAGTATCAATATTGGATTTGAACCTCCGTTAACAAACAACCGCTATTGTACCCCTGGATGATAGAGCTCAAAAAACCTGGATTTATTTATGGAGTAAGGAATGCGAGGGGCGGACGGGATGGGTGGAGCTGGCTTATAGATTCATACCCAGGATTAGAACCAGATGGGCACAAGGCGCTTGCTGACACACACACACACACACACACACACACACACACACACACACACCCTAAAATAACCACTGGGGAAGATGCTGGGACACGCGGGAAAACGCCTCCTGAACAAATAGACATTTATTTATAACTCTTGGGAGAGTATATAGGTCCATTGATTCCCGCCTTGAGTAACCAAGGGTTTTTGAGAGGAAATGGCTTCATATTTCAATAACAGAGCCACCTTTGATGAAGCCCTAGGAGGGGAAAAAAGAAACACACCACAGGAAGCAAACGGCTGTTGCAGCACCGGGGAGGAGGGAGCGGGACTGGCCTGGGGATGAGGACAAGCAAACAAGCCCGAGGGGCCCCTAGCCAGGGAGGAGGCGAGACGCTGGCTGGCAGGCCAGAGAGGCGAGGGGTTTGGGGTGGGGGGAGTGCAGGGCACCGCGAGCACGTGGAGCTGGGAGGTGTCCAGGGACTCACGACCGCGCCCCCGGCTCTCACCAGCCGTTCTAGAGCAAGCACAATCCCGACTGGGGGTCATCACAACTGCCGCTGCTGCGGCGCTGGTCGGGCAGGGGGCCCGGTGGGGCAGGGAGCCTGGTAGGCCAGCGCACTGATGGAGCGTTGGACTGACGGGGCAGGGGTTCTGGTGGGCAGAAGAGCTAGTAGGGGAGGGGCGTCAGTGGGACAGCGGTGCAGGTGAGTTATGCCGGCCAGTGAGGCATGGACGCCGGTGGGGAAGGTGACTTATGGGGCAGATGAGCTAGTGAGGCAGGGGGACAGGTGAGGCAGGGGCGCTCAGGGATCCGGCACGCGGTCTGAGCTGTGCGGAAGGCGGCGAGAGGCGCTATTGTCTTAAAGATAAATCCTAACTCGCGGAGGCGGCTGCCTCTTTGGAGTGAGGCGGAAAGGAGATCCAAAAAAAAAAAAAAAATCCTTCCACTTTTTCTTGACCTATTTCACCATTTCATGCGCCCAGGCTTACCCTTGCCATTCGAGTCTTTGGTAATTTAACATGTGCCTCTTGGAAAGATTTTATTCCTGACAAATCGAACACTCAACAAACCCCCACTGAATGAAGACAGTTATATTCAAAATGTAATAATTAAAAATGAATCCGCCAACAGGCAGTTCAACACCTTTCCTGTAATTTCAAAACCTGGGCAAGATGCCTCTTTTCATTTTTTTTCTGTTTCTTCCCACAGGCCGCTGAAGGTTTTGCAATTTTATGTCGTTAATTTCGTGGCTATTGAGATGGCTGTTACACTGTAGGCCCCCATATTAACTGCCAGTACAAGTAAGATACATCTCTGCTTTTTAACTAATAAAAATTGTTTATGCAATTTCTTGTAAATGTTCAGGATGGTATTTTAAGAAACATAAAAGAATTAGGCTTAAAAACAAATACCCTACAATTTTTATATTAAAGCTCCATAAAGGTTGGTGAGGCTGATGGTGTGTGGTTATGTTATTATACAGAGATAGTTGAAATACAGATCATGTTCCCTCAGTTTAAAAACCTAATTTTTAGGAATTGTCTGGGGAGTAAATCAAATCAGCTGGCCCATGGATGGTCCCTTATTCCCTTATTTTGTGTCTGTTCCATACACAAGAGAATCAAAAGAATGCAGTGCATTCTCTTCAGAAATTGTTCGTTAGCCACACAAAACCGTCTGTTTTGCGTTTAGTCAGAGTATAGGAAGTTACGCTAAAATATTCTTTGTTTGTTTGTTTCAGGTATAACACAAATTGAGATGGGCTTCCAGAAATAATGACAGCCACTTACCTCTGCTGTTGCTGACAAGAGTTGTCTTGTCAATCCTTTCCCACTCCCATTTCCCATCTCCCCTTCCAAGCTGCCTACTTACTCGCCTTTGTTAAAAGATCTCCAGTATTTTTAATCACAAGTACTTAAGCTGTCAGTAGTGTGTGTTTTAAGTGTTTTTCACTTAAATATAATTTAATTATTATATACATTTTTTTTTATTTTGGAGTTCACGTTGCTTACTATTTAAAATTTACATTGGAATTAGGTTTAAGAGTCTTTTGTTTCATTAATTAGCATTCAGCTAAATAGTGCTTTACAGAGGTACACATTAATTTGACCAGTCATTATCATTATGCATCAGTGCTAAGTTCTAAGCTTTGGTAAAAGAAGTTTTTTTTTGAGTAAATAAAATATGAATCTATTTTCATGACTAAATATTTTACAAAGGTGTATGTTGTAAAAAAAAATTTAAAGACTCATATCTTTTCAAAGAAAAGCCATATCAAAGAGTATTCTGTATATGAAGATTTCCTCTAATTATTAAAAATATTAGTATGGAAACTCATATCCTTCATTAAATATTGAGGTGTTTTTGTTTTTATTTTTGATAAGATAGGGAGACCAATATTTTTTAGTTTCAAGAAAACCCAGATATTTTCTTCAACGTCAATTTTTAGAATGACGTGTGCTTAAAATTCATGTCAGCTCTTACCTTAAATTACCTGGCTAGTGCTAGATACAAAGCCTAAAAATCCAAGTTGAAAATCAAGGACAGTTCTTAAAAAGCAAACAGAAATTTAGAGATAATGGATAATAAATATACTCACACATTTTGAAAAGGTTTTGTTTAGCTTACTACAAAAGTATTTTTTAAGAATGAAAATTAGTTCAAAATGGTGTTATAAAATGTAACTTTGCATTCTTTGGCTAATTGTATGACAATTTGAGTAAATGGGAACCAAATAAAATGGAATATTCAACCATATTTGACCCACCCAAAAGGCAATTTCATCTGGCTTAACCTAACACAAAGTTAAATATGTGCATACTATAAACATAGCAGGAACACTTTCAACATTTAAAGAATATTGATCTAAAATATCATGAATCTTTAATATGTAATAAATTTGCAAACAGAATGGTATTCCTCCTGGCATATTACACTTCTAATGAAATTTACATTTATATTCAAATGAAGATTATCTAAATTCATCTCCTCTTCCAACTCTGAAAGAGGCTACTCTATTATCCATTAAATTCCAGAGAACTCCTTCCCTGTGAATTTGTGTTTCTTGGAATTTTTGCCTCAGGCTAATTTTGTACCTGGTTGAACATCTGCTAGGATAAAGGTGGCGGCTATGTGCACTTTGAGGAACTGGGGGAGAAAAGCCATTTGACCTTTCCTGTCTGAGGGTTCAGAACTTCATTAAAGCATCCCTTGAGATTGCCAGCATAACCATGAGAAAGACATCATTTGTAATTAAGTCCTTCCCACTGGCTATAGTCTTGTTGAACTCCATGATTAAAATACAAATTCAATTTTAAATGGTCACAAAGCATTTGATAAAAGGTTATTTTGCTTTTAATGCAATGGGTGGGGGATGACTTTCCGAGGGCCTATGTTTGTACTCTCACTCTCAAAAAGTGTCCTGCAGAGAGACTCTTCAAAAGGGCATAGAAAATAATTAGGTAATAAATTGTTCAAATGTTAAAAGCAGAGCTGTTTCAGAAGCTATCGTGGCCATAGGAATCTCATACCAAGTGATAAATACCCCAAACTCCTGAGCAGTAAGAACCTGCATATCCCCCTGCTTGTGTTTTCGGTTTTGATTTCACAGCACTTTTCTTGTAATGTATTATTCTCTTAGCGTATTTCTTTTGTCCAGAATGCCCAGAACGTTTCTTCATTTTTTTCAATAAATTGATGTCTATTTCATTATTAACTAGATTTTACTCATTTTTCCGTA
This sequence comes from Eidolon dupreanum, assembly GCA_028627145.1. Lineage (NCBI taxonomy): Eukaryota > Metazoa > Chordata > Mammalia > Chiroptera > Pteropodidae > Eidolon > Eidolon dupreanum. The sequence continues at coordinate 58,085,767 of CM053501.1, read as the reverse complement.
AGGCCCAGATACAGTTCTATCTCCTTTGTCATGCTGTATTTGATTGTCCTAATATTAGTAATTGTCCTCCTTTACAATTCCATATTGCAGGTAAGAACACCCATTTGCCACTCTCATACTGCCTTGTATTTTGTTTGCTTCTCATGTTTTTTATTTTTTAAAATCAGGTGTACTATATGCTGTCCGAAAGATGATATTATATCTTTCTATTTTTAGTTTCCAGTACACAGCCTTGGTATTAGAAGATGATCAAACAATGTTTATTACTATTGTTGAAGATGATGATAAGAATCTTTATATTCAGGAGAAAAAATAAAACAAATAAGGAAAGGTAGTTATTGAGCAATCTAGTTCAGAGAATTTTGAACCTAATATCCAATGGCATAAGTAATAAATCATCAAAGGTTGATTAATAATTTTGTCATTGTTATTGATCTCGTAGAATTAAAAGAAACATAATACATATTTTTCTTCCATGCTTGGCTGATGTATGATTGTACAAATGGTAATCAACAAAGGTCAAATGTTTTACTCTTTTGAAAAACTAGGTTAGGGTTAATGACAAAATAAGGTTATTGTCTTAGAATTACAATATCAGCCACTCGAATATTGTTTTTTTCTCTTGAATTTATGTAGTTATTATTAATTTAAATCAATTAGAACTATCAGGAAACGTAGTCCTTATTGTTTTTTCTTCTTGCTATTTTTTCTTAGAACCCTCAGAGAAAAGGATGTCAAGTTTAACTAGGATGGAGTGATTTATATTTTGTCCTTCTTAGGGTAAAATGGGTGTGAATTAGGTAATGGATCAAAGTTGGCATAGGGAAGGACTACTCAGGAGAGACTAAAGTATAGGGCTTTGATTATTTAAAAGTGAAGGAAAGTAGTCTAGAGTTGTCAGAAAGATGGAAAGAAAGACAGGAATGTGTTGTATCAAAAGCCTATGAAGAATTTAAAAATGGAGAGATTAGTCAAGTGCCAAGCTCAGGGACAGTTCTATCACAAGACTAGAAGAGAATATTAACATATACTTAGAACAACATGCCTCTTAGTAAATGTTGACTTAAATTATTTCAAATAAACTGCTGGATATTTTTAAAATTTTATATGCAAGTCTATGCTAAACTTGATAGGTAAATCTAATTTTTTCCTCATATCACCAGAAGTACAGAATTAATTTTCTCCTTACATCCAAATTTTAGACAGGCATTAGGCAGTATTTAAAAGAAGAGCTAAAGTACCTATCTATATCTACATATACAAACATATACATGTATATGTATTTATGTATATACACACACTTATTTTGCAATAAGGTCATTAGAAAGACAACTTATGGTTTATTTTAAGCACTGGGGAAGTAAAAGGGTTTTGGAAGAACCTTTGAACAGTGTATGTGGAAATAACCTTACGTGCATTTATCTTGAGTACTTCCTTCCACAGACTAGCCCAGCCAAATGATTCTACTGTAAATAGGAAATCTGCACTTCTGCCTAAACCACAGTCAAGTTTTTCCAACATATGCCTAAATTAAGGCACAAAAGGTTAAACTAGAAGGCTCTATGAGTACATGAAGAAAAGAAAAAGAGGAAGTATTTCTCCATTTTATGTCTAACTGCTACTAGCCTTCTTTCTAAAAGAAGGCGCAGTAATTCTTCAGTAATCCTGCCTTAAATGTCAACTAGAGAATGCTTGCTGGTACAAATACTTGATGTTGGATCTCTTTTGAGCTTAAAGCTAGCTAATTTGGAAATATAAAAAGTTTTGCAAATTTGAGAAGTTCAAGTGACTATCTCTTATCTTATAATGAAAAGATTGTCACTAACTTCAGAATCTGGTGAGCTTTAGGAATTTTTTCCCCATTAATGTTCTCTATTTTAAGCTCTCCTTATCCCTTTCCAATAACAATTAAGTAGAAGTAGAAAGTTGTTAGAATTAAAAGTAAAGTAAATGATTTAACACAATCCCTTACTTTCTGGATAAGTAAACTGAGTCTACTAAGATTAAGAAATTGTCTCAGTGTCACCCTGGTATCTTGATGTAATTCTGTAAATATTTTCAGCCACCCATTTCTTCAAATTAAAGTATTTAAGATGAAGTTGTAATTAATTCAGTTCTTCTAGAACATAGCAAAGAATCAATTATTTTTTCCTTACTGTTTACCTTATGTCTCTATTGTGGAACTTAGCACAGTTCAATTCATTAGTTAGGTATGTATCTATCGCTCTCATTATACTATGAACACATTGCTTGTTCATATCTAATTAATTCTTAAATTTTCCAGTGCTGCCTCCCATCCCAATCCAAGCACCAGTGCCCTGTATATTTAGGTGTAGAGAAATTTTGTTGAATTGAATTACATCGAACCATAGAGGAGTATGTTATTAGAAAGAAATTGGAAAGTGATTTGTCATCCAAGTTTTCAGGTTTATGCTTCATTAAAAATAGCAATATGTTTTGATTTGGGACCCAACTTAACTCGTTTTTATTTTACTTTCCCTCTTCCCTCTTCTTCTTTCCCATTTCTCTCTTAGTTTTTGCTCTTCAGCATCTTAATGCCTAGCCAAACAAATGTTTGAGCTTTTCCTACAAGTTGGAAATTATCATGTCACAATTCTGTTGACTCTGTAGAAAAGCCTGAAGTGTTTCTCACACTTGTTACTTCTTTCTTATTTAAACCTCTTTTGTAATAGCATCCTAGTTGCCCTCCCTGACTCTCAACTCTCCTTCGTAGGGGTCCATTTCTACATGCCCATAATACTTCATTCTATCATAGCTCTGAATGTAGCACTTCCTTCACAAAAAAAATTTTTGGCAAGGCTTGCTGGATAGTTGAGCTCTAAAAACCTGAGACGTGTATAGATATCCCCCAATGTTCAACAGTTCATTAGTACCAAAGAAAATTTTTGCTTTTAAGAGAATAATGTCCAGCATTTGTTTTGCATTGACCTGGTAGAGGCAGCTTATACCCCGAGCAATGGCGGTGGCACCGCCGAACTTCCTCCCCCATGAACTACACTCAGCATCTCGACATCAAGCCATCATCGCTTTAAACTGTGTCTGTAAGTCTCTGTGCTTTCTCACAATTTATTTTGTGCATCCTTTAGCAAGATTCATCCTAAAGTATCAGAAAAGCCTAAGAAAGCTTGTTAGAGTTTTATGCTTAGTATAAAATTGGACACGATTAAGTTTATTTGATAGGTTATTTTTAAGGTCTGGGAATGCTGAGAAATTTTCCTTTTAAATTAATGGTTATTGCTTCTTTGCTCTATGGTATTTTAGATTAAAAAGTTTTCACAAGAATGTTCTACTTCTGGGTAGCAGGGGAAACTATTTGGTTTTGTGACCTAGACTTTAAAATCTACGCTGCTGTAAAATCTACACTGTTGGCTTGAGAATGGCATTCTTTACTCTGAATTAATTAAGTTGTGTGGAGGCAGTAGAAGCTACCTTTGGATCAAATTGAATAAATATAGTTATTTATCAGACTCTAGCAACTCCTAAAATATATCTTTTGATTTCCTAAATTACTTTGCATGAAACTTTCTTACACAAATGGGTCTCTGCTGAATGGAATCGTGTATTCCAGTTTCATAGACAGTTACTATGCTCCGTTTCTTTATATCTGGACTCATGAAATAGTAGACAAATATTTGTAGAGCAAAAATATGCTTGATAATTTTGTATTATGGTTTGATCATTTTATGGATTTTCTAATGGCTATTAAGCTTTGTGTTATTTGAATATTACTTAATATTTTAGTAGTACTATTAGAATAGTGTATAGAGAGTTCAGAAGCTCCCTCCCACAAATGGAATATCAGTTTAAAAAAAACAACTGTGTACTTTGCCTTATTGAGTTTCTCCTTTAAAAAAAATATACTTCATTTTTTACAGCAGTTTTAGGTTCACAGTAAATTGAGAGGAAGATGTAGAGGTTTCCCAAAACTCATCTTGTCCCCACACAGGCATAGCTTTCCCCATTATCAACATTCCCCACCCAAATGGTACATTTGTTACAAATGATGGACCTACATTGACACATCCTTATCACCCAAAGTCCATGGTTTACATTAGAGTTCACTCTTGGTGTTATGCATTCTATGAGTTTGGACAAATGTATAATGACATGAGTCCACCTTATAATTCTGTATGAAATACTTTCACTGACCTAAAAATCCTCTGTGCCTCACCTATTCATCCCTCATCCCACTTAACCCCTGGCAATCACAGAGTTTCCATTTTTAATTCCTCTAGATATTTTAAGGAGCTAACAGTCAGGTTCTATGAGATCCCATCCTGAATGAAAATTTATAGTCCCAGCAGCTACTTAGAAAACACAAAAAGTACAAATTTGGGAGCTTTTAATACATATTCTTTATTTCAAAATATGTCCTAATATTGTCTAGCTTCTGTGTAGAAGGAGATAAATTAAAAGTTTTGAGTTACAATAATTCAGTGCATTAGGAGTACATTCCTAGCCTTTTAATAAGAGTAAAGTTTCATTTCTGCCTAGTGGCCTATCATGCAGGCTGCTTCATTACTACTGATATTCAATAGTTAGCCTTCTTTCAGTCTTTAGTAATGGTGATATTATTTTCCATTTTGTAATTTTGTTATTAGCGATAATGATTTTTTTATTTGACTACATAATTTCATGTAAAATTAAGGTTCATAGCATTATTTTTATTTCAGTGTAACACACATGTCATTTTGTGACTACTCTTTTAAAGTTAACTCTGATAATGACTTTTTTCTAACACCATTTTTTTAAATAATTGAACTTGAAGCATATTTTGTCTCACTGATTCTTCAAAGTCCTGGCTGTCAGAAAATATCTTTTATCCTTAGGGTTGAAAAAAAAAAGAAAGACTCTTCCATAATAAAATACCTAATTTTAATCCTGTAATCTTTCTGTATGCTATTTTTATCAAAGAAGAACAAAAATAATAGATCCATCATTGTAATTTCCATTCTTTACTTGACCTCTAGAAAGGGGAGACTTCGAATAATCCATGTTTGTTGTTTTGACAGGATGAGTATTTTGGTTAATATTTTTGTTGTTTTAACTCCAAAGTGGAAGCAGACTTTACCCCAAACCACAATTGATTGAGTGATCAATAAAATAAAATAATAATAATGTGAATAATGTTCTTCATGCTTTAAGTCATAATTTGTATCAAAATATTCATCAACAAATTATTAAGGCTATTTGCATCATTCACTTGTTATGTAGATAATGGAAATAATAGTAAATAGAATAAAAGCATATATCTAAAAATTGGAAAAGAGTATATTATAATATCTCTATATAGTTTTGAAGCTACATGCTTATATGGACTTCTCTTTTACATCTTGGTAAAATCATACTCTGTAGAGGTCTCTATAGCCTCTTGTTCTACAGAATACATGTTCTGTGAAGGGAAGGTTTATACCTATGAATCTTTGATGCTTGGAAAAGTTACAATAGGGCAGTTATTTAGAACCCTAACTGACTTTCTAGATACATTTTTTGTTGTTTCTTTCTCAAAGACATCATATGATTTTCCCTTCCGAAGAAGTGTTTACCAGCACATTGGTAAAGGAGATATAATCATTCCTGGTGTTATTTGCACTTGAGAAATAGTTTTTGGAAAAAACCATCCACTTAATCTGCCAAAATACTGAAACATTTCTTCTTATGCTGTCTTTAAACTTTAATCACTATAAAGTTATATTTTAAATTGGATTTAGCTGTTATAATGCGTGATTATTACCTACCAAATTCTAACCATTTTTAAAAATTAAGAGTGCAGTTACATATGAATCAGGTAAAGACCTCGATTAAGTTCTCTTTCATGTAAATTTATTTCCTTATGGTATTTTTCATGTGAAGAATGATAAAATAGGGACACTGTAATAGATTTGAAAGAAAATGATATCTAAATTTTTCTTCTTAAGGATATAGCTTTCGTTTCCCTGTCATATACTCCCTTAGCATCCTGAATCCCTTTACATCATATTTTTATGATGCATTTGATATCTGTTTTTCTTGGTAGAGTTTAAGCTACCTTAGGACACAAGTTAAATTAATTATGTTCACTGCTTTATCTTTAGTGCCCGTCATGTGGTAAATTACTGGCAAATATTTGACAAAATTTTCAAAAATGAAATTTTATTTTAAAAGTAAAAAAGTAGAAAAGAAAAAGAATAAAAATCTTATAACTAAAATTAGATTTCATGTCCAAGGTGTCCTTAACTGACTCTTTAAATGGTATTGACACTGAGAGAGAAATGTTTTCCTATTCCAGTTTATACATTTCTCCTCACAAATCTTCTTCCAGATCTATTAATAAGAAATAATATTGAATTCTTTTGAACTGGGATGATCCTACTTCCAAACAGAGTGGGAGGCAACAACAGTGGTATAATTTGAGGAACAGAGAGAGTCCTGTCTGTTTAAAAATAGCTCCCATCTGGTTGCCACGGTATTTAGAATTTCCATCACTGAAGTTGTTTTGTTGTTGTTCTTGTTGCTGTTGTTAAAGTATTCTTGGGAAACCCATTTTAAATTGATTTATTCTGGTTGTTGTAAAAACAAAGTGATATACTAGCTCTTTTATGGGCAGGACTTTTAATTAGGGGTTATTTTGTGAAAGATAACCTTTTGATCAGCAAAATGTCATATGATACGCTATCACTTTGTTATAGAGGAAGAGATGTTCCATCTGAAAATTTGAGAAAGCATAAAAAAAATTCTAAAAGTATGCTAAGCTTCACGAAGGACTAGAAGTTACTCCTTTAAGAAGGATAAACGAGTAAGAGGCTAAACAGTATCAGCTACAAAATTACTTGTGCAAGGTTTAAGAAAAAAAAGCAAAATGAAATATTCCTAAAGCATGGAGAATCTGTGGAATGTAGAAATGTAAGGTATTATTTATGCATTTTTATTATAGAATGGGTAGTATGACAGGACCAGAGTTTGATGAGTAGTAATGGGTAGGACAGATGTGGGAGTGAGGAAGGGGAGTTGCTTAGCAACCCAAAACCATCAAAGCAAAGAGACCTTGTCAGAAGAGATGCCCTGAACTATGGAATTACCATCTGCGCATTCATCTAAGTCAGGGAACAAAGGAGAGGTGGGGCTGGGGTGGCACAGATTCCACCTGTTTTACTTAAAGCTCATTGTGATATTACAACTTATAATAAGATATATAGAGAGTAGTCACCCCTTATCTGCAATTTTGTTTTCCATAGTTTCAATTATCCACAGTCAACCACGGTCTGAAAATGTTAAATGGACAATTACAGAAATAAACAATTCACAAGTTTTAAATTATATACTATTCTGAGTATCACGAAGAAATCTTGCATGTCCTGCTCTGTCCCACTGGGGACATGAATCATCCTTTCGTCCAGAGTCTCCATGCTGTGCACGTTCCTGACTGCTAGTCACATAGTAGCTGTTATCAGTTGGACTGTCCCTGTTACAGTGTTTGTATTCAAGTCATCCTTATTTTACTTAATAATGGTCCCAAAGTGCAAGAGTAGTGATGCTGGCAATTCAGACATGCTTAAGAGAAGACAAAAAGTGCTTCCTTTAAGTGAAAAAGTGAATCCCATACAATGACATAGTGTTAGAAAGAGAGAGAATGCCCACAATCACATAACTTTTATTACAGTATATTCTTATAATTGTTCTATTTTATTATTAGTTATTAATCTCTTTCTGTGCGTAATTTATAAACTAAACTTTGTCATAGTTATCTATGTATAGAAAAAAACAGTATATAGGGTTTCAGCAGTATCCATGGTTTCAGGCATCCACTTGGGGTCTTGGAACATGATCCCCAGGGGTAAGGAAGGACTACAGTATTTGGTCTTCACTCCCATGTTTTGGCACAGAGCTCCTAAACCCTTTGACAGCGCCTAAGTGGTAAGAATGACAAGGTGTCATTGGTTCTGTTAATGAAGTGGCTTTTGCATGGTGTCTAAGTTTTGGGGCTGAGTGGAGATGTGGGGAGAGCAGCATGCTCTGAGAGGAAGCTCCTGGCCCTTTCCCTGTATACGTACCTTGCTCTATGCATCTTTTACATCTGGCTGTTCCTGAGTTATAACTGTTTATAATAAACTGGTAATTTAGTAAGTAACATGTTTCTCTGAGTTCTGTGACCTGCTCAGGTAAATTAATTGAACACAAGGAGGAGATTGTGGGAACCGCTGATTCATAGCCAGGTGATCAGAAGTGAAGGTAACAACTTGTACCTGTGATTGGCTTTCTTCATTTGTAGCCGGTAGGTCAGAAACACAGGTAAGAACTAGGGCTTGAGAGTGGCATCTGAAGTGGAGGGGGCAGTCTTGTAGGACTGAACCTTTAACCTGTGAAATCTGATGCTGTCTCAGGGTAGATGGTGTCAGAATTGAGTTAAATTGAGTTAAATTGAGTTAAATTGTAAGACGCCCAGCTGGTGTCTCAAGCATTGCTTGGTGCTGTTGAGAGAACCACATCCCCCACCCCCGCACCCCCGTTGGAATTTTGTACGCTTTTTGGTGTGGGAAAAACCTCCTCATGTTTGGTGCCCAGAAGTAAGGTGTTCTGTGTGAATGTGGCAATAGTGTGGGGAAAAAAGAAACACAGGAGAAAGGACTGGGTTTTTCCTTACATAAATAGACAGAACTGAGTTTTTCCAATTTTACTGGCTTTCTTATCTTGAGTTTATCTATTTTGTGCTTTCTCTTTGGTAAAGGTGATAACGTATTCTGTAATAGCATTAAAATATGAGTAATTATACAAAAACAACCTCCCTTCCTCTATGGCTTCAAATTGCATCAGGAGGTCTCTGCCTCATTGGCACAAATATAGGGGGAAAGGAAATCCTGCATTTCTGACAAAAGAGATATTTTATTGAGCTTGTTTTCCTCCTAGAAGATTTGTATTATAGGTGGTTTATGTTTCACATGAGGTAATGCTAACTAATAACTGAGTTATTAGAGAAATACTATGAACTGTAATCATAGAGGATTTTAATTACTACATGCTAAATAATTTACTTAACAAGCCATGCTGGGCAGTCTAATTAAATACTCACCTTTTGAACTTCCCTCCTGGACCTTTCTTTTTTTCAGTCTAAACTCTGTCACCATTTCAAAAATTTACTCAACAATCTTCTGAAAGTAGCTACTTTCCTTTCTTTTTGCTCCTTAGCCACTGTAAGTCTGGCTTCTGCCTCATCCATTTTACTGTTATTGTTGGGGTGCAAATGGTTTATACAGTTATACAGTTTTCACTCTAAAACCAGTGGACACTATTCAGTTCTTATTTGCTACTTTTGATACTGTTGCCCACATAACATGTTTTTCAAATTATTTATTCCCTTAGCTTTTGTGATAGTACTCCCTCCTTTTTCTCATAAATCTCTGGCTACTGCTTCTTTGTCTGTTTTGCAGGTTTTTCCTCTTCTGCCATTCCTTTCATGCTTTCCAAGTTTCAATCCTTGCTCTTTTCTCTTTACTTATTCTTTTTGGATTATTTCATTTATCTTCCATATGTGTCAATCATTCCTAAATCTGAGTCTCGAGAGTTTAGACTCTGATTTTCAGACCTATGTCTGGTTGTATGTCTGAAGTGAACATCTTCACCTAAACTGGTCCCACCACAAATAAACTCTGTCTCCTTATTTCCTGCCTTGGCTTATGGAATCACCATCTACTCATTCACCTACACCAGAAAGCTTAGGATTCATTCTCAACTACTCTTGCATCATTCCCCATTCCAAACAAAGTCCAGTAAGATTTACTTGCTAATATTTCTCAATTTGATCTAATTGCCTGCATCTTTACTGACATGAGTCATCATTTCTTTATCATTTCAACAGCTGTGCAAATGCTCTTCATTCTTTTCTTTTTAATGATGGTGATAACAAATCCTTAAAAGGCACTTACCACATGTCAATTTCTGCTCTAAATGTATTACTTCTATAACTCATTTAATTCCCAAGACAAGCCCCCAAACTAGGTATTTTTAGTATCTGCCATTTCCAGATGAGATCACTGTAGTAGAGAGAGGTTAAATAACTTGTCCAGAATCACGAAGCTGGGAATAAGCAGTGATGAGATGTAAACTTTGTCAGTCAGGCTCCAGAGTCCGTCCTCCTCACTGCTATCAGAGCATTCTATGTACGAGAAAATTTAACTGTTGTTTCCCTGCTGTCCACAGACCATGGAATAAAGCATAATCTCTTCAACGTGGCCTAAAAGTTCTGGTCTTTATCTGTCTGTAGAGCTTCGCTTGCCACTTTCTACTTCACACTCAGTTCTAGCTATAGTCAACCCCTCAGATACTCCAGCAATGCACCCAGTAGCAATCATCAATTCTACGTCTTTCCATACCCACCATGCAGCTTGGCATTTGTTTTCTCTGTTCTTGTACTAATAAATTCCTTAATCTCACAGTTTACAAATGCTTTAACAGTTTAGCTAGTTCGTTAAAAGAGTATTGTGCCAGACAGAAGTCTAATGTGTCCCCTCCTCAAACTCCTGACTCTTGGTGTATATATTACCTTTTCCCAGGTATTTAAACAAACACGAATCTAGGTGCTATTATGAAGGAATGTTGCAGATATAATAAAAGTATCATATCAGTTGACTTTATAGTAGGGAGATTATTTTGGTGGGCATGGCCTAACCATGTGAGCCTTTTAAAAGCAGAATTTTTTTTCCAGTCTGGTCACAGAAGAGCAGTGAAGATTCAAAGAATGAGAAAGATCTGATGTGCTATTGCTGGCTTGTAGATGAAGGTGACATTATGGCAAGGAGTGTGAGAGAGAGAGAGATCTCTCATTTCCTAGGAGGTGAAACCAGCCCCTGGCTGAAAGTCAACAAGGAAACAAGAACCTTAGTCATACAACTGCAAGGAACTGTATTGTACCAACTACAAGAAAGAGCTTGGAAGCTATTTTTTAAATGTGAGATCATGACATTTGTGAGTAGATATAATTTTACTTTTTTTCTTTCCAATCTGAGTGCATTTTATTTCTTTTTCTAATTCCCCCAACTAGAACCTCCAATACAATGTTGAGTAGAAGTAGCAAGAGTAGAACCCTTCCTTGTCTTGTTCTTGGACTTACGGGGAAAATCATTAGTCTTTCATCATTAAGTATGATGTTAGCTTTGGGATTTTGCAGATGCCTGTTATCAGATTGAGGAAGTTCCCTTCTATTCCTAGTTTGTTGAGTGTTTTTTTTTTTTCGTCTTAAAAATATGTTGAATTTTATCAAATAATTTTTATGCCTTGAGTAAGATGATCACATTGTTTTGTTACTTAGTCTATTGTTGTATTACATGAATTGATTATGTGTTGTTAAGGCTATTTATTTCCTGGGATAAATGCAAGTTGGTCATATAAACCTTTTTATATGTTGTTGGATTCGGTTTGTTAGTATAATGTTGAGGATTTTTGTGATTCATAAGGAACATTGACCTGTAGTTTTCTTTTGATGTCTCTGTCTGGTTTTGGTATGATAGAAGAGGCCACAATAGAATTAAGTTAGTAATCAATAACAAAAGGAAATTTTAGGAAATTTACAAATATGTGGAAATTAAACAGAACAGTCATAAGTAACCAATAGGTCAAAGATGAAATTGCAATAAAAATTTTATTAAGATGAATGAAAACAAAAACACAACATACTGAAATTTATGTGATGCAGCTAAAACAGTGCTTATAGGGAAATTCAATGTCATGAACACCTATTTGAAAAAAGAAAAAAAAATCTCAGATCAGTATCCTAACCTTTATCCTTAAGAAACTAAAAAAAGGAACTGTAAACTAAAGCCAAATGAAACAGAAGGAAGAAAATGATAATTAATGAAAGTAAATCAAAGTGAGAATAGGAAACATTAAAGAAAATCAATAAAAACAAAAGTTGGTACTTTGAAAAAATCAAAAGAAGTTTTAAACCTTTCTTCGTAAAATGACAAATAAAAAAAGAGAGAAGACTCAAATTACTGAAGTCAGGATGAAAGAGAGAACATCACTATCTGATCCCTAATTTCCTCATCAGTAAAATAAAAATTATAATGTGTGTATCATCAGGTTGTTGCCGATATTAAATGAGAAACTACTGAGCACTGTGCCTGGTATGCAGTAGGCTGCTACAGAGAGGTAATTGCTCCCCTCCCTCTTTTGTACTTCTAGTTCATTTTACACCATTTAAATCTTTCCAAAGTCCATCATAAAAACCAGAAGAGATTATTCATTTTGTTAAAATTTACTACTTTGCATCTCTTTCAGGGCCTAATATATTCTAATCCCAATATATCTTTCCATTTATAGTCCTCCCCACACCCTGGTATTAATACTTAGCTTCAGTTCAGCTGTTTCATTCACTTTTCCTTGGATTGCAAATGATGTAGGGATTTGTTTTCATGTGTTTATCTATTTATTTTTCTGGATTTGCTTTCCCTTTTTCTCTGCTCTCTCACCAGTGCTCTAGTTTATAATAAACAGTAGACTAGTTTATTCCCCTGGCCAATTCTAAACCAGAGCAGAATCAATGAATCAAGGCATTTCTTACTTTAGTGAAATGCAGAAGCATCTGGTTCCTGCTAGCAGGACTGTTTCAGGGTCCTCCACCCTGTATTCAAACTTTTCTCTGTCTTCATATTATATACCTTTCAGGACCTCAAGTCCTGCCTCCTCTTTTAACTTGTCATTCATGCCTAGTTTGAACCTTACTCTATTTCTGCACGTGATTTCAATCAATTTATTTAACCATTTTATATTTTGTCTGTTTAATTGATTTATGACCAAAGCTTTAGCAAGGCCTGTATAAGAGCGTATAGGTACAATGTTACTTTGGGTACAGTGTTACAAAAATCAGAAGAAAGCACAATTTAAAAAGGTTTGAATATAAAAACAAGCAATATTTTAGAGAGAGATTAATAAAAGGAGTTTTTATGCAGTTTTTTTCTGCATAATTTTGCCCATAGCATCTAAAATAAAATTGAGTTATCTTTTAAACAATGTCATTTAGAAAACATTCGCTTTAGACAGTTTCCATTGAATATCTGCTGTACAAATTTAGGAAATCAATGCACACACATTTTCCCACTTCCTATCAAACAGCTTTTTGTCAGGCATATTACTATTTTTAATATTTGTAAGCTTTATAGAATATACATTCCAAAGCTGGCATTTTAAACTAAACAACAAAATATCTGCATCCCTTTAAGATGTAAATATATTTTGCAACATTTGTTCTATGGATGCATAGTATATTTCATTGTATGGTTATACTATTTTTGTAACCTATGTCCTATTATAAGACATGAATATTTTCCATTTTTTCTATGTAAGCAATATTCTGATGATCATCCCTACTACTAAATTTTTGCTCACACACTTACTTTCTAAATTCTTTCTTCCCTAAGTTTAAGAAGAAAAAATAAAGACAAGTTTTAAATTTTAAGTCTGGATACTCATTGGCTATCGTGCTGACCAAGCACAGAAGAATTTCAATTAATGTATACTAAATTTACTATCGTTAAATTAAAATGTAATGTCTTTTTCTCCAGAGTTTGAAAGTGCATTTAGATAACATCTGAAAAAAGGTATGCTATCAAACAGTGCAGTCTATTACTAATTTCATTGTTGAGCCAGTTTTATGAAACCACTGCCACCACAGCACAGCTTTTATGCTTTATTACCTTGTGACGTAAATGACTACTTACAAAAACTGAAAACACTATGAAAATGTCAGAGCAGGCCTGGGTTTTACACATCTCTGGCTTTATAGACTCTAGCAGATCATGAGATTTCAAAGTATGCCATCATTAGGAATTCCTAACACATATGTTTTGGAAACAATTCATGATAAAGACTTTTTCAAATGTTTCATTTACTGACTATTGTATTCTAAATTATAAATCTAAAGGTTTAATATGCAGAATATCATTTCCCTAATTATAGTACAATTCCACTGATTACAGTGATAGTATTTTTGTGTACTTAACAAAAAAAAATTATCACAAGCTCTGCACATACACTGTAAATATAAATGTTAAAATAATTGCTGTTAGCGAGTTAGTAACTTTTATAATATTTCCAAATGATATACTGAAACACATGGCTTTACAAAATGGGTTAAGGTTGGAGTTTATTTGTAAGAATCTACCTGAATATATGCTTAGGTTAAAGGAGAGGTAGAGTGCATTAATAATTCCAAATGCTATCATTTATACTTGCCTAATTAAAAAAGGCTCTTCACTAAATCTGTCAAGTGTAGTGGGAGTGGAGTGTCTGTGTGTTACTGAAATCTCCACCCCATTAGCTTTTCTCTTCTTTTTAGAAGTGTTTAATGGAGAAGCAAATGCTATTGTAAATACACCATGGCTTTGTGAGGGACAAACAATTAAAGAAACACTTATTAAGATCCTACTGTACAGTGGGCACTATGCTAGGTGCTATGGGCACCAAAATCAACCCTTCGTGGTTTCTGTCTTTGATGAGTTTACAGAGTAGAGGGAGAAACAGACACATAAACAGGTCATCTCAACATAATAATTTTAAAATGGTATTGGGAGGAAGCATTCAAGGTGTTTTGGGGAACAATATTAACCTGTAAGGTAAGGTAAGGTAAGGTAAGGTAATGTAATGCCTGCACTGAGTCTTCAAAGATAAAAGTCACATGCAGGGCAGTCCATACAGCCAGAAGAATGTGAGTAATTTCAACCCCAGTCTATCTAGTCCTACCTTGGCTGGTAGGCTGAGTGTGGTTGTGCAAGTTATGTGCTGAAGTCCAGCTCATTCCTCTCAGATTTGCACCCTTGCGCCTTTTTATAAGTCATCTGCCCAGAGGAGGCACCTTTTTGTAACTTCTCTATTGAGAGTGCTGACTTTTTATATTTGCTCACTCAGAAGGGGCATTTTTCTGCAATTTTTATAGGGCCCTGTACTTTTAGCCTTACGCTATTGGTCAGAGGACAAAATTTTCTCTTTATACCATCTTTAACTTACTAGTTTTCTAAGCATCTATTTACAGCTCCTTACTCTCTCTTCTGGAAGCTTTCAAGTATCCTGAACTTTCTGTTGTCAATAGCTAGAAGGTTGAGAAGTGGGTAGGGAGGGCTGGTGTGCACTCTGGGCTGTCTATCTGTGGTTTAGATCAAAGTCAACACAAACCCAAAGAAACAGGACAACTGGCTGGCCACTCAAGGGAGTGATTCTCAGAAGGGAACAACTGCATACTGAGTTCTTTTCCAGAAAAGTTAGCTTCTGGGGATGGTGGTTTCTCCATTGCCTTCCTTCTACCTGGTGCCTCCCCATCTTCTTCACATCTTCCTCCCAACTGGTTGCTTCTATAGACTCTGCCAGTGAAAAACTTCCTCTGCCATAACCCTCCGAATCTCTCTCACTTGCATTGTTCTCAGCTGGTGAATAAAGCCTGCCTGTCTTTGTGCGGGCTTGGGAGAGAAAGAAGGTCCCTGAGAGAAACAACTGGAAGAATTCACTAAGGTCAGGTGTGTGTGTAGGAAAAGCAAACATTAAAATTCAGAAATAATATATTACCACATGTATATATACTAGAAATTACTTGCAAAGGAACAATTTGGGAATACCTAGGATAGTGGCCAGTACATATAGTCATGTAGTTTAACTGAATGAAGGGTTCATATAAAACAAATCTCTGAGAAATAGTTTTCATGCTGCTCATGAACAGCATCCCAAGTCAAATATCAGAACTCCAATAGGCAAAGAGATTAACTCGATCAGCCACCATCTTTGAAGTTGTTAAGGCAAATATTAACCCCAAAGATAATAGAGGACTGATAGTAATTTAAATTCCTTGTCTACTCCTCGGGAAAGACATAGGGAAACTCCTAAGTGTATTCCAAAGCCTTTAAGTTTCTGTTTGGGTATTCCTGAGAAGCTCCAAGGAAAAGGTTGCAAACTGGGAAGCATGACAGAACAGAAGTTGTGGGATCTGTGGGGATGTCCCAACCCAGCAAAGTCCTGCTTTTACTTAGAAGTTGGATACAAAAATATGATCGTTAGCCAAGAAAACCAGCAGTAGTTATTCAGCAGCAATCAATTTGCAAGTAAAATATCTATTTCGGAGAGGCAAAGTCCTGGGATTGAATTATCTGGACAAACCAGAGGATGAGTTAATTTGATCAAGGCTCCTAGAAGAGGTAGATATTGAGATGTAAACATAATCTAGAGAGATTGAACAAATACTGCTCCTTAGATTAGGTAGCTCCAAAGGAAGTTTTGGCAAGGTGACCAAAAGCCTTCAGACACTCTGCCATCACCCTGTACACAACCTTATGGCAGCGCCTCATAGGTATAGGCTTAAGACCATTTGTAGCACAATCACCTGGGGTGCTTTCAAATGTCAGATTCCTGGATCCCAGCCTGGATTTAAGCATTGATATCTCTGAAAATGAGACTCAAGGATCTGTTTTTGTAGTGACCCTGACTAATTTTTAGGTGCATTACCATTTAAGAATCATTAGCTTATAGAATACGATATACTCTATAGAGTACTGGCAGGCAAACAAATAGGAGTCCGTTTACACAAAGAAGCTACAGATATAGATGCAGAAACAGATGCAGATGTAGAAATTCTTTGCCTATATCTCTTCATGGGAGGATTATGGAGATATATTGCTACTTCAGAATAAGAGCATACCTACCAAGCCAGTGGCTCTCATATAAGTTTTTCCTTAAAAAATTTTGTTTAAAGACAGAGTTTTATATAGATGAACTGGGATGAACTTGAGGCAGATAGATGAGAAAGGAGGAAATAAAGTCTGGTGTTCACATAATAAGATGCTTATAATTAAAGCCATGAGCATGGGTAAGAAAATTGCACTGAATATTACGATGGTATGCTGGTAAATGTTTAATCACTTGCTCTTTGGGAAAAAAATCTTGATTTCTAGAATTTTCTGATTTTTTTTGTGTGTAAGTATTTCTATATGAGTCAATTTCAAGCTACCAAAGATTTAATAACTGGCTAGCAAAGTTTCTAAAATTTTAATAAGCCAGTTCTTGTGAACCAATACCAGACAGCTCCACTGATTCTATATATAAACAATTACATTTATACTTATTTTCTCAAAGTTGACTTTGCAACTTATTTATGACATTGAACAGTACGTAGTTTTCTCCCCATGTCACGGTGAATATTCTTATGTCCATATATCTTTTCCCTTTTGCTGCTCTTTGTGCATTATTATGATTTTGACATGTTAATATGGGCAGTGTACTTTCATTCAAATTGTTTTTCTAGAATTACACATCTTTAATGTGTTTTGAAAGGGTCAGAGACCTTATAATAGTAATAGAAAGCTAAGAATAACCATTAGATAAAATAAGTCAGCTATTTTTAAAAAGTATAAAACTAAATGGCATCACCGTATCAGATACAATTCAATTCATTTAAAAAAATTATCTCTTTTGCAAAATAATTTGGTTCATAAGCTTGGAGGATAAGGAGGTATCTAGCTTAATTGCTAGAAAACTTTAAATAGCTGTGCTTGATATTCACTGAGAAGTGGAGGCTGATGTGCTCTGGCAGCCAATGTGTCTGGCAGGAAAATATTTGTTGTATAATTTTCTGAAAAGAGAGGAAAGGCATAGGAGAAATCCAGAGAGATCTTTTAATAGTAACCAAAAATATCTTTTTTCAGAGTTGGAGAGATTAGTAAGACAAGTATGTTTTGAGGAAGCTCCCCATAACTTTGATTTAATTATTATGTAATTATTATTTAATTATCTATAAGCTATGCCCCCTGTCTCTGCCTGACTCACCGTTCCTTAAGAAGCACTTGGGTAAGATATAGGCAAAATATTGGATTAGAGTTAAAATTATGATTAATTAGATTTTACCTGAAAATGCTATTTTTAGAGGAAGTAAAGAAGTAGAAATTTAATTTCTCAAAATGCCATTACAATTGTTCTTCTTGTGAATAATTCAGCTATACTGATATATGCTAATTAATAAGGAAAGATATTGTGGTGAATTGGTTAAAATGCTAAACATCTGGATTATATATTGTTATGGAATGAATTGTGTCTCCCCTTCCTCCGCCCACCAATTCATAGGTTGAGGCCTTAACTCTCAATAAGACTATATTTAGAGACAGGGCCCTAAGGAGGTTATTAAGGTTATATAAGGTCATAATCAAAAGGAGCTGTTGTCCCTATAAAAAGAGGAAAAGACAACGGAGATCGCCGTATGTGTGTGTGTGTGTGTGTGTGTGTGTGTGTGTGTGTGTGCGCTCGCGTGCATGCGCGCGTGCATGCTCAAAGGAAAGGCCATGTGAGAACACAGAGAGAAGGCTGCCACCTGCAAGTCAAGGTCTCCTCTCTGGAACCCAACGTGCTGGCACCTTGGACTTTCTTCCTACAGAACTGTGAGAAATAAATTTCTGTAGTTTAAACCACCTAGTCTGTATTTTGTAATGACAGCTTGAGCAGACTAATACACATATATTATAAAATGATGCATTTTATTACTATCAAGTATATAAAATAGTTAAAAATAGGCCAAGTATTCTTATAACAACCACTACCGTAAAAATAAAGCTTACACTTATTGAATTCTTCTTCTTTTTCTTCTTCTTCTTCTCCTCCTCCTCCTCCTCCTCCCCTCCTCCTTCTTCCTTCTTCCTCCCTCCCTCCCTCCTTCCCTCCCTACCTCTCTCCCTTCCTTCCTTCCTTCCTTCCTTCCTTCCTTCCTTCCTTCCTTCCTTCCTTCCTTCCTTCCTTCCTTCCTTTCTTCCTTCCTTCCATCCTTCCTTTCTATTTAGTCAGGCATAGTCTCAATTTTCTCTGCTAATGTCAACCTATTAATCCTAACAAGGGTAGTAAGTTGGCACCCATATTATTATTTTCCCTGCATTACAAAATGAGGAAATGCAGGCACAAAAGTTTTGAGAATTTGCTCAGTGCCATAGACCAAGTAAGTGATAGCGTCTTTAAATCCATTATTCTGACTCAAAAGTCCAAGCTCTTATTCACTATGATATAAGAACAATTCATTTGTGAAATAGGATTATTTTGTATTTCTGTAAAAGTTTGTTTTACTAAAAGCTCATTGTTCATCTAAATTGCTTGTCATCCTCCCTCATTAAGTTACCATTTATACACATTATTATTCTCAAGGCGGTAGGGTGAAGGGTAATAGAAAGTCACCTAGGCATCTTCAAAATCTATACCTTCTGACTTCCCACCCCTAATTTAGCCACAGTGACCTCCATCTACTGATAGGGATATATTATATATGCCAAGAGTCCAGAGAAAGAAAATGTTTGAGAACCGAAGGTTAAAATCATCAGATTTTTAAATTAATAATGAAAGTCCTAAATGAAATTCCAGCCCAGAAGTTCTGCCTGCTTGATGACACATGCAATAGAATATACGGAAACATTATTATTAAACATCCAGCATTACCAGGTGTATGAAAAAATCAGAAAAAGTAAATAAAAATCTGATTTAATTGAGCTTACATTATAGTTAGTGATAAAATTCTAATAGACCTGGGGAAAAAATTCTAATATAAAGAAAATATATCTCAAGATAGAGATGAAAATAATTACAGGCAGGACTCTATTGCCCAATTAGCTGTACTATTTTATTTTAAATATTAATTTTACTTTTCAAAAATAATTTATGGTGGATTTTAAAACAAACATGTACATAACAGTGATAGGTTCTTGTGTATATTCTTATGTGTGGGAACATTAAGAATGAAAAGTGAAGTTAGAAATCACATGGTAAAAGACAAAGTAGTTGTTCTGCCCAGCAGAGATAAGGTGGTCTATAGAACTGCACATAAAATTGACTCTGGAGTCTTGTCATTTCAAGGAAAGAATAATCTAATAGCTTGCATAGATCTCCTTGTTGATATTATTCACTGTATCACATTGTAGTGTGTTTTGTTGTCCAAACTCTAGTTAATATTCTGCTATAGAACAGAAATAGTTG
This sequence comes from Eidolon dupreanum, assembly GCA_028627145.1. NCBI lineage: Eukaryota > Metazoa > Chordata > Mammalia > Chiroptera > Pteropodidae > Eidolon > Eidolon dupreanum. The sequence continues at coordinate 58,065,796 of CM053501.1, read as the reverse complement.
ATTTCTAAGAATGAATAATCATGGATGTGTAGGCCTTCATCAATTTACTCCAGTGAGTGCACATTTTTCCTTATGGATCTTAATTTTCCCCTACCACTGGATGATTATGGTATCTCATATGTTTTGGCTTCATAAAAAGGGAGAAAAGTTTAGCTATTGCCCTATTTTTTGAAGTATCTGTATCTAATATGTATATATTTCTATTTCCTGGCTAAAACAAAGGGTGGCTTCGGTGGTCATCATGACCTTTCCTGTTTTTGCTATGTTTGGTCTCTTCCTGCATTCTTCCCTCTGGCTCCTCAGCTCTTTCTGATTGCCTGTATTGCACATTTGCTTGACCTTTGAACCTCCTATCCGGCACTCTCTTGCAGGAGTCATGCTCTTTTCTCCGACAGTAAGATCTTTAGTATCTTTGAAGATTCTTTTTTTCATTCTTTCTTTTTTTATAGAAAAAAACCTATCCAGAGATTTTTTTTTATTTCAATACTTAGAATTCAATTTATTAAAGTTACAAGCTGAAAAACTTAGCTCTTCCTTTAGAGTAAGTTCTTATTTTAGCCTACAAATTTTATATAGTAAGTTTTAAATCTAGCAACTTTTAACCATCATTTTGAAGTACTTAGGAATAATATTTGGCACCATTTCAAACTTAATTAATTAATAAACCCCTTTAAATATACTTAGCTAACTTATAAATTAAATATGTCAATGTTTTTCTTAAGTATTTTAGTAGTTTGAAACACATGTCCAAAATTAAAAAAAAAACATCTTTATGCGCAGTAAATATTTATAATTAATATGACAAACATAAATACTTTTAATTTTCATAATATTTACATAAAATAATGTAACTTTAATTGAATTCTGTCCTGGGATACCACTTCCTCAAAGACCGCAGCTCTCTGCTGGATTCTACCAGGCTGTCATGTGCTGCTGAAAATTTCCTTTAGGGGAAAAGCCACCTAAATGCGAATATCCCTCAGTGCAGTTCCTTTCCTCAGTTTCTGTCTGTTTTTGGTTTCTCTCCATCACTTTCAAAGAGAAAAAAAAAGTCTATCTATCTATCTATCTATCTATCTATCTATCATCTATTTATCTAACTATCTCTCTCTCTTTCTCTCTCTCTCTCTCTCTATGTGTGTGTGTGTATAAAATTTGTCCAAAGTTTTAATTATTTTCTGTGGAAGTTAGTCTGATATCAACCACCTGATAGGAACCTCTTGAACCAGAGGTTCTTGATTTGTTATTCTGTCAGCAAACATAAGGTAAAATCTGGGGAAATAAAGATGTCATAGATAATTACCCAACTATAAATAATGTCTTCTTTCAAAGGCAAAGCTGAAAAATTTAAATGTAGAATTCATATATGTTTCGCATAATACCCATGAAGTAAAATGTTTGAAATTCTGGGGTTTTTTTTCTTGTTTTTCTGCCACCAAAGCTATTGGCCTACTCCTAACAAGACTAAAGGAAATCTACCTTTTCATTTTTGTGACCAGCAGTGCTCTGGAGATGGCAGTGGCCCAAGGTTGGCATTTCAAAACTGTGTCCTAGAATCGATGTATTTATTCTTCCTCAAGTGGCTCAGATATCTGACAAAGAGCAGATTTTGGCCTTTTAGCCTTCAAAAACGTGTGGCTATGCCTTTAGCATATTGAGACACTTGTGCAGACTGTAACTGTAAATTCTGAATTTAAACCTCTAAGGGAACTTGTCATTATATTCTATTAAAATGTCTTTTTAAATGTTATAGATAAAAAGTAGCAAGGAACAAGTACAGGGAAGGTTGGTGGAGGAGAAGAGTGTTCAACAAAACATTAAACATACAGTGTATCTGAGAAAAAAGAACAAAGAAAAGTAGAAAGATGGGATAACCATCTCAAACAGTTACCCCTTTTGTGAACTATTCTAAAACAACGTGAGGGGCCAACAATGTCACTTCAAAAGAATGAAGATATGTGGGTGGTTATATCTTCTTTTTCTACCTTCCTGTTTCCAGAGATGTATTATGATGAAAGCATCTCTTAGGCTAGACCCCTATTCTGCCTAATGTACAAATACTTATTAGCAAATAAGAACAAATACTGGCATTTAATCTGGTCATGTTACCTCTGGAACATCCATTTCTCTGTCCTCAACCCTTCTAACAGGAACCTTACAAGAAAGATTCAACTTGAGGCCAATGCAAAAATATTTTTATGGCAAGGTCAATCAACATTTAGTGGATTCAAATAAAGCGTTGTCCTTAAAATAGTGTGGTCCAAGATCTTGGAACCCTAAATCTCAATTTGGGTTGTTGAATTTTTATGCCTTGTTCATTTAGTCTCACATACTCTTTCTAGCCAATCATATATTTTAGAAACCATTCATTTCAGCAATGAAATCTTATTGCTAAAATTTCTTGATGATTAACAAAACTTCTTGTAAAGATTTTGTGAACTATCTAAAGTGCTTAAATATGCTTTCTGAGTATGGGCTCTTCTTTCATCTTCTTCAAATGCCAACTGAATGCCCTTGCCTTAAGGATTAAATTTGACCTATACCTGTATACATTACGTTGCTTACTGATGGATTTTAAAAGCCATTTATTGCACAGATAATATAATATTCTCAATGACAATCAGATATGTCTAGAATCCTGTAGCCTGAATGAATAGATATGAATCACTACTCTTGCATTGAGGGTAGATATTGCTAATGAATTATTAACTGTTTTTCTACTAGGATTAAATGTAGATTCACAGTCTTTGGCAGAAAAGGCAGTGACTATCAATCAGAATTTTTAATTAAGTTACAAATATTATCCTAGCCTTAATCCTTCTTCAGTTTACTATCAAATATTTATTTTACTTAAATGTCTAGATAATAATAGTTCTCCATTTCACGTATTGTATGTATGGCAGCAGCTTCAGGAAATATTTGACATTTCCATCTTTAAGCAATTTTTTTCTAGTGGAGATGAAAAAAGTGGGAGGCAATTCAGTTTTGAGTATCACAACCTTAAGAGAAGTCAACACTGCAAATGATTGCTTAGAAGCTGTTAGCAACAAGAGACCACCTATGAGGAAAATAGAGATAATTACAAACAACATTCACAGCTGTTAACTCAGCATTCATAACACATCCTCAGCATGAAAAGATTGCAACTAATGCATCAGACGTTCAGCCACACGCAGTTACTGTGATGGACTCAGAGTGGAGACAATCTATAGACAAGGCAACTCTAATAGCAGGAGAGGTCAGAATTAAAGTTCACAGCTTATCTTGCATGAGAAGTCTTTAATCACCTCACAATTAAGGTCTAAAAGCTTAAATTATTTTACATAAGAAGTATATTATCAATCAACTCTGCAAGATTTCTTTCTATACTTTAACATTTCCTATAGATGGCACTTGAATCATTACACTTATTTTTCCCAATTGCAAAAGAACCACCCTTCAAGCAGATTATTGTGCCCTGTATTCTAAGGTCCCAAAGCCAGTTAGGAAACACTTCATTGCTCTTAAGGAAATATAATTTTCAGTAGCCAAAGTCTAAATTATGTTGGACTCGTCTCCAGAAAAAAAATTATGATTTATTCAAAAATATTGATTTTTTGGAAACTCTCATTTCATTTCCTGTGAAACATATTTAATATTAGGATTGTTTAGTATAGTAAATGTTTTTTTCCTCTAATTTCTTTTGTATTAATATCTTACAAAGCTACAAAATAACCAGCAACCATGACAAGTAATACAAAAAATAAACCATGCATAAAAATAATAATAGCATAAATCCAACAGATTAATTCAAATTCTGATAAAATCACATATAATTTAAATAAACATACTTCATAGTACTTGAAATAAACAGCATAATTAGAATATATTAAAATTTATAAATAAGGTAGAATAAGATAATATTGTCATTGTCTTTTTTCTTTGTGTCCCAAATCTTCATATCCTGTTAACATGAATTATATGCACTTAAAATGTTTATTACAGAAAAAATATTTTGTTTTTGACAAAGTATTAATGTATAATGTGTTTGCTTAAGGGACACTAAAATGCAGAAAAATATTAATGAATTTAGTTTTCATTTGAAGTGAATGCAGGTTAGCCTGTCTGTAGTGACATTTAGCTAGAAGTGTCTATTTGAGAGACAAATGCATAAAGGTTAGTTGCAGCCAGAAATGAGCTTGCATGAGCCTGAATAGAGGAGCATCTCCTATCCTAAGTATCCAGGAAAGCAAATCATGTCTGTAGTTTAGATAACTTAAAGAGAGAGGAAAGATATTAAGAGAATTCTTGCATCACAGCTTTTATTTTCTCTTAGAAGAAAAATGAGACCAGTTTCAAAACCCATAGTGACAATTTCTTCTTAGAAGTCTAGAAAGTAGCTCCTTTTTTCAAACTTTTTTTTTTTCAAATCTGTTTTCCTTCTTGTTAATGGGGATTTGGTGGTGGGGAGTGGAATTTAGTAGACAAACTTTTGCCACACACCTGAACCCATGTCAATTTGGAGGTATAGCATGAGTAAAGTGATGACTGTGGGAAAAACTGGTTTCATACTTTCCTTTTTCTCCATCTTCCAACTGTATTGATTAAGTAACTTGAGTATATCCAAATGCATTCTACACATTAAATATATTGTTCTGAAAGCATTATCACAGATAATATTCTATTCAACTTGAACAATGTTCCTAAAAGTAGAAAGGGAAGACATTCTTATTATTAATAAGACTCTAACAGCATCTCATATTTATAGAGAATCTTATAATATGCAAAGTGTTTTCATATAATTTTCTCATTCTAGCTTCAAACAAATTACCACAGTATCAGGACAATTTGAAAAACAATAAATTTGAGTAGTTAGTATTCACAAAAGTTGGTCAGGGTCAATTATAACCAATGAAGTACAAATTAAAATGACCAGAAAACATTTTCACCTGTCAAATAATTGAGAAAATGTCCTACTCAGTATTTTCAAGGGCATGTGTTGGCAAAAAGAATACTGCTATACACTGCTGGTGAAGTTACAATTTGTTACACCCTTTCTGAATGACGTTTTGGCTTTAGGAATTTATTCTGAGGAAGAATCAGAGGTATAAACAAAGGTTTACAGGTAAATGAATTCGTTACAAAGTTATTTGTAATCCAGTATATTAGAAAGCACAAATATTTGGTTTCAAATGTACTTTGAGGCAGTCATCTTGGAACATGAGATCTTGCAAATGGAGACTCTTTAATGTTAAACAAGAGTTGGAAGAAGGCTGGGATCAGAGCTGCCCTAATCATCCACACTGCACATCTCTAGAGTTTTATATAAGAAAAACAAAATGCTTGTGAAAAGCACTATCCTATTGGGATCCATTTATTCCAGCCTGATCCAATTTTAACTGGCATAGGTATACTCACTGGTTTATGTATATATGAATGCATTTCTTTAATAACTAAAAATGTATTTTAGGAAATGTCTCAGTTCCTTTATCGTAAGCAAAGAAACTGTGTTATTAGGGAATAGTAGAAATGAGCCTACATGGTAATAACTGATTGGGTAGCCAATTGCAAAGCCAATAGATATTGAAAACCTAAAGTTATTTTAATAACTATTGAAATGTGTGTCTGATTAAAATGGCTTAGGGTAATATCCTTTATTCTGATTCTAACGCTTGATGATCCTGAGATTTCTTTTAACTTTATGAGTCTATGGTTGATTTAGCAGCCACATTTATTATTGAAGAAAGTCAGAAAGATGGTGTTAAATGTTCCTCAAAGTGGTATTGAGGTTTTAATTATTACAGGACATATGGGGGAAAGTGACTGAACGGCTCAATTTCAAACCAGAGAATTTTTCAGTGAATATTTAAAAATACAACAGTGTGCCTATTCAATTAGGAAGCCATTGGCGTTCATTTATTTGCTTTCACTGGGCAAAAATTGGGACACTCAAGTCATTACGTTACTTCTAAATTAATAAAGAGAACATTTTTTGTAAAATACTAATTAATGCTCCCATAACTTTTACTTAAACAAAATCAATACTACAAAAACTATGTAACATTTTTGGTTAGTCTACTATGGATGTGTATTTTGTGATTAAGTTAAATTAAGCCCACCATAACAATTAATGAAATCTGCAAAGTTAAATTCAGTATATTGAGCTGTAGGATATTCTTAAATTATTTCTCTTTCTGAATTATTATAGTAAAGATTGAAGACTTCTTAATTGTTAAAATAACTTAAAGAATACAGTGTTTCTCTTCTTTCTGAGATGCCCTCTCAAAAGACCTTGTTTTTTTTTGTAAGTGATGTCATATTGTTTAAATGGTTTGTAGCATCTTATATTATTTAATATTCTCTCTTTCCTCCCTCTCTCCTTTCCTCTCTTCCTCCTTTCTTTCCTCTTTTCTTGCTCAGTTATTGAGATCAAAATATTGATGATACCATAGATAAGAACAATGGAAACTTGTGGCTTTATTTTGGGCAGTTAAATGGGCCTAAAATACTCCCCCGAATGAGTTTACCTACCTGGACACTGGTGTAGATAAATCCGCAGTGCAGAGTCTGTATCTGTAAGGTTACCACACACTGGACAGCAGAGAATACTTGTATGTCCTAAGGACATGTAGCTCTAAAGGAGAGGTATGCCCTTCTGAAAACATCCTCAGCCTTGGTATCTGTCACAACTCACTGTCCTGTTCTTCTCTCCTCTCCCTACTCCTTTAGTCCATCTAATTTCTTTCTTCATTGCTGCCTTCTCTTCCTCTAGCTTGTTATCCTGAGACTTGGATATTCCTAAGGTTTAGTCTTCTTCCTTTCCTTATACCCACTCCCTTCAGGGTCTTTTTTTCTTTCTTTTTTTTTTTTTTTTACATGTATGGTTTCAGCTATTAATTCTATGATGGCAGACATCAAATATATTTCTCCAGTTTTGGCTTCTAGCCTCCTTTCTGGACATGAGTATTAAAACTCATTTTAAAATTCAGACTCTGTCTCTTTCCTTCTATACAAACCATCCCTTTGATGTTCACATTCTTCCTACTCTATCATACTTTTCCAGTCACCCAGACGCAGAAAGTCTGATACCCTTTCCTCTAATCAGACATTCCTTTGCCATATCTCCTGCATTCATCCTTTCCTTTCCTTTCCCACTGAAACATGCTGGCTCCATCCGCTGTGAGATCAATTGCACCGAATATGAAAGAACCACACAAAGATTAGTTTATGTTCGCAGTGTTTTCAGCCTCTCCTTAGTTCAGTTCACCCTGCATACATCAATCTTCTTTAAGGTTAATCTCCCTCGCCTCTGGGATTAAATCTCTTTATACTGCATTTGAGGGCTCACACACAATTTACCTGTTATATACCTTTTGAGCTAATCTCTTTCTCACACAAACCTTTCATTTCAATCCAACTTAACTAACCACTATTCCTTTAGTTGTTTTTTGTCATGTCTTTACTCACTCATTTCTCCCTACCCAGAAGATTTTCAACATTTATTTATCAAAATCTTACCCTTTCTTTAAGGTCCAATTAAATTTCACCTACTTTCATGAGCTGCTCTTAACATTGAATTATAAATGCTGCCTTTTAAACTCAACAATTAGTTTTTATAACACTTTTTATTTGTCAGTTTAATGATGCTGAATTGCTTTATATATTTTAATATGTTTTATCTCTAGTTAAATTATAAACTATTTAAGGGCAAGGAGTTTATTTCTATTTTCCACAGTTAGGAGGGTTTTACATACCAATTTATTGATCACTATCTGGAGATTATGCCATCTATTATAGAAACTTTTCACCTCCCTTCTTTCCGTGAGTGATTCTGAAAGTTAATATTCAAAATAGCTGCCTATTTAATAGGGACTGAATATTTTCTTTCTGATATATGTATTTTGTTTTTTCCCCACTTGGGATGCCAATGTGGATTTAAGTCTATTATCAATTTTATTCCACTCTTGGGGGTTGGGAGCTCCAGAGTTCCAGGGTTCTATTTATCTTTAGTAAATAATATCATGCACAAAATGTCAGGAAATCAGCAAAACAAATGTTCTCATTGTATAACTACATGTGAAACTGCCAGATTTAAACTATCAGAGTGACTGTCTCCTAAGAAGGTTTTTCTGTTACAATTCTTAAAGCTTTGAAGAAGTTTCCAAGGCTAACAATAACACATCGTCAAGTTGGGGTCCAAGAAAACTAATGAAAAGACTTTTCCCAGAAAGATAGTGTGGTCATCTTCATCCTGGGAAATTATGTACCTCTCCCTGCACCGCCCCCCACCCCCACCCCAAATGATGTGTGTTGACAAGCTAATAGCAGATTCTTTTTGGCTTTTGAAAGCAAGCTTTTGGAAACCGGTAGTAAGAAAGCCAGTACAACGAAAGCAACGCTTAATAAAAAAGCCACATTGCTTAAATTTCGGCTTGAAATCAAAATGTTTTTACAAATATGGAATTCGTGTTTGAAAAAACAGTTCACATAACTTGCCATATTTATAGTGTTCTTTTTCAGAAAAAAAAGAAAAGACAGGAAAAAAAGAAAGAAAGAAAAAACTATAGGAGAGCATGACCAGAAAATGATGCACCCAATGACAGAGAAACCCCTTTGTTCTCAATGTGAAGTGATTTTGATTTTTTTTTTATAGAAAGCAGCCTTGTATTATAGCCACCCAGGAGTTGTAAAGATCTATAAAATCTGCTCTTTAAAATAATTTTTTATTGATTCATCTGCAAGCAAAAATATTAGAAACCAATTTTCTGTAAATGGTTTTTATCAGGTATTTATTGTGATATTCCATGCACATTTTTCTATAGCCTCATTTTTTGCATGCTCTTTTCTAGACAAACTGAAGTATTAAATGTTCACTTCTTCTGAATCTCTGTTCCCATTATCTTTCTATCAGAAATCCCAGGGGATTGCAGTATATAAACAACTTAATCTTAAATCAGTTAAGATATAACTAACTGTACCCTTTTTTTATAGCAGATAAATAGAGATTCCAGTTCACTCTCAAATTATATCACAGTCATCTAGCACATATTCAATCCTGACTACTTGATAAACATAACAAGAAAAGGGAGGATCTCTAACGTAGATGTATCTGGGTTAAAATAATGGGTGTATAAACCACCCTGTAGTTCTAATGGGACCTTAGGAAAAAATATCACTGTTTTGGGTTTTTGGATCTTAGCTGTTTGCTGAAAGAGCAAGAACATAAAGTTTTTAACAGCTATTTCATTTTCAGGATTCCAGACAGCATTTTTATAACACATCAAGTCTGAAATCATTTCTATGGCTGTTTATGGCCCCTGTCTCAGCCAGTTCAAGTGAAGGTTAGAGTTGCCTGCTTCGATGAAGTTCCCTATTCTGAAGTGGGGCAATTTTCTGTTCTTTGTCAGTGTGTAACTTTTTAACATTTCAGTGTATCACTTGCAATCTATGTTGTGATTGCTAAGGTTTTCATACTTTGTTTTTGAAGTAAGAACTAATGATTATTTCTTTGAAAGTTCTAGCTTTAACTGATCATGTTTATCATGTGCTCATAAAGGAAAGAAACTGCATCAGATTAGATGCTTGAGAGATTGCTGAGCAAAAGGCAAAAAAATCTAACTTTTGAGTAAATAGGTGAAATGTCTGAATCAAAATGGCTTATTTATATAAGTAAGCTTCTTAAAAAAATAATTGCATCAAATACTTTGCTGAAATTATCTCACATATTTGTCATGGTAACTCTAAAACAGGGATGGACATCTGATACTTTTTGAATTGTCTTCATTTTTTTTTTCCTGAAACTACCACTCCATGTAATTCTGGTGGTGCAGAAAGTAATTATGCCTTTGCCTCTATGTGACATAGATTAAATATGCCAATCTGTACCTAATCGCACTAGCCAAAATTCTACCTCAAGAGTGAGAACAGAACTCAAGAAAAGCATTCAAGAATCCATGTTGGAGATTCATGAGCGTCTTGGGAGAGACATTTTATCTGGATATGTGGACCTGGAATAGCAATGGCCCATCTTTGTTACTTTATGGGAAGAGTCTTCCTGCAAAGGAAGCCAACCCAGAGGAAAGCATAGCCAATAAATTATATTAGTCAGTTTGTTTATTATTATTATTATTATTATTATTATTATTATTATTGCTTAAGCCAATTTTAGTGGGGTTTCTAGGATTTATAGCCAAAAGCATTCTAACTAATTTTCCTTCCTCATTTCACACACAAGTAGTTACCTGACATCTATATATATTTATAGGTGGCCCACTCAGGATTCGAACTCCAGTCACTGATTCCAGAACCATGGCAGTATAATGCCACCAAAAGTAACATGAGGAATCTTGGGACTAGTCAGTTACTTACGTATCAATATGGGCTTAGACTCCAATTCCAAATTGTGCAAACCATTTTCTTCACAGGAGGTTTTTGTATCCCCCCAAGTGATAAGGGGAATAGTTTGTGAAGGGCGGATGTAGCCCAGCAGGTTCTAGCACATATCATCTATTTTTGTTAAGACAATCTGGAAGAACGTTTCTTATCTTAACCTTGACAAGTGAGAATGTTTTGTAGAAATTGCCTTTTTACCTTTATCAGTGTTGGCTTGCACTGTTATAAATCCTGATGTTTACTGTTGTACAAATAGTCAATATAATCTAATACCAACTAATGAGAGCTGCCGAGAAAATCCCTGTATTTTGTAAGAGGTTTCTTCTTGGCTGGTATGGATAACTGTCACACAGGAAAGCTGCTTCTCTGATGTCTGAGACATTTAGTGAAATCTTATAGTCTGGTAAATATTCATGGACCACTAAGTATATCCTTTTTGGTAGAGATAAAAACAACTATAAAAATTATTTTTAAACAAGACAATTCTAAAACTTGTTCTAAAATGTCTTTGAATTTAACATGGCAAAAAAGAAGTTAAAGTGTTAAACTAGATGTCACAATTTTTAGCCATGAGGAGAATTGCCTTCATTTCATTCCAAAATTTAAATCTCTTAACAAGAATTTATGGGGAGAAGTTTGCAGGTATTTAATATTTTAAGTGTCTCAGACTCAGTGAATACAGTGAGAGCTTGGGAATGGTGGATGTTCAGATCTTATGGTTATTCAAGTTTTTGTTTTATTTTTTGGAGTCTTGTTTTGTTTACACTAAAGCAGAAAGAAAACCTTCAGTATAATGATTCTAACAGTTAGAATTCAAATATTCAATATTTATTAGAGAACACATTTCAAACTCAGTTTACTCAAGTTCCAGGACTCAGGCTGAGTTAAATAACAAAATTACTTTAAAGTGGATTTGTACTTCTTGCTATCTATTTATATTTAGTTTTTAAAAATGACTCCAATTCTGTTTGTAGAAAATCTTGTGTTTGGGGATTATAATAAATAAGCAGACATAGCTAACCTAGCCTCAATTTTTAAAGTCTTTAAAAAGAAAAAATATACTATAAAGTGCAAACTGGAAAGTTCAACACAGTGAGTTGAATGTGTATTGGCTTCTGCTCCCTCCTGAAACAGTAATAAAATAAAGGTATTTTTTAAGATTATAAATGAACAAGGACAGAGAGAATGGAAGAGGAGATGCCAGTAATGAAATGTCTGAAGCTAAAGAACAAATGCAGGAGGAATGATAACTGACTTAGCAGATCCCAGAAAGCTGAGTCCTAATCAAACAGTGAAGAAAGCAAAGGAGCAAACTGATTTACACTATGGTACTGCCAAAAGGCTAGAGAATTGCTGATATGGATAGCACTAGCCATGGAGGTGAAAGTGGGCTGAAAATAAGTTTTGATAGAAATTTTTTAAGAAAGTTAGTCCTTGGTTCTCTACTTTGTGTAGCTAGCTTGTCACTGTTTCTCCCCAATGCTGTCAGATTTGTTCTTGATAGAAAGTCTCTGTCTTGTTTCTGTTCTAAGGCACATTTAGACACAGAATTCCCCCCTGTAAACAGTAATGAATTGAAGATTTATGAACTCTATGTTGACTCACCAAGTCTGGCTGTGAGAATTCTATCCTTAAACAGGAACTGAAGAAATTCTCTCTCTTGGGATTCCTATCTAAGACAGAAGCAAAAGAAATCTGGAAGAAGTTCAAAAGAATAATTGGTCTTTATTGAAGCATAGCAACAGGCTCTAAGACAAACTTTCTAGAAAATATTTCAAATATCTAACATGTTCGAATTAATTTAGAGGGGATTGAAGTGAAGAGTGAGGGAATAGTTTAGTAATTCATTAATAATAAGTTATTAGGCAACAAAGCATACAAAAATAAGATGTTTGCTAACAACAGAAACAACAAAATGTTCTTTAAAAAAGGAAAAACTATGGTATACTAAATAGTATACTATAGCTGAAAAATAAACATCAGGTATAATAAATATTATATTTTGATCATCTTGGTAGAATGAGAGGTAGGAAGTATAAATGGATATAGTAGGAGTCTCATCTTCACAGTGGGAAGTCAATAGTGTCTAAAACTCAAAGGTCAGGAAGAAACAATTCAAGTAAATTACTCAGAATCATAGAAGTCAATAAATTGTTAAAGGATTCAAAAGTGGTTGCCTTTGAAAATCAGGAAGTAGTGGCATATGGGAAGTCAGAAGCACACTGTTTTTTCAAAAAAAAAAACAAAAACAAGCGCTATTAACTCTAACACTGTGTTCATTTATAACTTTCACAAAAATAAAAACCAAATTAAAAATAAAAATATGCTACATGATTGAAAAAATTTTCAAAGAATACATAGTATTTGGAATACAATTTTCTTGAACCCCTCACCCTCTATGCCACAATATATAGCCATTAATTATCTGTGTGTGTGTACAGACATATATATTCACACATGCAAATATATGCACACATTTCTTTTTACTAATGAAAATAGAGCTCCAGTAAAAATTCTTAATCATATAACTTTATTAATAAAATTTTTATATATGTATACACACAGATACACATATCTAAATAATTGTGATTTAGAAAGGAAGATCTCCAGAAAAGAAACCAACAGAAATTTCCAGAATTGCACCAGAACATCCTTTGGCACCACATAAAGCATGAGTATTCAGTTCTCACCCATGTGTTAAGGTCCAGCTGAAACGGTACTTCCTGCACAAGCCTTCCGTGACCCACCCCTCTGAAAGTAAAATGAGCTGTCTGCTCCCTTAACTCTTTCATACCTTTTGGCTTTTGTCACAAGTTACTGTCTTTCTGTTTCTTGCCCCTAATCTTCTATTGCCACTGATAGCTTCCTAGCTTTACAGCTCACAAAGTAAATCTCTTGGAGAGACTTCTTGATTATTCCTTTGGTTTAAAGTCCAAGACAAGCTTGGGTCAGGTACCCGCTTCCACGGCCAGGGCGGAGGGAAGATTTTGTTGAACAAACTGGCTCATCAGATATTCATGTGTATGAAGAAGAAAGGCTGTTTGCATAAGAAGATGCAGGTGCTGAACAGATACTTCCTCAAATGTTTTCTACACCAGTGTTTATTATTATTGCTTTTGGGGAAAAAGAATGAGTAATTATTGGTAAATAGTATTAGATTAAACTATTAGAAAAGGAAGGGAAATATATCTAGAGATTTTCTAGAGAAACTGGCCCCTTACATCCTAGCACAATGCCATTCTAGTCATTGATTAATTTATTCCTTTGCTAGATTTAATTAATATTGAATAACATATTTAACAATTAATTTTCATTTTGTCATATGTAAATATGGTAGTCATAGTAATACCTTGATGAACTATTAATTCTCTTTACTAATAAAATTTATCCAGCTGTGCAATCTTCAGATGCATGTCTAAAGTGTTTAATTCTTCTTAATTTCTGTAGAAATTCCAGTGATAGGTTAGGATGAATCATTATGGAAAAATTAGATTAAGCCAGAATCTGTTAAAAGAGAAAGGGATTGACTGTATAAAACAGAAAACATTGGGGGAAATGTACTGCTTACCAGTTTAATGTAGCAATAAAATTGTCGAGTACAACTCATTGATTCAGGTATTGTCATTGCACATTCTATAACTCAGCAACGAAGTATGACAAGAGAGCTTTTAGAAATTTTATATGAGGTTTAGATTATAAATAGAAATATTGACTCATAAATATCAACTCATTTGAGGGCACTCATCTCACTAAGAAATGATTCATGTGAATAACCATATTCAGATTTGTTGGCATTTCATGATTCAGTTTTTCGAACTGAAAATACATTGTCCTTTCTTTGTCGAAACATATGTCTGTTTATACTTTGTCCTGAGCAGAAAAAAAATAACATGGAAAATATTATGACTTAAGTATCATAATTTTCTTTAAAGAAAGTTTTGGGCAAAGTTGCATTTTTATGCTTGATCCATTTGTAATTAATGAAGTAATCTTTAGCTCCTCTTACTTCTGCATAAATGGGTATCTGATTGCTTATGTATTCAGAGTACATATTTCTAATTTAAAATACAGAACCTAATCATCCTATTTCCACTGCTTCGGGAGCCTTGCTCTCCCAGCTAACCATTCATCACTGGCCTTTAAATTGCTGTAGGCAAGCAGAAAAGGATTTCTTTTCTTTACATTTTCTTAGTGTATTTTAACAGAAAATAAAATTAATAGAAGTGTAAAAGACTCCCTGAGAACTTTTGCGGCCATGGCAGTTAAGAAATGTTATTGAATTGGTAAAAAAAAGTATGAAAAAAAAAAAGACACAAAAAGATCAGGCTAAAGAAACCTGCAGTTTAAAATACTGCTTTTTAAAATATTTCTGTGATTAGCAAGAAAAAACTTGGGTTATGGCTTCATACCCTACAGCTAAGCAGGGACTGACATTCTCATGCATCATCTCAATAACAAAATTGTTAGATTATATTGGTAAACACAGACACACCCAATCTCATTCTTAATGAAAGACAAGTAAATTACAAATGTAATTTATATTTTATGAAATACTGTTTTCTGCTATCAGACTGGCAAAGATAAAAAGGGTTGCTAATATGCTTTGAAAGTATGGGTGTGGGGAAAACTGCTTTCCACATTTGCACGCTATTGGTGTAAATGTAAGTTGGTAGTAATTCCATAGAGGACAATTAGGCAACATTTACCAAATTTCAAAGTGCTCATATTCTTAGCCTATACTTCTACTTCTAAAATTTACTCTTCAGAAAATATATCTGTATGTATAAGGATATTCATCATATTATTATTTTTATAAATAAAATAATAAACCAGAGAATACCTTAAATGTCCATCAATAGACTGTTAGTTAAATAAATCATGATAAACTTATGATAGGGAAAATTCTGTACCACATGCAAGCGGTATTAAGTGCAGAACACTTAATAAGTGTAAAGGTAGAAGACTACAAATCGTCGTTTTTTTTCCTTGATTTTTTTTTTCTTATTTTTGAGGATTTATTGAAGTCTTTAGAAAAGCTACATAAGAAGCTGTTTATAGAGTTTGCCTTGGGAAGGGAGACTTAAGGAGGACTGAGGTGGTCTGTTTCCATATATCTTTTTATGTTGTGATAAACATTATCATACCAACACAACATTTTCTGCAGAGTTACAACTTAAAAAGAAAATGGCAAGGACAGTTTCATGGGCTGATGTTCTTACTGACCACGGCAGCTCTAACCTGTCACAGGTATCCCTATATGTCCATCAGGAGGCTCTAGAGATAAGGAAAAGTGGGAAACGAATGAAGCAAATATTGTGAAATGAATAACATTAGGAATCATGATATTACTTCAAATTTTTTGAATGCCAACAACGCGCCAGTCTCTGGTATAAGCATTTTCCATGAATTAACCTACTTAATACTCACATCTATCCTAGAAAGTATGTATTGTCATCATCTTCGTTTTATAGATGAGATAGACCTGAGAGACTGAAAAGTTGAGGATCTTGCCCAAGATCACATAATTGTTAAATGACTGCCCACAGTTCTAACAACCACAAGCAAGCACTGCACTCAGCGAAGCAGAAAGCTCCTTGCCTTCCTACCAGCACTATTCTGTCCTTTGGGACTAATTGGATCCCCAGTCCAATAAAAAGGTATTTTTTCTGTCTCCTCATTCTCAAAAAGAGATACCAGTTTTGGTTCACTATTTGGATTTGCAAATATTTGGAGAGACTGGACACTATTAAAACTATTAAACTCCTTGGAAATTGGAAGGCTAAACAAACAAAAGAATGAGTGGAAGGTATTTCAGGAAAAATGCCAAGAGGATAATGGGTTGTTGACATTAATATCAGAAAACTATGCAAAAGTCATAATACAGGAGGAATATTTTTAAAAAATATTGACAAAAATATTAAATTTCCACAATGAAAATATCACAGCCATGGATGCTGAATGAGTAAATAAAACATATAAGATAAGTACAACCAAAGATATTAAAAATTCAAGAACAACCACAGGGCCAGATTTTATCACACCCTCCCATCTGTCTGTTATATCAAATAGATCAACAAGGCACAGGAAGAGATTAACAACAATAACTAATAATAAAATACAACGATTATGACAATATACTGTAATGAAGGTTATAAAAATGTGATCTCTTTCTCGCTAATAAGTGATCTGATAACTGACAGGGCTACTGAGTGACTAACAGGCAAATAGCATACACAACATAGATAAGCTGGACAAAGGGATGATGATTCACGTCCCAGGTGAAACAATGAGGCATTATGTAAGATTTCATCATGCTCCTCAGAATGGCTGCAATTTAAAACTTATAAAATTATTATTTCTGAAATTTTCTATTTAATATCTTGGACCACATCTTAATGCGAGTAACCAAAACTGCAGAAAGTGAAACCTTGGATAAGGTGAGACTACTGTAATGATGATGATATCAATAATAATAAAGGTATAAGAGAAAATAGAGAATTTAAATAAAATAAATTTACTGGCTTAAAATGATTTACAACTCTGTATCTCATAAAATGAAAAAGTGCATTTATTTAAAATTTTTAGTGACATTGGAATTTTGATAGTAATGTAACAGCTTGGGATTCCTTCCCCTATGCACTTTCTTAATGATAGAATAGGTTATTTTATAAGGTAGGAACGAGATATGAGCTTATTATAGGAACTGCACTCAGGTGCAGGCAATGGTAGTATTCTTGGTAAAGTAGAGACTCTACTAATACTAATAAAATAACTAGAGTCATTCTGTCCTTTATAGAGGTAGAAAGATATGCTTGTCTTGTAGCTCTTTCACCATGATGCTGAATCAGGAAGAGTAGACTTTATTTAATATCTTTCTCCTACATGCAAAGCCTGATGAAATCATTAGGGAGAGCAAAATGATTATAACCTGGGTCATAGCCCACATTAAAGAAGCAATAAAATGCTGACAGGTGGACAAAAGGAATAAAGGACCATGGAAGAAAATACTCCATTTTTATGTTTGTTTAGCACTAAGATTTCTTCTGTGAATTATCTAGTCTTCTTCTTATATCCAAAAGACAAATTAGGTCACTTGTCTTTTGCTTATTGGTTTACAGAAGCTGTTTATATATTATTGATATTAACTTTATTTTATATTCAAATTATATCTATTATATCTAATCATATCTTTATATTCATCTATTATATCTATTATATTCAACTATTAAGTCTATTTTATATTCAAATGTATCTGGATAGTCAAATATTTCTCAGTGAATATTTTTGCTTATTTCTGTGTAGTTTTTTGGCCTACGAATGTTTGTATTTGATATAGTGATGTGTGTTTACTATTTTCTTTATGGCTTCTGGGTCTTTGTTTTATTAAGCAATATTTCACAATTCCTAAATGTAAAAATTTTCTTCCAAATTAATTAGGATTTCTAACCTATATCTTGGTAGCTCAGCTTACTACTTTTTAGGTGTTTTGATTATTACATGGACCTCCTTTAACCCCTGCATGTATTTCTTGCATTAACTTTGAGGTTAACCCCTTACGAAGGACTCAGTTTAGGGAATTCTCTTGGAGACTCTTCTCTTCCTTGGCCCACTACTTGGGTGCTTCTTCAATTCTCTGTCTCCCTTAGCTCTCTATATGATGAAGTCTGGATTCACCTCTAATGCTCGTTTTCTAAAACCTACAAGCAAGGAAAAATAACCCTAATTTTCTTTATCAATAATGAAATAAAGAGTATCTTCATTTATGTGTCAGATTTCACTTCTCCATATTATTATTTATATTTTCAAAATGTCCACTACCTAAGCAACACATCAGTAAAAATATAACCATATTAACATTTCCTTTATTGCTGTCCTTCTGTGGGGTCCATCCTGCTATTGCACTTGGCCCTTGGCTGGTCTCTTTAAGTGGGACCTGTCAACCCAATGAGATGGCGAGTGCTGCCTCTGCTTTCATCTCATATTGGACCCCACCACTCTTTATAACTCTGTTTTCTCACTGCTCTATCAGGCATGCATTTCTCTGCTGATAACCACCTTGAATCTTCACGGTACCTAATCTTGGAGATAATCTAGCAGAGTGGGGGTAAAGCGTCCTTTTCTCCTCCATATTTTACCCTTTTAATGGAATTCGACAGCTGAGTTATTTAGATCCATTGATATGCTAAGTTCAGTGAATATCTTGACTTCCTCAAAAGCAGACTCTGGGACAGAAACTTGGAAGCAGGTGGTTTATTTGTGAAGTACTTCAGGAAGCATAAATAAAAGAGTAGAGAAAGAGTGAGAGGCAAGGAAGAAGTAGAAATAAAGGTGCATCCATAGCTAGTTATGTGGAGGAACAGGGGCTCAATCTCACTAGGGACTATTTGAGATATTGGGTGGAATACACCACAGAATTGTTCACTGGGTGTAAGAAGCTTGGGTTTTATCTACTCCCATTTCTCATATGTTGAGGGGGTGCTCCTGGGGATGTTAATCTCCAGCATTTCTGGGTTACTCTGTAATACCAGACAAACTTCCATGGCTCTGGAGAAAGCCTTGAGACTGAGAAATGGAGAGATGCAGGCTCCGAGGTGAGCTGGCAGCACGTATAAGAAGGTCCAGCATGGCTTCCAGTAAATGGAATGGGAATGGACAGCACCTGCCACTGAGAAACTGCACTTTAGTTTTATACTTAAAACCCCCTTGCACTCTCATTGCAAATGTGTATGTTCCAGTGTGTTTTCTCTGAGCCAACTTTACCATGTCCTTTGTGGAATACACTTAACTGTCAACACACTCTCCACCATTCTACTCTCCTCCCCCTGAAACATGCTGTCAGCCCCTCCAGGTCTCCAGGCAGACCTGAGCATGCTGATCACCATAACTGAATACAGGTTCTGTTATTTCCTAGGAGCCTCATTAGATTTCCTGTAAATAATTTCTTGGTAGTTACTAAGCCATGCCTAGGACATGTTTAAACTATAACTAGTGGATACAGTTGCCCTTAAGCTGAGAATTATATCACACAATCTTAAAATTTTATTTTTATGTCTCTTTTCTTTTCTGACCTCTGCTGACTGCTATTTGACTTATTCTGTATTATGTAACACAGACAACTTACAAACAGTTTTTGCCAGGTTTCCCTATATACCCTTAACCATTGGTTAAAACTTGCCTTAAAGTGACAGCATTCCTTTAAAGATAACAGATAATTAATCAATTCTATCATGCTTAGAATGCCGCATAATAGTTGCCCCTTTGTTGTAATCAGCATCTTCTATTTATTTACTTAGGATGATTTTGGAAGAAATACCTCAAAGAAGTTTACCTTTGGTGAGCAGCATTCTGTCAGAACCATTCCCAGGACAGAAGAGAATGACTGAGACTTAGAAGATTACTGAGGTCCTCCGTCTTTTATTGATTTATGTTAAAGCTCCAAGCAAGTCAGCCAGCTCCTCTATGTTGCATTTCCCTCAGTTTCAATATTAAAATGCTCATGTGCTAAAGGACTCCAAGGAAGGAAAGACAGAGAGGCAAGGTGAGCTGCCTATGGCAGAATGGGAAGTGAAACTACTTGACAGAGGGGTGGTATATCAGTGTTCTTGGACTCTTGCTAGCAACTGACATTAGGTGAATTTAAGGAGCGTTCGTAGGGCTTAAGCATTTGCTGTTTGGGTTGTATGAGTTCTAATATTGTTTCATGTGGGTTGCAGTCTGATTGGTGTCTCTCTAGAGGACTTAGTTTAGTGCTTTACCCAAGGTGCACTTAATGGACTGTAAGTGATGTATTGCCATACATTGAAACTGTATTAAATTGCCTCAAACTCTTATTTGATATTTTCCCTCATATTTGGTGGAGGGGTGTGATAAATTCATGGAGAAATACAAAATTTCTCCTCTCCTATAGCTGTAGAACTACTAGAAGTTTAAGAAATTGATCCTTGTTTTCATTTCTCTCTAGTTCACATCTGTGTGTCCCTGTCTCTGTCTACCCGTTTTTTGTCCCTCTATTTCACACACGTACACTCCTGTGTACACACATATGCAATTTTGATACTCTCTTCCCTCCCAAGAACATTCTCTATACTTAAAATTGGGCTTGACTTGCCTTGCCCTTTTGAGATCCTGAGAGGGGCTGCGTGGTATAAAAAGACCAGGTTTTGACAATAAACACAGTTTTGAATTCTGGCTCTTCCACTCAGCTATATGACCTGAAAGTTACACAGACTTTTTTGAACCTTGGTTCTCTAAAGTTCAAAATATTTGCTACCCCTCACATCAAGAAAATGACACATCCCTTCCCATGGCATGTGGCTCATGGTACATTTCCCTGAGAAAGCAGTAGATTTCCAGCCATTATGTCACACTTGGCCATGAGACTTGCTTTAACCAATAGAGTGTGAACACGAGCTTTAAGTGTCATGTTGTGGTTCCACGATTGTTCTTTTCTTTAGTCACAAGATTGGTATGTCCCAGATAGGGGCTCTTCCTTCAGCTTTAGTCCAGAAAAACAGCAGACATGGAGCACAGATGCAGTTGATCCATAATGGAGACCCATAATGTGTGCAAGAAATAAACCTTCATTGCTGTAAACCACTGAGACCACACACAGTACCTGAGCCTGAAATGATTTATACATTTCCTCATATATAAAATGGCGATAATATTATCCATTCTGCAAAGCTAATGTAAAACAGAGTGAAAAATATATATGAGAGTTCAGCAATTGGTAGTCAACACAAGGCTTGGAGATGGCAGTTTAAAATTTTGGGGGACTGGAAAGGAGGAATTTCTGGAGCCCCTACTTCTTTATTTTGGAAGGTGCTTCCAATCAAGGGAAGGCATTTATTTCTAAAATAATCTCTTTCTCTCCTTTTAGGAAAATATCTATATGTAATTCAAGTCACAGTTCTAATTTCACGTCCTCTTTAAAGTTATACCCAGCCCTCTGTCCCTGTGCAAAATCAATTGCCTCTCTATAGCCATAACAACATGTGTTATAAATGTTTACATGCTGATTTTCCCACTAGACCGTGCAGGCCTTTAGGGTAGAAATTAATTTTTTATATTCAAACATCCAAAAGCAATGGGATATGTAGAAATTATAGTAGAGCCTCATCATAGAAACAATTTTAATTTATGCCAACAAACAACGAAATTTGATATGAGTCTATTATCTTGTATAATAACAAACACATCTAGTAATGTGCATTCAGACGATCAGGTTTATATTATAACAGAATGGAGTAAACACTACACATAAGAAAGATGTCTTAGAATTTTTCACCCTACTCTTCCCTTCATCACTGAAATTAGAAGCAGAACGATTTGAATGTCCTAATAGCTATATGCACATGTTCCTTTTGTCTTTTTTCAGTCTACACTAGTCATTCTCATGACGTACAGGAATGTTTGTATTGTGTGTATAAAACATATATATGTTTATTACAGTATAGGGACAGTTAATAAATTTTCTAAGAAAATTTTTAAACAACTTCATTGAGGTAAAAAGGGCATGCAATAAGCTGCACAGATTTAGAATGTACAACTTGAAGAGTGTTGATACATGTATATACCTGAGAGATGATCACCACAGTCAACATAGGGACATATTAACTACATCCAGAAGTTTTCTTATATCCCTTGCTCATCTCATCCACTTCCCTCCTCTCTGGCCCTTCCATTGCTAGAGAACCACAGACCTGCTTTTTGTGCTATAAATTTGTTCACTTTTTCTAGATCTTTATATAAATGGAATCATGCAGTATGTACTCTTTGTTTGGCTTCTTTCACGCAGTATAATTATTTTGAGATGAACATTTGGGTTGTTCCTAGTTTGGGGCTATAGCAAATGAAGCTTCTTTGAACATTCACATACATGTCTTTGTGTAGGCATATGTTTTTATTCATCTTGGGTAAATATCTATGAGTAAAAGGGCTAGATCATATTATAAGTTTATATTTAACTTTTTATGAACCTACCAAACTGTTTTCCAAAATGGTTGACCATTATGCATTCCATCAGCAGTACATGAGAGGGCCAGTTCGTCTACTTCCTTGTCAACAGTTGGTATGTATGGTTAGTCTTTTAAGTATAGCTATTCTTTGAGGTATGTATTTCATTGTGGTTATAATTTGCATTTATGTAATAACTCACAATGGTTAGCATCTTTTTATATCCTTATTTGTTATTTACATATTTTCTTTGGAAAAGTGTCTGTTCAAATATTTTTCACCGTTTTTTATTGTGTTATTTGTCTCTTCTATTATTTAGGTCTGCTCTATTTCTCCTGACAATGTTTTACAATTTTCAATATATAGATCTTTTACATTTTTTGTGACTATAAATTATGTTATTTCTTAAAATTTCAAGATCCAATGCCTATTGATAATGTATACAAAAATAAAATTAGCTCTAAAAATATTGATCTAATATCTCACTGCCTAGCTAACCTCATTTATTCTTTCTATTAGCTTTGGGGTAGATTTCATTATATTTTCTGCATAGAGGGTCTTGTTGTCTATGAAAAAAGAGAGTTACTTCTCTCCTTTCTAATTTGAATGATTTTTATTTATTTTTCTATCCCACGGCAAGGGCTAGAATATCTATATCTAGTACAATGTTGAGCAGAAGTGGTGAGGGTAAATATCTTTGTCTTGGTCCTTGTCTTAACAGGAAAACATTCTTTCTCTGTTAAGTATGATGTTAGTTGCAGTTGTTTCATAGAAACTCTGGTTGAGGAAATTGCTTTCCATTCTTATTTTAGCTGACAGTTTTTATCAGGAATGAATGTTTGATTTTGTCAAATGCTTTTTATGCATTATTTTGTATGTCACATGATGTTTATTATATAGTATATGAATAATTATAGTGAATTACCTTGATTGATTTAAGACTGTTAAATCAACTTTACATTCATAGGATAAATCTATTTTTTCATGATGTATTTTTATTTTATTACATATTGTTGGATTTGATTTCCCATTATTTTGTTTAAATGTTTGTATCTGTATTCATAAGGGGTATTAAACTCAGTTTTCTTTGTTTTTGTTTTAGTTTTTATAACATTTTTGGTTTTAGTTTAAGAGTAATGCTGGCCTCACTGAATAATTTAGGGAGTAGTTCATTCTCCTCAGGTTTTTCAATGAGTTCACGTAAAATTGGAATTATTCCTTCCTTACATATATGGTAGAATTCACCATAGACATTTAGACCTTGAGTTTTCTTTGTACAAACGTTTTTAACTACAAATTCAATTTTTTTTCATTGACATGGGGGTTATTCCCATTATCTATTTTTTTTTCCTTCTTGAGTAAGTTTTATCTCTCAAGGAATTTGTCATTTTTATCTAAGTTGTCATATTTATTTGCATAAAGTTGTTCATAATATTGCCTCATTAATTTTTAATATATGTGGACTCTTTAGTGATGTTATCTCTTTAATTTCTGATACTGGCAATTTTGTTTTATTTTTTGTTCCTGATCAGTCTGACTAGAGCTTTGTCAGTTTTATTAACTTTTTCAAGGAACTGATAGTTTCATTAATATCTAATCTGGCTGGTGGGAACAGACACTATTCTCTGTCTTGCATGAGTTTCAGGAATTATTCTCTCTTATCCTTACAGATGGTCTGTTTCTGGCTTTGAGTAATTTCCTCACATGCATGTACTTATCTAAATTCTCCTGAATATTCAAGAGGGAACTTGTGTGGATCTCCAGTGTTCTTTTTGTGTGCAGCTCACTTCTCTCTGGTACTCTGTCTTGAGAACTACATCTCTTTTTTGTCTCTCTAGACTCTAGGCTTCATCTCTTTACCCCAGGAAATCCACCAAACTCTGCCTGGGTTCACCCTCCTTGTAACTCCATCTGGAAACTCTGTCCAGGAAGCAAACTGGGCAATCATAGGGATCACTTCATTTGTTTGCCATCCTTAGGGATCACTATTTTCTATGCTTGATGTCCAGTGTCCTAAAATTCATTGTTTCAAATATGTTGTCTGGTTTGGGGATCGTTTCAGACAGAAAAATAAGTCTGATTCCTATTATTCCATCTTGGAAGTCCCTCTTTCAAGTTGGCAGAAGTCTCTTAAAGCTAATTTTGATTATGTGTTTTTTTACCTCATTTAATTAAATCTAGGAACATTAATTGATTTGACTAAGATTTTGCTGCTAGTAAATAAAACCTAGCTTTTAGTGGGGAAAAAAGCCTAGAAATCACAACCCAGTCTTTATTCCATGCGGCAGTCAATTTCCAATAAACTTTAGTTTACAAAATTTGCATGTAATCAAATGTATGTCTGGGTGCATATACACAACTATACCAATTTTTGATACTTGATGACTTAATTTCAAATAATTCACACATTTGCCAGTATAAAATACGGAGTGTAATAATATGACTTTTGTAAAAAGATCTATATCTGTCTACATACCTACTATTACTTTAGTGTAAATTTGCCATTACCTAGTGTATTATGGAGCTAACAGATCTAATTTTATGGAGTTTTTCCAACCCTAATACAAAGCTGACAGCTGTCAGCTGTGAACTATATGTTTATTTTGCATCAACGATATCCTAGAAGGTGAAAATTTACATCCATATACCATGATTTTTATGCAGAGATAATGTTTAAATTAACACGTAGGGAGATTTAATTTCACTTACAAATTTTAGCATCCTGAAAAATTATATCTGGTAGATTTTTTTGTGAAAACTATGTTGTGGGTTGATCATTCTAAAAGTAGAGTTGACTTATTTTTGTCTGTTATTAGATAATACATAATATTAGTTGCTTCCATCTGGGAAAAGCCCTTAGTGCTGAATGAAATATATTGCAGGAGAGTTTCTGGTGAGCAATACACACACACACACACACACACACACACACACACACACTTATATTCTCAAAAAATATTTAATGAATGAATGAATAAATACTTGCATCTTTTCTTCAAGCCCCTGACCATTCTTTTTAATATTTCATTTTTAATTTTACAAATATTCACTAAGTAACTATCATGTACCAGGCACTTCAGAAGACATAAAGATGCATAAATTTTAGTTGCTATGTTTAAGGAGCTCTAATATATAGTGTGAGATCATATATGCAGGGTTAATGTCATAAAAGAGTACAAAGAAAGTTCTATTGGAACTGGTCACCTCAAAATCAGGGAGTAGTCACCTTTACTTGGGAGAAATTGAGAAAATAGACAATGCATTGAAGATGAATTTAGAAACATGAGTAATGTTTTTATAGGTGGAAATAGACATCAAGGAAATTCCAAGCAGGAGAATAACATGTACAAATATAGGGCTGCTAGGGTAATCAATATGTTTCATTTATCTGGTGAATTGGGAAATTGCAGAAAGAGTTGAGGGATAAAGCTGGAGTGACAGGGGGTATAAAGTGGTGGTAACATTGTTAGCAGCTGCGAAAACGAGCAGGATGAGTTTGTATTTAATGTCGTTAGACAGTTGGAAACCGTTCACATATTTTAGCAGGGATTTAGTGTGTGACTGAAGCTGTGCGTGTGAGTATAAACTGACACTTGAATGTAGGAAAGAAGTTACACAGGGATAAGAGGTGTGGAAGCCCAGTTAGTGAGCAAGCAAAATAATTCTGGGAATGAATATTTGAAGTACATGATGGAGAAGACTGTAAAGACATTTCAGAGGTAAAAAATGAAATAATTTGGCAACTAGTTAAATATGTGTAATTAAAGCAAAGAAGAATGAAGGGATTTTGCCACAGAGAAAAAATTTTACAAATGTACTCAGTTTGTTTTTACCTGATGTTTCCAAACAAGAAACCACAGAATAATGAAATGCATGGGAATCTGAATGTAAGATGTGTCCTTAAAATCTGTATACAGAAATTGAGGCCAGACAAGTTGAACCAACACAACAAAGTGAGTAAAGTTTTAAAAAGTATTCCTTTAATAGTCCTTTTTTAATTTTTATTTTATTTTTTAACTGTAATGACTTAAAAGTTCTGAGCTTACATGGCTAAGTAGGATAGGCATACTATTAATGGAATCTGGGAATCCAGGAAGCAAGCTAATAAATTGATTTCTACCAATCATATCGCCTTTGACTTTAAATACACTTGAACTACCAAAACAAAACAAAGAAACATCTTCCTTTCTTTTAATTATTCAAGAATAAAATTGTATTCAAGTGGCCAGGTCAAATACAGAGAGGGAGCTGCAGAAGTTTATAACAAAATGTATATTAAAGATTTTAAAAAAACAGAGTATGTTTCAAAAGGCCACATTTAAATCTTTTTATTTCAAGGTCCAAATAAAGCTATATAAACACCTAGACCTTTTCTAAATTAACAGACATCTGATACTGATGTTCAAACATCTTTTAATTCCAATAATCACTTTGTCTCATACTTATTTTTAGAGTTTGCATAGTCATAATATTTTTCTCATGTTGTATGTGAACTTACTTTGTCTTTTAGAATTGTTCCTGATTTCAAATGTTTCATTCCCAACCCATCGTCATTTTTTATCACTTTCAATTATTTTTTTATCTTTTATTTTCAATAAAACATACCTCTACTTACCAGCACTTTTAATACTCCTACTGAATTTTCATATATCAGAAATGATAGGATTTATGTTCATAAAGCACAACAACAGTGGACACACCGTAGACTGGCAAGTACCATGACAGACAACACTGGAATGACTGCACATGACTGGTCAGGTCCTCTGTTGTTTGTGTGCACAAATGAAACAATTTTTGCTCTGCCTGTAAAAGTAAGTAGGTTGTGCAGTTCATGAATACAGGAGATTTGTATATTCTGTGGCCTCAGGCCTTCTTTCTCCTAGGTGCATATTGGAATTGGGCCTTTCTTTTCCTGCTGGTCAGCCATGACAGTGTAAATTTAAGGAATTCAAACCTTTTCTTTTTCTGTTCAGACAGAGTTGCTCAGTATGATGATTACTTCATTAATGTTTGAACAATACCTGAATTCCCCTATATGAGAAAATCACAAAAAACATTCATGAAAGGATTCTTACTAGGAAGCTTCTCAGTGAGAAAAGGTACACAGCTCACAGCTCACCAGCCTCTCTTGCTAGGTATTTTATTCAAAGAGATCTCAGGACTTCGGACTTTTGCTAGGCTCTGGTAGGTGCCATGTGAAGGCAGTTTGGGAACTTGCTTTTCATCTCATCAAGTCTGTGCTGGGACAAATTCCTGCTATCACAACTCTTTTCCAACCTAGGGAAAGAAGCAGGTATCTTAATATTCTATTTGAATACATTCTGCTTTGTAAATTTCTTTTTTCTTTTCCCCACTACTTAAGCACTAGTTATCTTTAAATTGCACTGATTCTTGCTGTTCAAAGGAAGGAAGAGTTTATAGGAACTTCTGGGCCTAAAAAGCATCGACTAGAAACCTAGAAATTAAAGAACAACAAAACAGGCAAATTGTGATGCTGGGAATTAAACTCAAAATATATAGGAAAATAGTTTGCATGCACTATAGTATTGATCAATTGTCCTTTGTTCTAAAAAGCAAAATTTTTAAAATTAGTTTGTATTTAGAACAATAGAAGTTGCGTTTTCTAAGTTCAATATTATTGATGGTTTCAGAGAATTAGGTGAGACTCAATGTTTAATCATATATTATTTCCCTGTAAATTTAAGTAGAAAATTGAGAAAATGTCTCTTTTCTAAAAATTCAGATTTGCTAATACAGAAAAAAAGAGCACAAGGAAAACGTATGTAAAAATAAAAATCTGTCAAGATAAATATGATTCCATTTCTTAAATCATACATATTAGATAAATTTGGGCAATTGATAATGGCTAACATCTTCAAGCCAGAGTTATGTGTGGTTGTGGCATTGTTTTGTGTTAATACTTGTATTTTTTAAAATTTATTTTTAGAGTTAAATGACTAATAACCATATGTTCAGGATTTTGCAGAACTGTCTTGATTTGAAAAAAATGTCTAGAACATTTTTGGTTGTCACAATTTTGGCCGAGGTGGTGGTTGTGGTGATAGTGGTGATTGCTACTGCATCTTGTGAGCAGAAGCAAGAGATGCTGGTAAATGTATTACAATGCACACGCAGGTCAGTCTCCGACAGCATAGAATTATCCAGGCCCAAATGTTAGTAATACTTTGGTTGATAAATTCTGATTTAAAATATTCGATTCCATTGTCCTTCTGCATACTTACCAGCTCATGTATTCTGGTATTCCTTATTTGGACTTCAATAAGTGTTATCCAGTAATTTTATTCTACAATGGGCTCCATTTAGATTAGGTTCTGCAGTAAAAGTGTAAAAGTACTTAAAATATTCATCCTTTCAGGTAAAATTGTTGCCTAATATAATACATAAATGTACTTTATGTTTTATTTCAACCCTGCATTAGCATTTTAATACAGTTTTTGTAAGCATATAAGGCCAGTTATCCATCGAGAACACATTCTAAATTGACAACAAAATGCTTATGCAAACTTAGGTTGAAATATCGAGTTAATCATTTTCATTACAAGGAAATCTCAAAAATTTAAATCAAAAATTTCAAGCTTTAAAACATGACTTTCTTTCAACAACATTTCATTTGCTCTGGCTTCCGCAACTGTATAGAATAGGCACTAATATCCTTAAACTTGGACTGAAGGTGAACTTTTTACCCAGTGGTTGCAAAATGACTGAACATACTGTTCCTCCCTTTCAGGTCCTCCTGCTTTACAAAGGGGGCATTTTGGGCGTAAGAGTACTTGGTGGTGGGAGTGCTGCTAAGACCTAGGAGTGGGTGTGAATAATCTTTCTGTGGGTTGAGTTGCACCCAAGAACAAAGTAAGACCTGAGCCTCAGAATACAGCCTCTGTACTCTGTTTAAAAGAGTTTTATTTACCTTTAGGTTAAATAACATTCTAGAATATGTAAGCAAAGTCCCTGAGGTACATGGTGTAGTAGTCAGAACAGATTGCACAAAAGCAAAGATTGTATTAAGCATGTTGTGTGCCTGATGTTCTATGGACATTCCAGTATCATATGCATTTCCAAAAAAAATTTAGGTATTTCATCAATACTCTAATTTTTTGAGGGCCCATAAATGTTATGCATCTGGAAATATAAATGTAAAATCACATCAAACATAGCTGGTCTGTAAAAAGGCCAACAGAAATACTACCTCCACACTCCTATCATCTTCTTGGCTATATGATCAAAGATAACTGTGTATTGACATTTAAAAAATGAATGTGACAGAAATTTATTTTCTTAGTATCCTCCTGAGTTTCTATTCTATAGGGAAAAAACTAGTTGCCTATGGTTGCTATATTTTGATTCATGATACAACATTCACATGGCAGTTGTGTTTCTTTTTTTCTATTTATTCAGTCAATAAGGAGATTGAAATATATAACCTCAGAAATATCAGATTCACTATAAAATGCAATCAATCAAGGCTAAACTATTTCATTGTTACTTGTGGAGAAAAGGGCACATATTAACAAATTTCAAAAGATATGTAGAAAATTGAAAATATAATATAGGTAAGTTTTAGGTCATAGTATTTTGAAAATAATTTAAGATATTTTAAGAGCTTTAACAAAACCAGGCCTGACTTATTTGCCTTTAATAAGCATAGATTACATATTATGTACATGAGTTCTCTTATTGTATGGACAATAGTTTTAAAATCTGCCCATTGTCTTTATGGTATGAGAAAAGAATTATAGGGAGAGAAGGTACTGAGGAGATAAGGGAGCATGATAGCAGCAGAGTTCCCAAGGTTCCTGTGGTCCAACATTAATCCATTTCTTATTGTCAATACTTTATACAGATCCTCTTCCCTTTTCTTTTGTCTTCTTTTGGATTTACAACATTCTTTCTGGCTTGATAAATTAAAAAACACACACATACACACACATACCTGAAATGAACTTTTCTGTATTTATTTCTTTCTTACTTCATTACAAGAATATAAATATTCAATGCAAGACATGGTGTAAAGCCTGGTGAGAATAGAAGATATGTGGCCTTGGTACTTGTTCCAAAGAGAACTGGTACATCTGTGGAATTGGCTGACTAGCAATGGATGGATAATGGATGAATAGCTAAAATACTCATATATTATCTGGGGCTTTTTCAGAGAGTTGTTTATCAATAACTCAAGGCCTTGTCTAGTTGTTGGGAATAGAATATTTTTATTGGGGAGATTTCAACCATAAATGCTCTTAGGATTGGTGGGCCAGAATGATGCTACCTGGTCAGGAGAGATACCTCTTCAGGGTACTAAAAAGAGATGGATGATGGTGAAGTCTATAAAAATAGATTTCTCTTTTTTTCTGATTTTACCTAGGGTTTGCATTGCTTTCTTGTCATGACAATTCTCTTTCTTTCCTTCCTTAGTTTTTATATGAGGTTTATTATATAATAGGAAGATAAGAGAAGTTAATCATGTCAGTGAATCAGCTAAAATTTTTGCAAGATTTGTAGGATATTATCTCTGAAAGATTGAGATGACTGGCCTAGAAAGAAAAGATTACTGGAAAATAGTGATTTGGGTATGCTTGACCATCTTTTCTCTAACTATGACTTTTGCTTTCTGAAATAAGAGATCTAGCCTTTTTCTGACTAGAAGAGCCTATGTATTGACATATTTTACTGCCAAAAGAAAAAAACTCAGTCTAAATTTTATTTGCTTCATGAAGTCTTCAAAAATATTAAAATTCTCATGTCTGTTGCAAGTTATCAATTAATGATTCTAAATTTTTTTTTTTCTTAATTTCACATGTAGGATATGTGCTCTTCTCTAACTAGAGAGGACATTTTTTATTGCTTAATGAATTCTTAGCATTAATTACAGAATAATTATAGTTCAGTAAACTAGATTGCTACTGAGAAAATTAGCATACCAATTAGTGTTTTAAATATGAAAGGAGAAATACCTTTATTTAAAAAACATCTCTATTTTACCTCTCCTTCTAACTCTGGGAAACACTCTATTTCTAGCTATACGCTCTTTCTCTGCCTCATCATTCAATCCCATGACTCCTTTCTCTGCCTTGGTCTCTTTTGATCTATTTTCAACCCAGAAGCCAGTGTGATTCTATTAAACTGCAAATCAAATTATGTCACTTTGCTGAAAATCTCCTAGTGACTTTCCATCTCACTCAGTCCTATAGCCTATCACTATCACTATAGCAATATAGTGACATAGTGATACGTAGTGATATAGTGATAGGTTATCACTATCACTACATCTAAGGCTATAAGAAAATCTGACCTCACTCTGGAACAAGAGATTATACCTTCCAATTCTCTTCACTATATAAACATCTTTGAAAAAATAATCCAAAACAAAGGCAGTCAGTACCTCTGATCACAAGATATGTGGCGCTGTGAGAGACACATGGAGGATTGTTTCTCAACAGCTGTGTATTTTATTTGTTTCGTTTGTTGTCTGACTACCCCAATACATTTCAAACTCTGTGAAATTGGTATGTTTTTCTTTCCTGCCCTGTACTGGTGTATCTCCAGAACCTAGAAAAATACCTAATAATAGATATTAACATATACTTGTTGACCAAATGAATGAATGGCTAGTCCTTCTTCACCAGAGTTTACAAAGGAAGCTGGCTGACAGAACCATGCTCAATTCAATGATTTGAGCATAAGGCCAGCTTCAACAACCAATTCTATTTCATACTGCTTAGAACACTCAGTCTCATGGTAGGCAGTTGGTAATAAATTATATAATTAATAATTATATATATGCACATATTCTTAAATATATATACATATGTATATGTGTGTATATATATATATATATATATATATATATATATATATCTATCTATCTCCATAATCACATCTGAGGAACTGGCTCATGTGATTATGAAGGCTGAGAAGTCTCAGATCTCCAGTCAGCAAGCTGGAGACCCAGGAGAGCTGTTGCTATAAGTTCCAGTGTAAAATACAAGGGCCTAAGAACTAGGGAGCTGGTAGTATGAGTTCCAGTCTGAGTCTGAGTCTGAAGGCGGGAGAAGACCAATGTTCTAGATCAAAGACAGCAAGATGGAGAGAAAGAATTCTTTCTTCCTCAGCCTCTTATTCTATTCAAGCCTTCAATAGATTGGATGAGGCCTACCCACATTGGGCAGGGTAATCTGTGCTCAGGTTGCTCAGAGCAGAATTTGGGGGCAAAGGTCAGGAGACAGGGTATTTTGCAGAATCTGAAGTGTGACCAGAAAGTAACAGGGTGAGGAAGGACATGGGATGGAGGCAGAGAAAATTCAGTCTGAGATATGAAAACCCACTGTCCACTAATGGACACTTCTGTGTTCTTACCTTCTGCTTACCCAGGGAGGGCCCTGAGGGGAAGAAGACTTCCTTTCTCTATTTGTTCTTAACCTGCATTGGGGGATTTTAGACTTGATCCCTATCTCTGCAGCAAGCTACTGCCTTCTTCATGACACCAAAGTATCCCATACTGGAATGGTGAAGGGTACCTCTACTGTGTGAGGGTGGAAACCAATCAGTCTAGGAGTATAATGATGACTTCTCTATTAAGTATTTGATCCTAAATATATCACACAAAAGGAAATAACTAGAAATGTAATGCAGCTTTATAGTTAGAAGGTAAAATCCTGTTTTGAAAAAAATCTCATCTTATCCAGAAACACCCTCACAGATACATCCAGAAATAATGTATAACCAAATATCTGGTGAGAAAACCCAGAATAGGCAAGTTTTGATAAGCTGGGAGTGAAAAAAAGGAGATTGTCCCCCCAGAATTGGAGTGATGTGTGGTGTATATCCAGTTGAGAATGGAGAAAAATGGACAAAGACAATAGAGACCACTGCGGGCCCAGTCAAGTTAACACATAAAATAAAGCATTATAATTGCTATAGTCTCATCAATTTTTAATAGGTACTAATAAGTAAATAAAATTGTTCTGATGATCATCTGGTGTTTTCAGACCATTATATTCAGGGCTGTCTTTACTCCACAGAAAAATTAGATCAAAGGTTGATCGAGGGTTAGTTCTTCTTAGCAGATGGATCATGGCCATTGATAGTGATATGAACAAACTCAGGATAAACTAACTGGAAATAAAGAATTCAGAAACATATGGAAGACAAAAACAATTACCTTTAAAAGATAAGAAGGATGCTGCAAAGATAATCTTGACACGTTTGATCACCCATGGAGTAGACATAGCACCAGGAACAGAAGCAGTATAGACTGAAAAACAGAAAATCTTCTTGGTTTGTTTTTATTAGATATTGAAACATAGGAAAGTTTCTGAGGTAATGGAACTAAAAACAGGCAAGTTCTGGTAAGTTGGGAGTGAAAAAAAGGAAGATGGTCCCTAAAGAATTAGAGAACCATGGACTACATATCTGAGTTTGGAGAAGAACAAAGTCGACAGAGACCACCTGTGTGGCTAATAACTTTCTTAGGCATAATACAGCTGTATTCTCTATCCATCCAAATAAAAAGTCACAAAATATGCTTCTTCCAGCATCTCTTTTTTTTTTATCCTGAACAAATGAAAAATTTAACTCCCCAGATATCTCAATCACAGAACGAAAGCTTATTTTATCCTTTTCCTTGGGCTTACAAACATAGAGTATTATGGTTAAGATTCTTTTAAAATAGTTCTTTTGAAGAAGGCACTATTCAATATCTGATTCTTTTTTTCCCACAGAATAAAGTACTGCCAAAAAATAAGTCAGACTGAAGCACAAAGTAAACAAATTATTTGACTTGTTTAATTTTTTAAATTAAAGTGTTTGGCAGATAAATTTACAGCTTCATATGTATGATGTATTTTTTAAAAGAACTTAATTAATTGCAATCATTATCCAGATTTTTCCTAATAAAAAATTTAAAAATAGTTTGTTCTGTTGCTTTTTCATTCTGAAAAAATCAGAATTTCACATGTTAAAAATTACCCAAGGTTGTTTTTCTTTAAAAAAAAAAATGGCTCTGACTCATCAAACTCTCACAAGACTTCAATTCATTCGATGGTGTAGCTTCCCTTTTGGTAACTGATTCATGACTTCCTGAGAGTGGCCAATCTCCTAGGTAGAAATGACTAGATTTCTAGAAATGGTGCCTCAGTGAGTCATCATCTTGGCCTGAAAAATCCCATTTCCAGGGGTACAACAACATGGATAGTGGCACACTCATTATGAGACATATGTTAGCAGAACTGAAGCATTTATGCATTAAAATATTTTTTTCTTAAAATTTTTGGATGTAAAACAGAGAAATTTAACTAATTTAGGAGTCTTTCAGTAGCTATGCTCATGTACTATTTTGTGGGACAGGAATACATAAGTATAAACCAGCAGAGCTTCAGGGGTTGGTTCTCTATGAGGGAATGATCTAGACTTGAAGGTAAGACCAGGGTTCAGAATGAGCCAAGACCAGTTACTAGGGCTCAGAATGGAAAACTCCAAGAACCAGGTGACATAGGTTATAGAATTAGAATTGCAAATGGGCAATCGTAATTGGGAACCAGTTGAAATAAGTCACATAGAAACTCAGGAAGTAAATATAAGACATTCTAATGAAATCTGGTTAATACTGTCTGAGTTTACTTTAAAAATGGCTTTATATGGTCCTCATAAAATTCAAATAATACTTGTGCATATAAATTTAAAAGTTAGAAGAAGGATTTGCAATATTAAGCCTTTGAATCCATGAATATATCTCTGTTTATTGAAGTCTGTTTTTATGTTCTTCAGCAAAGTGTTATTCTTCCAGAAGGCCTTCCATCTTTTCTTAGGTCTATTCCTGGCTTGACAGTGTTTTTATTGTTGCGGCTGTTTTCTATAATGAACAGGAATTATTTTCTATTACTTTTTCTAATTGATTACTATTGGTGCGTAGAAACCTTAATAATTTTGATGTTGACCTTGTATCCTGCATACTTTGTAAAATCTAATAGTGAAAATTCCATGATAATTACATAGATAGCAATACATATTAATCTTGTTTCTTCCTTTCCAATGTATTGAATAAGTTAAGACTTATGATCCAATAGAGGAATTATCCACATTTGTTTTCTAAATGTGTTTTTGAAAATTGTAAGTGTCAAATTTCATGAAATGCTTTTTTTCAGCATCTGTTATGATTATGTGATTTTTCTTGTCATCTGTTCACTAATATAGTACTTAATAGTTTTCTATTATTGAATTTTTTTGTTTCCCCAGAATAAACAGAATTAGGTCATGATGTATTATTTTTTATACAACTTTA
The DNA here is from genome assembly GCA_028627145.1 of Eidolon dupreanum. NCBI lineage: Eukaryota > Metazoa > Chordata > Mammalia > Chiroptera > Pteropodidae > Eidolon > Eidolon dupreanum. The sequence continues at coordinate 58,030,176 of CM053501.1, read as the reverse complement.
CTTATTTAGATATATGTTAAGATTTTGGTATCTATGTTTATGTCAGATTGGTTTTTAAATTTGATTTTAAGAATGTACTTTGTATCTATAGGTGTGTCAAGTTTCATTGCTAATAATACTTGTGTTTAATTTATTTTGTTGATTAGTCATTTCTATTTTACTTGTTTTTTTCAGCAAATTAGGTTTCGATTTCACTAATTATTTTTTTGAATCTTTGTTTTCTCCTTCGTTAATACCTACTTGTTCCTACTATTTTCTTGCTTTAACTGTCTTCAGACTTTTTACTTTTCCCAGTGTTTTGAGTTACATGATTAACTCATTCAGCATTTTTTTTTTGGGTGAAGCAACCCTTGATTGACCTCACAGACTGCAAGGACCTTGTCAGCTTACAATCCCTTATTTTTAAAAAATATGTTCACACCTACAGTACTTGGTCTTCCTAGGTGGTCTCTCATCCAAGTACTTAACCAGCCTGACCCTACTGAGCTTCCAAGATCAGATGGGATTGGACTAGTTCAGGGTAGCATGGCAGTAGACACATTCAGCATTTTTAAAAACTCAGTTTTAAAGTACTTTCCTTTTCAAATAAGTAAATTTAAATTTATCCATCCTTAGAACACCAGTGACTCAATCCCGTAAAATTTGCTCTAAAATACTTTCATTGTCATTTGTTTCTAAGTGTTTTATCATTTGCAGCATACTTCCCTTGTTGTCCAATGAACTACTTAGGAGAGCATTTAAGGTTTTGTCTGTGTGTGTGTGTGTGTGTGTGTGTGTGTGGTGTATGTGTGTATACATGTTGTTTTCATACATGTTTTCTTCCTCCTATCTAATCTGTTTGCATTGTGGGTAGAAAACAAATTCTGTACAATATTAATTATCTGAGATAGTTTGAGACATCCTTTGTTCTCTAGTTTCTATCTCTGGCTTGTAGTTTTATTTTTTAATTAATTTTTTGGGAGTGACATTGGTTAATAAAATTATATTGATTTCAAGTGTACAATTCAATAATACATCATATGTATATTGTATTGTGTGTTTAACCCAAAGTTAAATTTCCTTCCATCACCATATATTTGACTCCTTTTACTCTTATCTACCTCTTTTCCCCCTTCCCTCTAGTAACCACTAAACTGTTGTCTGTGTCTATGAGTCTCTGTTAATTTATCATGTTCATTTGTTGCTTTTAGTTTTATATCCCATATATGAGTGAAATCATATGATTCTCAACTTTTTCTGTCTGAATTATTTCTCTTAGCATGATAATTTCAAGATCTATCCATGTTGGTGCAAATGGTAATATTTCATCTCATTTTATGGCTGAGTAATATTCCATTGTATATATGTACCACAGCTTCTTTATCCACTCATCTATTGAGGGTACTAGGTTGTTTCCATGTCTTGGCTACTATGAATAATGCTGCAATGAATGTCGAGGTGCATGTATCTTTACAGATAAATGTTTTCAAATTTTGAGGTTAGATACCCAGAAGAGAGATTGCTGGGTCATATGATAATTCTATTCTTAATTTTCTGAGGAAACTCCATACTGTTTTCTGTTTGTAGTTTTAAGATTGCTTCTACCTAGCCTAACAGTCTAGAACTAGGTCTCATAGTTTAAAGCTTCTTCCCTTAAGTGATTTTGGGGGATGTGGAAAATATGGAGACTAATTCTACAAGTCACTTGATTTAATACTTAATCCTAACTGTGTTTATCATCTTTTTATGCTTGCTGCTCCATAGAAACAGTAGCTCTAGGAAATGGTTGGGAGTCGTTTTTTGTTGTTGTTTCTCAGCATGTTTCATGAGAGTGGAACTCCTTTTCTATCTGTAGCATTAAGCAGTGCTCCCTGACTCCCTGGACCAGTTTTTGGCTTTCTGCTCACAGGAGCTGAACTTTTGGCCACGATTGCCTACTCTTGGACATACAGCTCAGATGACCAATGGCTTTGAGACTCAACTGGTGCCTTGCGCTTTTTTTCTGTTTTTGATTCGAGAGATTTGCTTTTGATCCTGTTATGCCATTTTTGTTTTCCTTTTATATTTTATTGCTATGTGTTTGGATCAGGAGTGCATCAAAGCATAAACTTCCAGCACTCTATTGAGTTAAATGCTTCTAAAACATTTAAAACATTTGGAATTATTTTTGTATATGATATGAAGTAAACATTGAACTTCCTGTTTTTTCCTTTCTCTTCAAAAGGGAACAAAAGCATCTCATTTATTCAGCGATAAATGATAATTCAGTTTAAAATATTAAAAGTTGGTGGTCTCTGGTTGAAATTGGTTTGAAACACAGAATTTAAAATATTAAAAGTTGGTGGTCTCTGGTTGAAATTGGTTTGAAACACAGAATTTTTTTTTTTTTTACTTTTAGAATTAATGTAATGTTGAAAGGGGCCCTGTCTTTACAGTTATATATAGTCCACGTCCTTCACTCATTTTTTGTAAATTGCCAGGCCCTAAAAGCACTTGGTGTGCACGATCTTATGTAAAATGCAAATACTTTAAATTTCTGGCTCATGAATGTTATTATATTTAGGAGGGCTTTTGAAAATTTTACTTTACAAAATATTTTTTTTTCCTAATTTTTCTTGCACGTAGCATAACTTTCTTCAGATTGTGAGTAGGGTATCGGCAGAGGAAATGGTTAATGGCTAGTCTAAGATTCAGCAGCAAATATATGGATCAATAAATGATCTTTTAAAGATCACTGAACCTCACTTGGCCTCAACTTCCTCATCAGTTAAAATGAGAATAATGGATTATCTGACCTTTGAGATTCGTGTAGGAACATGTCTATGCCTATATCCTGGATCTGAATAAATAAAATAATAATAAATGACACTTGGGAGAACCTACCATGTGGTGTGTAACTGGTGTAAAGCTATGTCTAATCCTGTTAATGTAAAACTCTTAAACTATTAGTGAGTTGGAAGACAGGGTGGAGAACATATTAATTGCATGGGAAAGTGATGCTATACAAGGAGATATTACAAATATGAAGGAGAAGAGAAATGATAGATGTGGTTTATTACATATGGTTGACCAAGAGAAAGTAAAAGACTCGCTGACTGATGCACACATTATGTTTGTTATTCTAGCAAGAATCTTTCTTAATGAGCCAGATTCTTCCATTGTTTAAATTGTTCCCTTAGTTCTTCCAGGCGGCTGGAGTACCATGCCCAGGAGTATCAAAACTGCCTTTAATGTTACCCTGATGTTCCAAATGTTATACTTCTCAAAGTGTAGTTTAGGCAGGTGAGAAGATCTGACTCAATTTAATGTTCAGTTTTAGATACCAGGGGCTTTTGCATGATATCTTTTTCTCCCTGGAGGGTTATGTTAATTGCAGTAGGGACGCCAAAGTGGTAACACACTTAGCATTATTTATCTCAGAATTAGACACACTAAGGACCTATTTAGCTGGTGGGAGCTTCAGAAGCATCATTTTCAGTTTCTAAAGAAATCAAGTTTTTATTCCCAATCCTTTGCATTTCTTAGCAAGCCTCTCTGTAGCTTTAATGAGCTATTCATCTTCTCAAAGGAACACTAAGTATTAATAACAAAATATCCATATTGCCCAAAGGGACCAACGTTTTGTTAACTTCTAGTCTTCCTAATTTTTTAGATTCTCTGACTGTGGTATAAATTTGTTTACTTCTTCTTTCCTATTTTTTTATTATGGTTGCTGCTACTGTTGTTGAACATAAAGGAATTTCATAACTCTGACTTGAATACTATTTTCGATGCCCTGAAATGTTTATTTTAGGAGATATACTCACAGTCACTATAGCTCAAGTTCAGGACCAATGTATCATAATACTATCAAATATTTCTTTCTTTTCCCCAGGTTTTGTTTTGTTTTAACTTTGACCAACATGAACTCAAATTACCTCTTAGGACTTTTTACCTAGCATTCCCTCCCTTCCCCCACTGAAAGACGAGAAGACAAGTTTTCTTTTTAAACTTTTACAGCTACTCACTATGTATTAGAACTGAAAGTAAACATCAAATGTAAATTAAAGTGCTTTAAATAGACTTTCACACATTCTTATCTGTATTCTTCTCTTCAAGGATAGAAGAGATCAGATCTTTTGATTTCTCTTTTCTTATCTTCAACCTTGAGATTAGCCATCACCAAAAATCTTTTTTTTTCCCATCCTCATACATTAAACCAATATTTATTTTATAAATAATTTCTTCTCCTTTATCTCCTATTTTTCAGAATACAAATAATACATACTCATTGTATATATTATATACTTTCCTGAATTATATGAATTCCTGAACGTATAAAAAATGTAAATAAAAAACAATAAAATAAAATTTCACCCATATTTATACTACTTCACAGTGCCTACTGCACCATTTTGCATATTTATATACTGTCTTCCACAAATATATTTGCATATATACAATGTTCACAATCTTTTTGATCAACTTCCTATTATCTTTGGAGAACAGTGAGAGTTGTCCACCAGCACACATCAATTACTATGAATTTTAAGCACTTGAATTTCATTTAAAAAGCAACATGGTCCATTACATTGTTATTTTCTGGAAAAGCTCAACTAAGGCCAGTGTCATCTGAATCAGGCTTCTAAGAACCTGAAGCTGCAATAGAGACATTTCCCCTAATCACATTTGCCTATAGGTGGACTATGAGATGGATAACTGCATGTGGACCTGGGAATTATTCAGCTTTTTCTAGCAAAGCAAAACATCTGAAAGAAAAATATCAACTTGACAGACAATAAAAATTAATAAAATAGTATTTCATTTCTTTGATGTCAAACAGTGCTTTTAACTGACCATTATGAACAGTCATACAATCTATAATTTTTAAAATGATATAATATAATCAAGTAGTCTCTAGAAAAATAATCTTAATTTCCTTAATATTGTGATTTCTCTCTCAAATATTTCTGGAATTAGTTGCTTGTATTCTGTTACATCCAAAATATATTTTACTGTACAAATATTTGAATCAGATACAGAGTTTTATGTATTTAATCTTCATTTTCTGCCTCAGATAGTGTTTTATATGATTATAACTCTTAGTTTTATTCTGTCAGCAAAATGTTTACTAGCATTCTCCTATGTGCATGGTGTTGGATGTAATCAGTGGACACCAAATGGAAAACAATGGACCAAACCTGGTTCACAGTTATCTTCTTTTAGGTCTGAATTTTTTACAAAAATTTTTAGAATCAGTTGCCAAGATTTAAAAATTGGTAGAATGCACATGAAGATATAGATTCCTTTCTTTTCTTTATAAATTAAGAGAGCGGGCAATCTGGGATCATCTTCAAGTATAGCGACAGCTGGCTTGGACCAAATACTGCTACTTGCTTAAATGTGCAGCATGCACTCTTGCTTGCCATCATCCTCACCATTTCCAGGTCATCCTCACCATTTCCAGGTGTGGCAGCTTTTACTCATTAACCTCTGTCTACATTCACATCTGTGACTTTTCAATGTGTTACTCCGGTTCCCCCTCACCATTTAAGCTCATCGTATGCTGATAATCTAACCACACCATTTAGTCAGTTATTTATTTTTATTTAAACTTATTTCTACATTTAGAATGCCCTATTTTATTCTTGCTGTTTGTTTCAACAGGTCCTTTTCCTGTCTCTTTTCAGTCACCTCTTGTCTTATTTCAGATAAATTATTTGCAATTTTCTGAAGTTTCATATGTCTTACACCTCACAGAATTTCTTCCACCTATGTTGTTTTCTCTTCTCCAAATGCCCTTGTTCTTCTCATCCTCCCTTGGATATCACTGAGTCACTATCCTTTAAGAATCATTACCATTTTCCTGGCAGCCTTTCTCTCTACCAGCAAAATTAAGGGTTTTTACCCCTTTGTCTGCTATTGAAACCTTGGATACAGTTCTATTAAAACTGTTAACTTGTTTATGACCCCAGATTGCATTTTTTGATTTGTTTATCTGTAGCCCCTAAGTATCTCTATTTCCTGACCTGTTCCTTGAGGGCAAGGACCGTGCATCATGCAGGCTCAATGTGTCACACTCAACAGTGTGCTCAACACATAGTAGGAGCTGAATAAACTCTGGTTGAATAAATGAATGAAAAGTAAAATATGCACTAAAAGGTATGGGCCATTTTATAAGTTTCTAATTGTTTCATTAAATTGTGCTTTATTCGGTAACTTTCATTAAACTAACACTTCTAACCTTTGATGGCATAAAGCTTTTTTATTCTCTTCTTTTCCCTTCCTCCTTCTGTCTTCCCTCATTCCTGCAGGCTGCAGGTGTGTGAACACACACACATACACACAAACACTACCACCACCACCACTACCATCACATAGAGTAAAAATACTTAGTAAGCATTCACCAGTCATGCACAAATATAGATTTAGAATTTGCAATATAAATTTTAGACTTTTTATATACCACTACATCATATATTTTATTTAATTTTACTTTAAAAGATTGCTCTAAAAGTAAATAATAAGAATAAGAAGAATAATTTGATGTGGAGATATAATTTTTTTAAAAAAAGGAAATTCTAAGGGCTCAAAAGACTCTGCCTCTTAGTATATCAATCATGTAGATGTGGCTGTTGTCCAAAAAAACATAAGCTGTAAAGGACTTGACTACAAAAAACTTCCTTGTGATAACAATATCCCGTCTGCTTGCAAACGTGGGCCATGAATACCCTCATCTGTGTGTCTACTGTGGAGCTGTTTGTCTTTATGGGACTTGGCACAGCTGACAGCTAATGCAGGCATTTAAATGCAAAATCTGGCACTGATATTTCCCCCCAAATGACATTTCGATTCATAAATTATATGAATATGGGTAGCGCTATTCATTTATAAAATAATGCATCTATCACTTAGTAATGCAATTCAAAACATCTTTCACTTTATTTAGCCATTTCCGACCCCATCACATGTGGCTATGAACAGAGTGAAAATTGATTAGACATAGAGTGAAAAGTGGGCAAAAGCATTTCCCGGCGTGTTGCCTGCCTGGTGGCAAAATGATGGAAACGTAGCATTTTATTTCATATTGAGATGTTTCTTGCTTAGGTGGCCTGTATCTGATTAAAAGCATCTTTGTGATACTGTATTCACTTCCATAAAGAGAAAAATATGCTCTGTGCCAAGAAAGACTCTAGTACTAACTGCAAAAGAAGATAGCACGACAGGCTCTTCCCAGTTCTAAAGCCTGTCGGATGGTGGGTTTTGAAAATGTAGCAAATCATGTCACTTAGCTTCTAATTTCTCTATGTTGTCTCAATGATAAAAGTGAAAATAATATAATCATTATTGGCAGCTAAGATAACAATAATAGCTAAAACTTTTTGAGTACTTTCTGAGTGCTGCTTTTTTTAAAAAAAAAAATATTATCTGGACTTGTCAAAACAACTGGGAAATGTGGAATTACTGTCCTGTTTTATAGATGTGGACTCTGAAACTTAACTGGTTAAGTGATTTGCCTGAGGTAGGCAGTGAGAGCCCAGCCCAGACTGCTGCTGTCATCTCCTAGCGTCTCATTTTCCTACTTAGAAAACTTAGGGTCTGTAATGTGAAACTATAGGAGCTTCTCTTTGACTGTCTACCTTACTGTGGTTTGTGGGTCTGTGTGACGAGGGGCACTCTTTGCTTGCTTTCATAAACTTTTTAGACTTCTAGTAAAAGTATTTGCTATTCAGGATTTTCTTTTTGAATTTTGGGGAACTGGTCTGGAGGTGGATCCGCTCTACTTCAGGAGGGACAGAGAGAACACATATCCGTCTTTCTGGTGGCATTTGGGCAGTGTCATCCTTGCAGGTCATCTATCTTCAGTGAGCTCAGGACACAGTTGCTGCTATACTTACTCATTCACAAATTCTGACAGAGAAGCAGCTCAAATTGAAGCTTGATGAAGAATATTTTGTCAAAGACAAGGGAAATATTTTACATTTACTTTTCTGATATGTGTTATTAGGTATGGGGACCTCACCTTTTGAGCAGAAGGCTGCTAATTTCTCACATGATCTTTATCAAAAAAGTACAACACCAGTGAGTGGCATACAGTTAGAGGAGCATATCTCAGGTGGGTTGTGAATTATACAGCCAGATGGCCTCAGCTCCCCAAGGACTGTTCAAAAGTCATATAATTCTTTATTCATTAATTTCAAATTTTGCCTAACATTTTTATAGGCATAAAACTTTTCTGAAAGGAAAAAAAATCCATTTTAATGAAAAACAAAAGCATAAGTTTGGATGTTATTCATTTTTTAGGAAAATACAATTCAATACTTATAAAAGTAAAAGAATAAAAGTTAATATTTGTGTTCAAAATATAGCCACAAAGTATTTTCGCACCTCATTTATCACAACAATTTGTCTTAGCATTATTTCTCTCTTACTAAGGTCATATGCCTTAATAGTGACAGAGAGAGCTCAATAGACTATTGAGTATCTATGTCTATCATAAATATAACAGGATGCTTATTGCACAGAAGTGCTTGCCTTCTCCTTTTTTGTTTTATTTCTTTTTCTGATTCCTCCATGAGCCTGATATTGTATTTTTAGTCAGCTGGCTTCTTTGCCAGTTTTATACAGGAAAAAGTATTGGTTTGGAATCCCAGGCTGAAAATTCAGCGGTTGGAAGTAAAGGATTTAAGTGACATTAACCAACACCAGAAAAGCTTTATGTTAAATGTAGACAAGAAGATTATAAAATAATAGGTATAATTAGAAAATGTTTTTTTTTTCTTTCAAAGTCCAATCCCCAGCTTGATGCTTGTAACCATACTACGATTTCTGAAGCAACTGTCACGAATATATTATGGAAGGACAAAGCAAAATGAGTCATATATCTATTGCATATGTGTAATTAGATCTACATACTTTTCCTTCTGTTTTGAAAATATTAACACAGCACAGATGGTCTACTCTAATCATTCTGGCCTCTTCACAGTCCAGGAACAGACCATGTTTGTTTAATTTCCGGGAGGGTCATTCTGTTTCTGTCTCTTCACCTGTCTTTTTTCCTTCCCTTCAGGGTCCATCAGGTGACTCTCTCTCTCAAGAAGTTTCTGGGGAGCGCAGTTCTTAGCTTGTCAGAATAAGTGTAGCACTTAATGACACATTGTTTAGTCCTCTGCTATGTTGCACCTTGGCATGAGTGTCTCTCCACAACTAGATTATGGGCCTCCTGAAGATAGGAAACCTGTCATCTGTATCCCTCAGCACAGAGTTTGAGCTCTCAGCAGGAACTCATTGATTGAGAGCCTGCTTTCTGCTACTTTATTTTTATTATTTAATTGAGTGAGATTCTTCAAGGCATAAACTACGCCCTTGACACCAAGACACCCTTGGGAGCTATATTAACTTAGGGCAAATGGGCCCTATTTATTTACTGTTTCAATATACTGAGTTAGCAGTACTATCAATCACACAATCTGACAGTCTTTTAAAAATGCAATGCCTCTTCTGCATCTTTTGGCCTTGTTTCTTCTCTGATGACCTTTTAGAAGCAATGGAGTGGGACCAGGGGAAAAGGAGTACTTGTCATACTCTGTCAGTTTCTAAAACCTGAATTAGAATACTCAAGGAGAACAAGAATTCCTTTTGTAATTTTTTTAAAAGAATAAAGTAGTATCCTTCCTACAAGTAAGGAAAGCACAGGATTTCTATTCACTCTTAGAATTATAGACATGGAATGAGAAGGTGAGTGCTTCCCTGAGGATGATATTAGTTAGGGTAGACCTCTGGTTATATTACTGTTTTCTCTTTTCATTCAGAGGCCATCTGGTTCCAGTGTTTCTGAGATGGCATGGATGAGTGTTTAGGGGACTGTTTAGGGCTAAGCCCTCAGGACTTCTCAGCAATGTGCATTTCCAATACAGTATTCTAAATAGTGCTTCCTTGGCCATCAGGTTTTCCGGAAGCTTGCTTAGGAGATAGATCTAGTGGTGAAAAACTCAAAGAAAGAGTCAGAGAGACAATTTAATCCCAAGACAGAACCACTGTCTAAATAGCCAATTTAAAGAAGTATAAAATTTTTAAATGTATCCAGGTTAGTGTTGAAATGCCCATTGTTTGAATGGTGTTTGAACAATGCAAAAAAAAAAAAAAAGTTAACCTATCTTGTTCAAGGAATACAGAAAGCTGAGTCCAGCCCAAGAAAAAGGGCTGATAGGAACTTAATGAAAAAACTAGAATAGTGGCCACTTTAGTTGCACTAGGCTTGACCCTGGTCCTAGAAGAAATTTTGAGTAAGACTCTAAGACTTGAGTAAAGAATGCATTAGATTGATCAGGCACACACCAAGGGATCTGAAACCTGAAGCTCTCACAGGTACATACTCAGAAAGCTAAAGAAGTCCTGAAACTGTAGGAGCATTTGGCAGGCGTGATTCCTGACCTTCCTTGAAGGCAGTCCTAACTCGCAAGCTCCTACCAGACCTGACTTTCATTGCTTTGTTATTGGCCTCAGAGCAGGGCAAGTGTTGTTGGAAATTCTCATAATAGACTCCTGAGAAATCAGGTCAGTTTCTGGCTTTAACTTGACATAGTGTCAGGGTGGCCCAAGTCTATTGGGCCAAACCTAGTCCTTGTCTGCCCTAGAATGAACCCAAACCCTCAGTCTCTAAATTACTCTGATGGGTCTTCTGGCTTTCAAGACCTCTCCAGGCAGGAGCAGACTCCAGGATTAGCCTCAAGCAAAATGTATTTCTTTGGAATCCATCTAGCATGGAAATAGCCTTCCCCTGGTTGGCAGCCGGTGTGTTACCACATTGCTCAACACAGCACATTCTCTTTAATATATGACTTCAGAGGGAAGGTGGGGCTAAACATGGAGGGCCAAGGGTAGAGGTTTCTCAGAAATGCCATTTTCACAAAGCAGTTATTTTTCTCGGTTGAACAACTTTGAGCCTATTACTTTCATTTTCCTCAAACATCTATCAGGGCTTTGTAACTTAAGAGCAAATAAACTGAAACAGAAAGCCATTTTTTAAGTTAATTTTATATTTGGTACAGGATTAGAAACTGAGCTCTGTTCACACACCAGCTACAGCCTGTAGCAAAGAAACTGTGCCTGCTCTTCCAGCACATCGCAGTGATATTTGGTTAGAAGGAGATTAAGGATAAGAAAAAGGAAAAAGATCAGTTTCTATTTGTAGGTGATTTTCAATATCCTCTCTCAGAATCTCAATTACTTCTCTCTTATTTTCTTTTCCACGTGCATCATGGCCTTAAGACTTGTTGGAAACACTAAAGTCCTACGTGCTCAGCAACAGCCATGGATCATAGGGCCACTTAGTAACATTTTATTGCAGCGTCCTGAGTTGCCCGGTCACGTCATGCTAAACTTAGGTTTAAACAAATAGAGCATGTGAGTTGCAGTGCTGCTAGAAAGCAGCTGAAATAAGGATAAATGGATCTATTGCTTTTATATTGCTGTAAGGAGAAGGACAATTTTGAGAGTTATTATTGCCTTTTTAACTAAGCAAATATGAAAAAGATACTGAACATTTTCTGGAGCAATTTTGAATAAATTAAATGTATATCCAGATCTAGTCTCCAATCCAAAAGTCCAAAGTTGAGACAGTTGTCAGCCTCTTCACCTCTTAGAACCCTGGATTGTTCAATATCACACTTCTGGTGTTATTCTCTCATGATTCATGAAGATATATCTTGCTTCCCCAACAAGTACCTTGAAGAAGGACTGATGTTAGTCTTCTTCACACTCTTGTAACACCTGCCGTGGACTTGAGCATACAGTAAAGCTGTCAAGAAATATTTCCTGAAGAGGTTTGCCCTTAATATGAAATTGGAATGATAAAATCAAGACTTACTTTTAAAAAACATTTTGTAAACATATGTACAATACAACTTATAAAAGCTGTAAACTTGAAAGGCTGAACTTACCTTTTTCTCCTAGTCCCCCACTTTTCCTTCGGAGAAGCAAACTGAGGCTTCCTATGTAACTTTCCAAACATACTACATTTATTTACAAAGCACACATAGAGAAATATATATGTACATATCAATGTTAGCAAGGTATGTACACTTGATTTTCTTTGCACCTAAAATATATCCTAGAGAGTTTTCTATTAACACAAGGAAGCTACTGCATTCTTAAGAAGAAGCTAATGCATTCTATGGATGTACATTTTCCCATACTTCACCATTATAAATCATATAGCAAGAATATCTTTGTATATATGTCATTTTATAAATGCTTAAGTATAGCTAAAGGATAAACACCTAGAAATAGAATTGCAGTGTAAAGGCATTAATAAATTACTCTCCATCAACTTTCTCTCTAACAAACTTACAATGCATGAAGTGACTATTTCCTTGGCATGTCCTATGATACCTAAGTAAAGGAAATGACATTGTTAATGGCAAACTTTTATACAGCACTTAATCTGCATCAGTCTGATCTATGTGCTTTACATATGTTATCTCAAATAAGACTTACAACAACTTTGTGAGAGAGGTACTTATATTATCTCCAATTTACAGATGAGATGAGACATTTTGCCTCAGGTCAAACAGCTAGTAAATAGCAGATTGACATCTGAGCCTGAGCTGTCTAGCTCCAGGAGTTCTTAGAACTATGACCTTAAACAGTGCTAATCATGACACTTTTTTTTTTTTGAATATTCTGTATGAGACATAAGAATTTCTTAAGAAATACGTGTTTGTTTAATTGTTGAATAAGGAGAATTGCATCAGACACTGCCATCATAACCCTTCGTGCCACAGTCTTCTATAGCACTCTGTGTCTCTGCCCATCATTCCTTGAAAGTATTAGCTCCTGGTTCACTAGCACGTTCTCTAATCTTGTCCTGGTCATAATTTGGCAAAATATCAATGTTTATGTAGATGAATCTTGTACTACCCTCGCCTATCAGTTCCTCAACCTCCTCTCCCTCAATGACCTTGCCCTCCACCCTACCTCAGCCTTATTTTTCTATCAGAACCAAGATTAGATTTATCATCAGTAACTACATCTGTTTTACAATGTCAGTTTCAAGCATCCTACTTTCAGATCTACAGTTCCAATTTTTGCACTCATTCTTTCTAATACCCCTACTTAGCCAGCTCTTTGACCCTACTAGGGTCTGCATTTCATTGATTCTGTCCCCACATTAGTGCCCTCCCTTTTTTTGCACAGCACCTTTAGATTTCACATTCCATAGCTACAATCAATCTTAACTAGATTACTGTGTAGCCTCCTGACAAATCTCTCTACTCCCTTGCCCCCTTTCAATATATTCTCGAAACTGCAGGTGACTCTATCAAAATGTAAGTTAGATTAAGTACTTGTCAGTTTAAAATCCTCTAATGTCTTCCCATTTCACTTAGGAAAAAGGCAGAGCATTTTCAATGGTTTATAAGGCCCTATATAGCCTCTCTAATTCATATCAGTTTCCCTCTTCCTCACTCTACTTAAGCCTGACTTCCCTGTGCTTCCTTCAACACTCCAGACATATATTCACCCCAAAGTCTTTGTATTTGCTTTATTCCTTTGCCTGCAACATTTTTCCTCCAAATAGCTACATGGCTCCCTCCCTCACTTCTATGTCCCCTTAAAAATAGTATTGCAAATATGATCATTCCAGTCATAATATTAATTTCTTTTTAGTACTGAGCTCAGCATAATGGATTTTCCTTCATTAACTAAATTCTTAATCAAACTTTAATCACTTATTCTTAAAACTTTGTTTTAAATCAGGCATCTCTCATACTCTTTTCCATGCTCTTCTCATAGGTAATATAAATTCCTGGTTCTGGAGATGGGAGGTTTACTTAAGAGAGCTGACATGGAAATAAGGATACATTCATTCCACAGCAGTAGGCTTCATTGAGACATTTTTTTCCTTGAAATATATACTTCCTATTTAATTGTTTGTAGCTTTGTTTGTAATAGCAAAGAACTGGAAACAGCTTTAATATCCATAAATAGAAGATAGTGCTTGGCACATTTATACAATGGAATGTTAAGTAGCCACTGAAAAGTAATAAAATATAATCTGAAAATGTTGATATGGAAAGATCATCAAACTAAGTGAGAAAGAAATATAAGTGAGAAAGAGGTATAAACACTATAGACAGTGTGTGATTCTTATGTATTTTCTTTCTGTATAGGTGAATAATAGGGTTCTAGTTTGTATAATGTAAATAAATCAAAATATTTCTTTTATGTGTACATGAGGAACCACTAAGAAAGTTTACTTTGGGAAAAGAGAAGCTAAGGAGACAGTTTTCATCATATTTTCTTTTCTATATAGTTTTACTTTAAAATTGCACACACATTTTAAATTTTTGTATTTAAATTTTAAGTTACATTAAAATATTGAACTAAGTCATTTAGCATAAATTTAGTTATTCAGTGAACAACAAATCACTCTTAGACTCTTACTGTGAGTGTAGCACCATGCCAGGTGCTGGGGAGGCCACAAAAGAAGAAACAATCACTGACCTAATGGAACTTAAAATAAAACAGAGAAAATAAGATTCTCAAAGACAGTGAGAGAAGAACATAAAACACAGATATTTGAAGCCAATGTACATGAAGTAGATGATAGATATTATGTGAATTGAGACTGGGAGAAGACAAGTTGCCAGTTATCATCAAGTAAAAAAGATATAATCTAAATTTCATGTCAAAGAAATGTAAAGGTTAGATTAGGGGTAGAGGGAAATGAAGATGATAATCCAAGCAGGAGTAACATGCATTAGGCAGCTTTAGAAAGGCCACAGGTAAGAAAATAGCAAGGCCAAAATGTTTTAGGAAGGTGTATTGGCATCAGCATGAGGATTGAGAGAAATGGGTAGAGAATGGGGAAGAAATAAGTTTGAAGACAGAAAGCAAAGCTTGAGTATTTCAGCATTTAGCCTAAAGAAAAATAAAATTTTGATGGAGAGGAAAGACTGAATCCAAAATATGCTAGAAAATAAAAGCTCTCCTATATAGAGCCTAATTAAATGTTAGCAATGCAAAGTGATTTTTAGACAATAAATGTTTCAGAAAAAAAGTTGTTTTTCTTACTTTGGGCACATATTAATATATATTAATATAATAGCATTGTCTATCAATTACGAATAGAAATAGTTTTATAAAAGGTCTATGATTATAATTACTGATATATAGACATAAGTATAAATTAAATATAAATATATATTCTGTTTAGTAAAATTGACTATAACTTCAAAAACTCAAAAGTACAGAAAGATAAAAACAATGTACTAAGAATAATCTAGGTACAAAATTTAAATATAACAGAAAATGGTGAGAAGCTAGGGAGATAGAATGAGAAAAATAAAATACATGCTAATACATTGTCTCTAGAAGGAGATGAATGGTAATATGAAACTCTTAATATAATGTTTTAACATTGACTTTAGTCATTAGGAAATAAAATGTTGTTTCCATGCTTTTTCCCCTGGATTGGCCCTCCAGGATAATGCCAAGAGAAGAGAGTGAAACTCAGAGTCTAGACTGACAAGAGCAAGAAGTAGAATCCAAGGTTTGGACTGATTGCATTGCCTTGAACCCCTACACAGAGCATCAGAAGACTGAGCATCTGCTTTTGCTCAGAGAGTATTTCTTAACTCTAAATAAGGGTTCTTTTTAAGCAGTGATGCCACAGCAACTAGATGAGAAAACTTGGATGTAAAACTACATGATTTATTACTTAATATCATACTCCAACCTGGGTCAGAAGGAGTAGCAGTAAATGTACAATGCCCCAAAGGTCTCTCTTACACTTCTTTTTACAAGGTGTCATGTTCTTTCACTTAACACCATTCTTAGTCTCCATAAAAAAGACTGAAGTACTTCCAAACTCCTCCCAGAACCTCCCCTAATGTGAGACATGTGGTCCCACCCCCTAATTATTGTTCACTTCATTTGGATGTGGTTTTTCTTATTACAATTTATTTTCATAAGGTAGGATCTTACTGCCAGGTCAATACAATGAGGCTTTAACTAGAACTCTTAATGCTACCTAGTATGACTTCTCATACATTTTTGCCTACCCTCTGTGATGGGCTGATTAAGAGTCCCTGAAAAATGTCTCCTCTGTAATCTCTGGAACTTGTGAATATGTTATATTACATAGCAAAGGGATCGTTCTTATATGATGAAGGTTTTGGATCTTGAGATGGGGAGATTATCCTTTTGAGCCTAATCTAATCACACAAGTCTTTAAAAGAGGAGAATCTTTCCCAGCTGGAGTCAGTCAGTGAGATGCAGTGTGAGAAGGATTCAACCCACCATTGCTGACTTTGAAGATGGAGAAAGGGGACTATGAAACAAGGAATTCAGTTGGCATCTAGAAGCTGAGAAAAGCCATCAAGGAAATGGAACTTCAGTCTTACAACTGTAAAGAATTGAATCCCACCAACGATCTGAATAAGCAAAAGAAGATTCTTTCCTAAAGCCTCCAGGAAGGAATATAGCATTGCCAACATCTACATTTTAGCTTTCTTGAGACTCTAAAGGACCTAAGCCCACTGGACTTCTGACCTACAGAAATTGTAAAATCATACATTAGTGTTGTATTAAGCTACATAGTTTCTGGTAATTTGTTATGGCAGTAATAGAAAACTAATATACATTCATTGTGTGATTAAGAGGATGCAAGTCATTCTACAGTTTCTACTTTTCTCTTTTTCTTGTTCTCCTTTGCTTTCCCCCTCAGTGGTTAGCTGGTACAATTATTCTTCATTTCATATCTGACTCCTTTTTGCTTCTGGCAAACTCTGATGCTTATCTATGTTTACTATATAATAGATTCCCTTTCCGATCAATACATCCCACTCAATATGGAAATTAAATAATTTTAAGTGTAAAAAATACTAATAGAGTAATTTATAATAGGATGCTTTGGTCTAAAACAACAGGAAATATAAAAGCAAACAAGATTCCCTATGGCAGAAATTAGAAAATAAAAAAAAAAAATCAAGAAAGCATTATTTAAAATCTAGAAATCATTTAACAAGTAAACAAAGTAAGAAATATTTTCATTATAATAATAAATGTAAATGGGTGATTAAATCATAAAACAAAATCCAAATTACATACTTAAAGAAACACAAAAGATTAAATATTAAAGCTGTTATGAAAGCATACCTGTATAATATATTTAAGTTATAAGAAGGCATTTGTTACAATAATAACATCGGATAATTAATTAAAAACAAAAAGCACAAAATAGAATAAAGGTGTTCTTTTTGTATTGTTAAACTATACAATTTATGTAAAAGATTTAATTGGTATGAATTACCTATTAAATAAAATTTTAGTGAACTATATAAGGCAAAACATGTTGTAAATGTAAGGAAGAACCAAAAGAAACCAAAAATTGAATATTTAATAATATGTATTACTTCACAAAAGGATAAAATATAATGAAGAATACACTCTGGATTAAAGAATATGATTTATTTAAATATATTCAAACAGAAATGTGACTCTTTATTAGTGCCCCTTAATTAGCATGCCAATAAATTCCTGAAAAGAGGCATTTTATAGGTCAGATTCTTTATGCAAACTGCCTTAATTAATATTAGAAATTTGTAAAAATAGATTGTTAAAATCTAATCATTTAGAAATTTCAGTATTAATTTGTTCAGAGTGAAAATACCACTACAATACAGAATATTTAGAAATCAACAACCACAAAGAAGCTATACAGAATCTGGCCAAAAGAGTACTCATAGATGAATAAATATAAGATTAATAATTTATAGATTAATAAGTATAAAATTAAATGGAAAAACAGAAAATAGTAGCACTGATAAGAACAATAAAATAATCAAATGAGAAAAATCAATAGGTATGTATGCTTTTCTAGGAAAATATAAATAACCAAAATTAATTGAAAGAAGATATAACTAAATCAAAAATGATGAAAGCAATTTTTAACTTATCGAAAAATTACCCTTATGAAATATCTCTTGACCCTGTCTGAAAACTGTATTTATTCTATTGTTTTTTTATGAGTCATAATGCCATTCTAATGAGGATGGGAAAAATGTATATTTCTGTGTAGCAGATGGTTTCCATCCAAGATAGTTCTAATCAGTACTGAGCACACTGCTCTAATAGAAATGTGTCCTCCATATTGCACAATATACCACCACAAGAGAAACTTGCTTGTTTGTATTTTTTTTAAAGGCAGCCACCCCTAAAGGAATGAACTAGTAAAGTCCCAAACCTAGATGAGTTTGTCAAGTTACTGTGCTCTACAATGACGAGAAAAATGAGTAGTTTGGGAACATACCCTTAAACTGGCTTTTGCCGCTTTCATGTTTCAATTCTTCTGTCCCTTATTCCTTCTCCCTTTTCAAATCACTTTCCAAATGATCTACCTTCACTGAAGCCTTTGTTATAGACTGCTTTCTGGAGGACCTAAGCTAAAACAAGAGAAAAAAAGTGACGTCCTAAAAGGAAAGATAAAATTGTGTTTTACCTAGAATCTAGCTTTTAATATGGATGCTAGAAATTACTGAAGAGTAAAAATTTAAGGACCTAAAACCATACCATGTAGAATCCTACCTACTTTGAGTGGATAGGTTGGAAAAAATATTCTTCACTTTTTTCACTTCTTTTGCTTTCACTGGTTCCTATTAAGTAACGACTAATTAGAAAACCGATTTGCACACTCATAAATAAACTTTTCCCTGTGAGAAAATATTCTCCATTAATTTTAAAGAATAAATCATGTCTGATGCTGTTGATGTACATGAGTTTTACTGGTCTTTAAATATATATATATATATATATATATATATATATATTCTAAACCTAAGGATGTGTGTGTGTGTGTGTGTGTGTGTGTGTGTGTGTGTGTAATGAAAGATTCGAAAAACAAATTTCAAGAAAGTTAGAGATAGAATGACAATCTTTGCATAAAAACCCTTTGGCATTTTTTCAAAAAATTTGAAACTTATCATTTAGCAAGAGAAAGTCTGTGTTAATACTCTGTGCTTTCAGAGAAATTAACACTTCAGCAGATGTCAATGATGTTTTTTTTTTCCCCTCTTTAAGTAATGGGCTTGCTCAAATTCAAGCTTTAGAGCGAATTCTCTAAATGCACATTTATGGACTCTAATGACCTATTGTAGAAAATGTCTAAATTATCCAGTTTGGGAGAAAAAATAAAAATCAAAAATTAAAAGCGAGGGGATGAAAAGGATGAAAGTCTATGCTTGGTATTATTATTCACTGAGGTTTTTTTTCCCCCTCAGATCAGCATTTTCTTTACAGCATGCCATAAATACATATATCTATTTTATAAAGTATGTGCTACTGCACCACGGTGACCAAAAGGAGATTTTCCTTTTGACTGCTTACTGTCTGTCTTACTGGCAGTGCTAGAAATGAACAGGGATGCAGACCTGAGACAGGTTATCAATCTTCAACAGAGTGACCTGCTCAGAATTGAGGGTATCCACTGCTCTGAGATTGGTCTGGACAATTATAAGGTCATTCATGAGAGAGAAGGTCTAGATCCTGGACAATTATAAAGTCAATCATGAGAGAGAAGGTTTAGATCCTGGGGAAGGATAAATAAGCACAAAGCTAGAAAAAAATTCAAACAGTCAGAAACAATGGTCTGCTCTGACCTGAGTGATATCTTACATAACTGCTTCATTCTTCCTTTCTTTGAATGTGAAGAGATATTGTAATTGTGTAACATACATCTTCAAGTCTTCGTTTTGGCTATGGAGAAAAGCGTAAGAAATCTGATTAGATTTTACACTAAGTTTTACTCTTTTTAGTTTTCCTCCTGTAAGTCAAGGGAATTATATATGAACAAACTAATTGTCTAGGGGTTAGAGTTATCTATTATTCATCACCAATGAGTCCAGAAGTACAACCTATTTTAAGATCCGCACTCTATTCTAATTTTCCTTTGTGTGGGGGGAAGAGCAAACCGATGACACAAATTAAAATTCTTGTTTCACAAGGGGAAACAATATCTAAAAACAATTTCTTTGATTATCAAAAATAATCAGATCTCCAGCTGGTCAATTTCCATTATGGATTTCCCTTTTTATGCAAAAGCTGCCAGAGGAGAAAGTTGCTAAATATACCCCAGGATAGAGGCACCATTACCCTGCAGAACACTGCATCCACAGGACAGCACGTGCATGCCATAACTCCTCTAGATTGCCAGAGAACACTTTGTGGAAAGTATCTGATGGCATTTTTTTTTTTTAACTCCCTACAATCTGCAATGTATGAGACTTCCTTCTCTTACTGTTTTATATTTACAGACCAAGAATCTAAATAGCCTGGCAGCGTTCTAGTTAATCTGATTATCTTGGACTGCCAGATTAAATAATTCACTTCCCAGATGAAATATGATTGACCTGATGACCTGGTTTGGTGGTTTGCAATTATCTAATTGAGATACATATTTCCAAATCTCCATTTCATGGCAGTATTACAATGTTTGGAACCACTGCTTTAAGTATCAGTCCCATGAGATCTAAACTGGGTCTGATGCTAATGAGTTTAGTTACACACATGTTGCATGCTCAGGACCTCTTTTACTGCCAAAAATCCAGTTACAGAAGTAGGTAAAAGACAGAGGGATTGTTAAAGAATTAAGATTAAATGGCATTTTGAAGGGTTGTGCAAGGTCATGCCTTTGTAATGAAGGAGAAACAGGAATGTCTCAGGAATTAGGGAAAACTGATGATTTTCATTTTCTCCTTTGCTTCATTGGGGTGTTGAGTTAAAGTAGCCAACAGAATAATGTGACATCAGCAATTACTGAGAGCAAGCTCTTTGTAGGGTACTCTCTGATTGGGTCTAATGTTTCTCAGGAATCCCATTAGAGTTTTCATTTGTAGCATTCTGGAGAGACAGCAAGGCTGCCAGAGAGCTCCACCTCCTCGGCATGTTCAGGATGGCAAGGCTGCCAACCAGAGTGGCCCTGAGCCCAGGCTGAGTGGCCATAGCTGCCCCAGCTTGGCTGTGGAAACAAGCCCAGTCTGAAAGTCAGCAAAGCCCTGGTTGCAGGCATTTTTGATCATGTAGGTTTAATTTCTATTCTCAGAAATATCTCTGAAGCAAGCAATGAGCAGTCTATAAGAGATTTTCTTTATATTTTTCCTCTCCTTATGTGTTAGTCACTTCTAAATAAGAAGTACTTTTCCCCTCATAGGTTTAACTTCAGGTAGAATACTCAACAAGGAAGTAAAGTTGTGACACAGAATTGTTGTGAAAACTGAATATGACTAAGAGGAATCAAGTCATAAGATGAGCTTTGACATCAAGAATTTTCCTTATTGCCACCCTTGGTACTGACACTGCCCAGGTACACACCACATAAAAGAGCATGTTTATAAAGATCCAATTTGTCACTGTAACTTAGACATCAAAAATGAATATACAGCCCTAAGTAATTTGAATCTCATAACCAAGGTAAAAAACTACCCAATATTTTTATCTAAAATGTAACAGAAGATATTCATACATATGTATAAGAAGAGAAGCAATATGAAAATAGTGAAACAATACAGAAAAAATAAATTATCTTAAACTGCAGCCAAATGAACTTGTGTTACACATTAGAAAATTTCTAATTCTAACTGGAAACTTTATTGAGGATAAAAGCATTCTATATGGTTGTCAGAATTTTTTTTAGGTAAGATTTTACCAACTTATTTATTTGTTTATTTAAAAATTTTTGGAAAGACTCATTTACAGAGAAACAGAGGTGGAAACGAAATGATTTTTAGGGTTCCCTGATAAATCTGTACTTTTACAGTCTCTGTCTTGATAGTCTACATGCTTTGTGTAGCTGGGAGGCTAAATTACAAAGGGCACACTAGTCTCTTACTACTCTTTATTCACTCTTTAAAATTAAGAAAGTACTTCTTGGAAGCACTCAAGAAAGTTTAGTAGAACATACATTCAGAATGATAAGAATCAATAATTATGGCCACACTATAGTGGCATACTAGGCTTTGTAGATCATGGATTTCACCATAATTATCTTTCCTTTTTCTCACCATCTTGCCACTTCTGTTCACTTTCATCACAATTTCTCAAATTCACCATAATTAGAATAGTTATTGTTGACAGGAGTTTAGATTTCAAAACTAGAAAATATTCTTGAATTGTTAGATAAGGCTGAGAAGAATATTATTTGGTGTAGGAGAGGAAGGAATTCTAAGTACTTGAATGTGTCAGAAGGCCACCAGTGTCTTTCAAGACACCTGTCATGAAAGCTTCAAGAGTGAGGATCCTCTAGTAGCTACCACTCAAGTGAAGGGCTTTTGGAGAGATGACCTAAGTATTCCCAGCCATAATATTCTTAATCACTGGATTATCTAGTTCTTCTGTCTAGTTTGCAAAGACACTTTGTCCCTGGTGTCAGATTGTTACTATCTCTCTCTGAAAGGTCACTAACTCCCTAATTTTTGACTTCTTTTTGCCTCTCTCTGTGTTTTCTGCAGACCTCTGAAATGTGGGTTAACATGACATCAATTATATACACTCGTAGAGAGTCAGCAGCTTTCCTGAACTTCATTTTCATTTTACCCTTTGTCAGTGATTGTGGCAAAAGACAACAAAAATAAAAGTTTATGAAAACAAGAAAAAAGTGGGCTTGAAGGATGTTGAGGACAGAGATACTGGGAACTAATATAAGATACAGAACAAGACACTAGTATTTAATGTTCAATTGAGAATATGCCAGAATGCTCCTCAAAATACAGAAACTCATTTTCATTGGATTATTTTATCAAAATCAGACTAAATGAGACTGTCAGAAGCTCTGTATCCTGCCAGTAATTGCATATGCCATCTATACTGTGATCCTTAGCAGAGGTTGTTATTAGTAAACAAGGTTATATGAAGTGCCTGAGTGTCCCAATGTTCTATGAATAATTTTTAAAAATATAATATCCATTCTGGATGCCAAATAAAAAGCAAACAAAAATTATGTAAGAATGCAGTCAAAACAAGCAAAAGCTGTTACATTGACCACCCTGAATTATCATTGCTCTTCATGTTTTGAACACTGGTGTTCCAATATATTCCATTTGCTATGTTTTAATAGGATGGGTTCTCATAAGTATAGTTCTTAGGGCTGGGTACTATTGTTCAAATGCCTAAATGTTCTCAATGTGAACTGGGTCCAAGGTACAACCCTATAAGCTTATGTTCTCCAGGGGATGGAGGTGAGGAGTTTGCTACCAAGACTTGAAGTGAGTGTAACTGTCCTATTCAAGTCGCTCCCCAAGGCTCGCTGCAGGCAAAGATGTGAAGCAAGTGAAATGTGCTTTTCCTGCTCTGTGCTTTCTCATTTCTATTCTTCCCCTTTTGTCAGCATTCACTTCTCTCAGCTTTTTAACCCTGTCAAAATTTACTCTCAGAAAAAGAGCTCTTTGAAATCATTTTAAGTTAGAATGAAATTCTGTGTCACTTCTCCCAGGGAGATTTGTATTTTAATTTCTAATGCTAATTGCAGGATGAAATGTTCTGCCCCTTTTGAGGAACTCCATACATCGTTGGGCAGGATAGGAAGAGATTCTGGAGGGACACCAAAGAAAGCCTTCTCAGCACTCTGGAACATACCATGAGTTCACACTCACTCACACACACACACACACACACACACACACACACACACACACACAAAAAGAAACATTAATACATATCACCTCTCCAGTGTCTGCTAGGAAGCATGGTAACAATCTTTTGTATGTTTCTCACTAAATTTTGTACTTCACATAAGTTAGACTCAAGAAAGAGGTCAAGTTTTTCCATCAAGGTCACACCACTATTCAATATCAGATCCAAGAAAAAGCTTGGTCAACACCCAGGCTCTCTTTTCTGTACATTCTAATTATTTTTTGTTGATTTGGGTTTGAACTGAAAGTATTAATGGGCATTTTCTGGGCTAAAATCCACATAAAAATATCAGAGAAGCCAAATGAGAAAACTTATGTGTAAAATCTCAGAAATCCCAGAGAGAAACCAGACCAATATCAATGTCTAAATTCTTCATTCATTTTTTTTCATTTCTGAAGAGACACTTCATTTATCAACTCTGTATCATCTCTTGTTTTGGTTAACAGATAGTGTTACTCTTTAATTATGGATAGATCTCTCATAACTTCTGTGCTGTGAGGCATGAAACATTCTGCATCACAAAACCTGGCATTCTTACTATGAATTACTAAATATTTATTTCCCTGGAAATATTCAGCAGAATCTGGGTGCTTGGCTTTCACACTGGAAACTTTCCCTCTCTTACCAATTTCATCATTACTATGAGCATTTTGTCATATCATTGTTTTTTTTTAAGATCATAGGCAAAACTAATATAGTGTCCTTTCATGAATACCCCAGTATTCTCTAATCCATATAGAAATGAATGTCTTAACATTAGATGGACTTAATAGATATTTAGCACAGGTAAGAAGCCCTTGATGTTGATACTTCTCAATATGTGACATTTCTCTGCATTACTACGCTTTAACTATCTATGTGCATAGCAACAGGGAAAGGCCATAAACATAATTTCATACCTCAATGGTTGCTGTATTAAGCAAAGAGTATTTTAAAACAGTAGTTGACTTCGTTAGCAAGGCAAGTCACAAGTTTGAAAATTATCTATTTTCATTTATGTAGCAAGTACTAGTGGCTTCCTATCATATATGCCAGGCACTGTTCTTAAGCTAGGGAAACATCAGTGAGCAGATGATATATCTCTACTCTCTTACAGACTAGTTAGGGAGACAGGTATTAGTCAAATGAAAATGCAAAAGAATGTATGGTTACAAACGGATATATGTGCTATAAAGGAAAGGAAAGGAGGAAAGAAAGGAAGAGAAGAAGAAAGGAAAGAAGGAAGGAAGGAAGGAAGGAAGGAAGGAAGGAAGGAAGGAAGGAAGGAAGGAAGGAAGGAAGGAAGGAAAAAAGAAACAAGTATCTATGAGAGTTTATAACAAAAGGACCTGACCTAGAATGAGAATTTGAGTAAGTAAGGGTGAGCTTCTAGAGAAAGGGAGCTCAGAGCTGAATCTGAAGAATTATTAGAGTTTATATAAGGGAGTGGGATGAAGAAGAGCCTTATAGACAGGATAGCAAGATCGGAGGCCTGACATTTGGAAAGAGAATGGAGAGTTTAGAAATTGAGAGAAGGCGGTTTAGCCTGAGCTCATAGACCAAGTGAGAGAGTGGCGATTAATGAGACTAGGGAGATAAGCAAGGCCAGACCAGGTGGACATTGAGGCAGTGCTGTTCTTCACTTTAAGAGCAATGGGAAGCTACTGTGGGGTTTAAGACTGGAGATAACATGATTGATAGGCTTTGTATTTTGAAAATATTTCTTTCTGCTCCTGGCAGAGCTTGGGCTTGGTGAGAAAGAACACAATTATTAATTTTGTTCTCTAATGTCCAATTATTGTTAAGATTTGATGGGAGAGAAAAATGAGGAAATGCTTTATAATGTTATTAGGAAATTTATTTATTTTATTTTTTTTTTTTTCTTTCTTTCTTCTATAAAAGTTGGCTTATTCAAATAGAAAAATCTATCTGGAAAATGTATTCACTGAGCTTCGCTTAAAACAATATATAAAAAGATGTATAGACTTATAGAAAACTTTGACTTCCCAAGCAGAGTTGGAAGAGTGATGGATAATAACAATGGTCAAGTACAGATTTATAAGCTAGAAGAAAATTTCTTTCTTTAATAAATGTTGTACAGGGAAGACATGATATATTTCCTTACTAACAAAGATATTCTGATCATCTGTGGAATGTTCTTCTAAGAAATATGGTTATTTATAGAAGCATGGAATCAAAAGGAGCCTCTTTATCCACAGAGAAGTACACCAAAACCTATTAGACAGATGTTTATATTTCTGTTAGTGCTAAAAAGAGATGTATATTTGATTGATTGATTCATTTATTTATTAAACACCTTTTTATGAATCTTAATTCTATGTCAAGTACTGGTTCTAGAGACACAGCAGAGAACTAAAGAGATAGTTTCTGTTCCTGTGAAGCTTATATTTTGAGTTGGGGAAGATAAAGAGAGAATCGAGGAAATATATATTATGTTAGACGGTACAAACAAAGGGGAATGGGATTTCTAGAGTGAAATTGATTTATATTTATTTATAAATCATAAGTAATTTATAAATAATTTATAAATAAAATTTATTTATTAAATTATCACCAGTAAGATTTTCTCTTGATATACGTATACATACACATATGTATTTATGTATCTGTACTTGTATATATATTGAGAGAAAACCT
Organism: Eidolon dupreanum; assembly: GCA_028627145.1. NCBI lineage: Eukaryota > Metazoa > Chordata > Mammalia > Chiroptera > Pteropodidae > Eidolon > Eidolon dupreanum. Next base: position 58,003,896 of record CM053501.1, on the reverse strand, counting down.
CACCGATGAGATGGCACTTGAGAAGGTCAAAATGCTGACACCCTAAGTCAAAGAAAATCAAAGAAACTCTTAAAATTATCTCTCCACCTCTTGGGAAAAGATATATAGAATCACCTTAATTGTTATACAATTTTTTGACATCATGTTGAAATGTCGTTTTCTTGGTATTTGAAATTGGGTGATGATGCCAGTGCTACCTCACCTACAATTGCCACCCCCTCTTCTGCTTTATTCGTAATTGCTTGTGGCTGATCTACTTCTGGCTCTGCCTGGAGTGCTCACTATTTGATGGTTATGGATGCCACGGATAGTGTGCTTCAGGAAAGATCTACTTCGTTTGCAACACAGTTTAATTATAAAAGAACTTTTAAAACTAATGTTTCCTTGCTAATTTCTTTCTCAAACTTGGTTTCTCTCTCTTGTTTAGCAGATGTGTTTTCATTACACACTCATTTGGCAATTTTGAAACAAGTTCACAACAGAGTCCATTTTCGAAACAAATCTGCACAAATATCCAAACTGCGAACTTGACTTTGAGCTTTACAGCTGCAACAACAAAGGATAAATAGTTTTATTTTTAAGAATTACCAATATGAGCTTGAATATTAAAAATTATTTTCAGGGCTGTTTCATTAAACACAAATATCTGTCCTGATATTCAGAAACAAAATATCAAAATATCAGTGATTTCAAAGTATTTATTTAAAAATATACTTCTTCAATTAATAGTATGAATGCATCAAGTCAAATCTAAGCACATTTAAAAAATTGCTTTTATATAAATACATTAAGGTAACAAGTCTGTCATTGTCTATAATATCTTATAGTAATCTTTTTAAATGAATCAAATTATTCAAAGTACATATACAGGTTTGTGTTACGAACTATACCCTCTCTGTTAATAAATGAATTAATTGATAAAAGCAATGTAAATGAAATAATAATCTGAAGTTATTTCCATCTATACTATCAAAATAAGGAAGCAAAAATAAAAAAAAAGAATGCGCCAAGGTGCACACACAACTGGTTTTCAAGTCATCTGATTGGACATTTCTTGAGTATAAACAAGTACTTGTTGAAAGGTTGCTATCACAGGATCCCTGATTCTCCTTACTGACTCTTAAAATTCAAAAAACACATACAAACAAATAGTCCACCTTTGGGCTTGCCTGGCTTCCAATAATATTTGATATATTAGGTAATGCATTAAGGACAATCAATATAATTGACATCTCACTATGGCAGTGATGTTTATTTATCACATGAAATTCAACTCTTTTATTTTTAAAAAAGTATTTGAAAGTTAAAATTTCTATTTATTTCTTTTGGACCAGCATAGAACTATTCAAGGGGCAATTCAAGAACTTACACAAAATTATTGACGTGATTTAAATATTTGTTTCCTTAAATGAAATTCTGAATATCATGATATAGAAAGTTTGGTTCAAAGACAGTTGCTCAACATGGTTTGAGATTTTTGTCTAAAATTAAATTCACTCAAGGATTTACGAAAGATAAATTATGAAAACTAATTCACACATACAAAGCTAACTTATGCATACAAACTTTTTCCCTATGCTATTATTACTTCTGTCAGAGTGAAAGGTAAGGTCACATTGCAAATGTTACTGTTACTCAAAAATTAAGAATGCAGGAAGTAGGTATTGAATTCAGTTCCAGAGTTATATTTAAAACTATGTAGGTGTTTGACTCTTGGAATGTCACTTTCCCTCCTTATTCATAGTCCATAACAATGTTATAAAATACCTTTAAATGTATAATAATTGCTATTCAATTGAATAGCAATTAAAATTTTTCCAAATTTTTAAATGGTAAACTATAGGAAATAGTAAATATTAACTTAGCCCTTGGTCATGTTTTCTTTTTACATTCAGTTTTCTTACAGTTTAATTCCATCTAAGCTGAAAAGAATTATGCACTTTGGTATGATATGTTTGAAAAAAGGTTCTAAAATGAAATAATACACGCACATAACTAATTACCTAAATTGCATTGAGAAAAATCTAAAGCAGTAACACTTGAGGACACTTTTGCAAACTAACCTGTCTCAGTTTAGTCATTTATGTTTGTGTTCCTTTAGGTGAATAACAATAGGAACCTATCAAATTCTGCACTGTATGAATGCATTAACCCTTAACCAACATTCATTAGCAAACAGGTACTTAAGTTTATGCAATCTCTTCTTTAAACTTTCTGTCCTTTTAGGAGCTCTAACCATAGATTTGTGTGAATTGTCACTCTCAACAAACCCGAGTCTAGAGGCAGAATTCTCTTACTCTCTGGTTGCGTCAGGCATCCAGAAGTCATTTGCATTCAAATGGATGGATTTGTCTCAGAAATATCTTAGCTAAATTATGAATATGTTGAATACCTTTGATTAAACCCATTTCTAACATTTATGGCAGTGATTGAAAAGCCACTGCTTTCACCTATTAACCCATTTCTAACCTAGAAATAAACTAGTTAGCAAATCTTTGGCTCTTGATGGAGAGACAGATAACAAAGGCACTTTAAGGTGTCTCTAGAGCAGGCTTCAGGAATAGCTTATAGCCTAGCCTGAGGAATGCACATATAACATCATACTACACAAAGAATTTTAAAATCTGATGAACTAGTCTCTGTTTAACTTATTATTCATTAGGATATTACTGTCATCAACCATATGTCTTGAGATCTACATTAATGAAAAGTAAATGAGAGCTAATTGTAATACTTTCTACTGGGAATAATTTTAGTTGTTTTTGTCCTGACTTCTTAAATTTCTTTTATGTCACTTTTATAGTACGACACATATTGTTCTAATACATCCACACTGTTGAACTCAGGCTTGGGTATATGAAGGCCTTTGGTCAATGAATGTAAGTGGAAGTGGTTATATAACACTTCAGAGCAGAAGCTTTAAGAGACAGTATGTATTTGATTATTCTCTTTTCACTCTATCATAAGATTGATAATGTTCCAACTGGAAGATTCCTATTCTTGGGTCCAAAATTAAATAGAATATGGAGCAGAGTGGCATTTAGTTATTCTTTCAAATAAGTAAAAATGAAGTTCCACAAAGAAAATTGGGTAAGTACCTTTCCTGGAGATCACCATCACACTTCTTTGTGCAGTAGGAATGCCTTAAGTGTACTTCATATTCAGTTGCACAGAATAGTAAAAAGATATATATTCAAGGATAGAAACAGTAAATAAAATTTATTTTATTCATCAAGGATCTTAAATAAAATTGACTGTATTTAGAAACTGGGAGTACATACAGATGAAAAATATAATGATTACTAGTACAGTTTGATGGTGCTGTCTTGATTTATGCCAATTCATCAGAAGGTTTATCTATAATATCTTTTTCAACATCAGCATAAACGTCAACACAATGAAAGAAAAACACAGATAGCATAGTAGTATTATAGAAATAGCTTTACCACTCAGATATTCTAAAATGGTCTAGGGGACTGAGGGGTTTCACAGAATATACTTTGAGGACTATTGTTCTGTATCAATGCTTCTTAACTTTCTTTTTGTTTTTAGTGTAAAAACAAATAGAATTGTAATATCGACAAATTAATAAAAAGAACTATTATGGTAATAGTAACTGCCATCTATTTAGAGTATCTAATGTGACAAATATAGGCCAAGTATCTTAAATACAGCATCTTATATAACTTGTACTGTAAAAATAGTGAGAGATGTATTATTATATCTATTTTATAAATGAGGAAATTAATAAATCTAAACAGATTGAGTAGTTTTCTGAGATTACCTAACTTGAAATTTGTGGAATTGAGACTAGAACTCTGGCCTTTCTGATAATAAATACTTAACTACTCTAAACCACTAGATTACTTCATTTTTCAGTAAAAATACATATTTGAATATAAATTTAAGGTTATTCAGAAACCTTGAAAATCAATTTATATAAATAATTATTGTTCTGAATCTAAATCACTTATAAATATTCCAAGGAAGATTTCCTTGGATGATTTCCAAGCAACATCGTTTGTACTTTTTGCTATAGAATAACTTCAATTTTTGCCTTATTCATTGATTCCTATTTCTACATCACTCATCACTCTTTGAAAATTTAGTCTCCCATCTAATGGAGGCTTACTTTTAAGATTTCGTTGGAGAACACTGACAATGTGCCTTTTTAAAGTCTAGATATATTTTTCAAGCAGATGGTATTTCATGGTTTCATTTAATACACATGCTCACTTGAGACCTTCATATCATTCTAGATTAATCAAATATAACTTTCTTTTCCAGAGGTGTGTTATTTCCTTCTAGATGTTAAGCTTATGGGAATAGGAACATATCTCCTGCATGACATCACCGGGGCTATTGCTGATAAGCAAGACATGGTGATGAGGGGGAGTCTCCTGCCAGGGATAGATAATCTAACAAAGTCTATCCATTTCCTAGTTAAGTTGATTATTTCCTCTCAGATAACAAGGTCTCGGAATCTGTGGGAACTCTGTTCCAACAGTGGTAAGCAAGAGTCTAGTGAATCACTAACATTAAGGCTGAAAGAGTTTGGCTGGCCTCTAGAAGTAGTATATGTTAACTGTGTGAATGCTGCATTTTCCTTGTGGACAGAAGAACATGATGCCTGGCTTTGTTTGGCTACAACTCACACCCACTCTTGGACTTCAATTTACAAAAGAGGAGTATATATTACTACTGAAAACATATATAATCCTGTATTCTTACATATTATAAGCATTCATGCTTTCATTCAACAAATAGTTTACAAATACTTATTGCCCACACAGGTGTTAGGACCTGGGAAGCAACAATAAACAGAATAGTAGCTTCCTGACCTCAGAAAGCTGCTGCCCATGGAGGAAGTCAAATAGTAAATATGTAATCATACACATGATTGTTGACTGCAAACAAACATTTTAGTGTGGTTCTTCTTGCGTTTGCTTGCTTATAGGAAAAATGATCTCAGCAGAAAGGAAAATTTTTCTTTTGGTTCGGGACCTGTTAAAACTACCTGTCTGGAAGCTTGAAGGATTTATGTTTGCAGTTGTGAAATATTTCTTTGGACTTCTAACCGGTTCTCATTCCAAGAAGCAGTGTCATATTTGCAAGTGTTTAAAACAAGTAATTAATTTGAGGGCAGTATAGGATTTCAGCCAGCGTTGATAGCAGTTGGCTTTCCCATCACTCCACTGTTATTATCATTCGAGAACTAAATCTACAGTCAGGTTACTGTTTCATTCTTTCTTATTTGCTCAGTAATCTTAAATAATTGTATAACACTATTTAAAGAGGTACTCATTTGTATTCTTCCAGAACATATTTTTCAGTCTTAAAAAATCCATTTTTATCTTAATTATATTACTGAAAGCATTTTCTCAAAATATAGATGATGATACTATACAGATCTCCAAAATTACAAATATACTGCTAGAGAACATGAATGCATACAGGTATAATTAAAACTTTTTTGATAGCAAAAAAATGTTAGTGATTCTTAGATAACAGTTACTCCAAGAAATATATATTACAGATTTCTAATAATTAATTATTAAAGTGTCCACAGAGACTAGTGGCAACTCATGGAGAAGCCAGATTAATTTTCTACTGTTTTGTTATTATTATGAATTTTCATTTGATTACTGAAAGAAGGGAAAAAATTTGTTACTTACTCAATAGTGTAACACCAAATAAAAAAACAACTTACTAAATATAATGTGTAACTATGTGAGAAATTGAAAATGTTAAATGACTGTAATCTCAAAGGAAAAAGCAAGAAGCACAGAAATGAGCCTCCATTTGTCTGGGGAATTTGCAGATGTGAGTGCTCTGTACCCACTCGCAGGTTTCTCTTCTTTTGTGCTCTCTACTTTCTGCTGATCCTTTGGTGGCATAAATGGCTCATGACTTTCTGAGAAGCAGTCTCTCTAGCCAAGGTCTGTCTGCTGGGCCTGAAATTGAACCTTGAGGATGATACGAAAAGTTGAGTTTCTCATCACAGCTGAGGTTAAGTCTGTGGGCTCAGAACTAGTTTAGCATGTCAAGAAAGATTATATATATACATATTGTATATGATGCTTTAGTTTTGTTTATCTTGTTTGTTCTATAAAGCTTGTCATTAGTATTGCCTAATTATGCTTGAGCAACTGTATAAAGGATTTTGATCATATTAAACACCAGAGACCAAGAATTATGAACCTTACATGTATATTTTATTTTCTCATAATTTTATCATCTATTGGAAACAAGAATATATTTCAGGGAAAATGGCCATCCATTTTACTAGCTATGAAACTGTACACATTACTCTCTCTGGATCTCAGTTTCCTTACTTGTAAAATGGAAAATGTCAAGGCAGTTGTGAAGATTAAACGATTTCACAAATGTAAAACACTTCTAACTATGCCCAGGTTACAGTATGTGTTCAGTAAGTGTTAGCTATTTTTTGGTTGGGGTGGTTGTGATTGTCCAATGAGCTTGTTCTACAATTCAGTGTCACAGGTAATGACACAGGATTGGTGAAATGCTGCAAATGAGCAATTTTTGGAGATAAAATAATGTCTCTGCTACTCTACCCAAATCCAGTTCCCTAACTTTATCTCTGGTCACTGGAGTCACATTTTAATGAGCACATTAAGGATCTAGAGCACATTTCATTAGTCACTGGAAGAACTTCAGATATTTCCTATAAGTAAGTGGTTCTCAAACTTTAGTATGCATTATGATCACCTGAAATATTTGTTAAAACACTGATCATTGAGCCATATCTCCAAGATTTGTTTAGTTTCTCCAGAGTAATGCCCAAGAATGTGTCTTCCTCACAAACTCCCAGGTGATGCTGTACATGGACCGCATTTTGAAAACCAAAATGAAATGGAACATTTGTTTAGATGCCTAATTTCCTTTTCATTTCTCCCTAATCTGTGTGTTTGTCTTTCCTTATTTACAGCTAGAGCTCCTGGTTTTAGGTTTCAGATTGGAAACTGGTGACGACTAGGTCTTGGGAAGCATTAAAAGAGAAGCAATGACAAGTAGAAGACCACGAAAGACAAAAGAATTGTTGACAAATGGGATTCTTTACACTTCTATTATGCAATTATAAAACCATATTAAATTTACTTTCCACCTTATAGTTGCTATGAAAATCTTACAGAGATTTCTCTTATACCGATCTTATGGGTTACAGAGCCACCGTTTCTAGTCCTGTGGAACTGTATGAAATATTAGTAATAAGAATGATTCACTCTGGTTATTTCCTTCTAAAAAGGTTAAGGAATATTTTGCTTTACTAATCATCTTTCTCTTGTTTTCATAGAATTCGAGAATCACACATTCCCAACAAGTCATTTTTGGAATATAATATGATATAGCGTATAGCAGACCCAGTATGTGAGTGGTAATTCTGTTTTTAATAGCTATTTTCTAACACTTCTTTGGCATATAAGAACATTATTAAGAGGAATGGCAACATCTCAGTTCTCTGAGTACTTTTTAAAAAAATAAGCACTGGACGAGTATTTCTCAGGCTAAATACTGCAATCTCAAAATGAGTCACAATGTTCTTATTTTTTAGAAATTAGAAAAAAGCCCTCCAATTGCAGAAATTCAATAAATTTTGGGCCACTTGAAATGAGCAATTGATGGGTGACAGAAGGATCTATTCAGCTAATCATAAACAGTATCTAGAGACTCTCTCTTCTTACAAGTAATTTTCTATTCTGCCATCTTTTAAGAAATGGCCATTAATACAAACTACAAACAAAGCCCTTTCAAGTCCAAGGATGAATTTAACATTATAGAATTTAACAGTTAACATTATAGAATTTAACAGTTAACATTATAGACCTTCCCAATAAGGGTATGTACAGTTTCTATTACCCCTGTAACTAAATTTAACCTTGCATTAGAAACACTTCACCTTGTTGGGTATATGCATTTTTAAAACACTCATTTTAATTTGAAATAACTAATTTTTTATATTTAACCCAACTTTAATACAGAGCGACTCAGGAGATACTCTCCCAAATACCTCAATCAGGAGGCCATTTGTAAGACATCCAAAGACAAGTGACCACAGGCATGAGGCCTGGGAAGGGGTTTTGAAACACCAGCCAAAGAAAACTGTATCTTGTTAAATAGGCATGTTATTTAGAAACAAAGTTGCCCTTTTGAGAACTGTGCTTTGGGAATATTTCCAATTTTGGGGTGACATTAAGCAAAATAAGAGTTAAAATGGAGTCCTTCAACCTTGTTTTCTAATGATTTTGGAATTTAGGCATCAGGCTCTCTGCCGGCAGTGCCATTTTAGGACTGGGACAGAGAAGCAGCTGAAGGGAAAGAAAAGCATTTTGCTAAGACAGGATGTGCCTATGTGCTTGCTCTCCACAGCTGCGTCCTCAAAGAGGATAAATGAGGGCATATTTACTTATTAATCAACCAAGAGGGATCGTACGCACAGAAAAAAAGCTCCAATCAAGTCAGATGTTTTGGTCCTTATGTGCAATCCCTAATTGCCTGGAAATGTGCCTGCAATTCCTAGAGTTGGCCCCGGGCCTCTGTTGTTGTGAGTCCAGTCAGAAAAGCAGAAGCCAGTTCCCCAAACCCTGTCTATAGCTAGGGCCTCAGATCTTGACATACTCAGCTATTTCTTACTGAATTTGCCAGAAGGAAAGTGGCAACCAGATTTTAAGTGGCTGGAGGAATAGGACTGGGATGAAGTTGTGAAATATGTCATCCCTTTAAGAACAGTCTAGTTACTTAGTTTGGTTTATCTCTAGTATTTTATTTTTTACATCACACGTAGCTTACCTATCAACGGGAGATATGTTGAAGACTACACATTTAATGAATGTCTATGAGACTGTGCAAGTCCATTTTTGGCTGAGTTCCTCACAAGCCTGAGAGAAGAGCTGTTTCCAGTTTGGAGTGATTGTAACAGGAAGCTGTGCCACAGGATCGAGACAGCAGTTCTTCACAGCAAGGCTTTATTATTTAAAGACAAATTCAGAGATACTTTGATTTGCTATGCTGTAAGGGGCTCTAGATTCAGTCTCCCAGCTCATTCTTTATTTTCCTGAAGAGTAAACAAAGCTGAAGAAGGACAATTACTTGTAGAGTTTACTCAGTGGTAGATCCAAGACTAGTTCCCAAGTGTTTTGGTTCTCAACTACAATACTTGAGTTTGAAGTGAATTTCCAGATCATTCATATTCAAATGTAAGAACCAAAACACATTCTGAAGTGAAAATAAAGAATTTTTCCCAGAACATTTGATTGCTTTGTCTTTAAAGAATTAGTCAAGTTTTATTATTTGCAATGTATATTTTTTAAAAGGGAGAAAGAATAATTAAGGCAAATACATGTTTATCCTGTAGGTATAGTGGAGAAGTGACAATACTTCAGAGAGAATTTTAAAATAAACTTAGAGTACATTATTTATGCTTGGAATTTTATGTCATGGTAAGGTAAGTTGTGAAGATGGGTTTGGTTGAGGACTGAGAAGAGATAAGAATTTATTATTAAAATCCTCTTACCTTTTTGCAAATATGAGAGCTTCCTTTCAGCTCTCTACACAGGACAAAGTTTTTCTCATATTCTCTCAGCCATATGGATAAATGCCTGAGATAAAGTTTAGTCTTCATTCTTTGGACAAACTGGATAAGCCTCCACCCAGGCATATGTGTTTTAATGAGACTTACTAAGACCTTTCCTGAGAAAAAGCAAGTCCCCTAAATTAAATTGTAAAATGGTAACATGTTAACAAACTTTTAAAAGAGGCACTGTGTGCCTAACGAAAAGACCAGGGCTTATCTGCCTTTGCAGATTCTAATGCAGATTGCACAATAGGGCAGAGTTTTAATGTTCATAAATGTGGTTTGTTTTGGAAGTTTCAATAACGTTTACCTTCTTGGCAATCATAAATTTTCTTCAAGAATGTAATCATTATAATTTGAGAAATTACTGTATGTTGAAGACAGGTTTACTAGTGCCTCAAAAGGAAGACAGTACGAACCACACAGCACACACAAATCAACCCAAAGGGTATTCTAATAACAGAAGTCAGTAGATCAAGGAGTTGAACGGTTGTCATTGGCAATTTAGCACCATTGTATTCCATCTCTTCTTTAGATGCCCTCTCCTTTGCTGTCAGACATATTTGCTTTGCAAAGATAGGCTTTTTGAAATTTTAATATGGTGTTGCTGGTAGTAAAAGTTGGGGCCAAGATATGAGAATGTTACGTAGTTTTGGCAGGAAATACGAAAGCTACAGTAGAGCCGGAACATAATGTCTGCCGGGAAGGGAGAGAGGTGAGTAGGTGGGGCCAGGGCTGACTGTCAGAAAGTACAGGTTGCCCCCTGCTATCCAAAAGGACAGTGCACCTGCAAAGACTTTCATAAGCAGAAATGACATGAAGGGAAGAAGCAATTATCATTAAATAGATTTGAAGGCTTTGTTTTATATTCTATATATTCTATACTTATGACAGTATCACTCTATTTTAATTATTGTTCTTCCATAATATAGTTCTATGTCAAGTACATTATATTACTATAATTACTTAACATTGCTATAAAATGTTTCTTGAGTTTGTCCATCATCTTTACTTTAAGATATACTGGAAAATCATAACATTGTGTTTAAAATTAAAAGCAATGGAAACAGTGCTAGCTGCAGTTGCAATATTTTTGATTTGTTAATGCAAAATTGAGTTTACACATAAAATATTTTATTGCATTTAAATTATATTTTTAAAATAAAATCTATTCTGATTATTTTAAAACTAAATACAAATAAGTAAAATAATGATTATTACTGATTACTACATGATTGTTATTTTTGTTAGATAGAGGAAAGAGAGTTAAAAAATGATCTGCTCTGGTAATCAGATATGCTAGTCATGTCACTGCCAACCATGATGATTGTCAGCTTTTGGTAGCAGCTCAAATTCTATGTGGAAGTTTGTTCAATTAGGTTTCCTCCTTGGGACAGCAGTCTGTTCTTCCAGGAAGAATTCATTTGCTGATATTTGTTCCTCTGGTTGCCTGCTCTAGAATAAAAACCCTATTAACATGGACAGCCAGCTTGATGTGGCCATCTGGTCTACCATGACCTCCTTTCTCTACCTGCATCCCGATCCTGTATAAATCGAACTATGTGGGATATTTCAAAACTCCTTATTTACTAGACAAACTGAATTTTTACAGGTTTTTGTGCCTCTGTTAAATCATTCCTGTCTGTACTCCATCTTCAAGAAATTCATCAAAGTTTCAAATGTTTGATGGCATCCTTTCTAGTTCCCAGATAGGTAGAAGTTTTCCTCTATTCTATTTATTTTATTTCCACAGACATCCATGAGGGTGGTAGGAAGACATTTATGCTCATATCATTGCTCCCCAAATTCTCTGCTTCTTATTGATTTAAATTCCCCAAACTCTTAATCTCATTAAACACATTTCTGGGAGAGGTGTTAATAAGCAAAAAATGTGTGTGTGTGTGTGTGTGTGTGTGTGTGTGTGTGTGTGCATGTGCATGTACATGTGTGCAAGTGTGTGCAATGGTGCGAATATGTGTGTGTATTAATTTTAAAGACTTGCAGCTGTTAGAGGAAAGCTCTTGAATAATTCTATTACAGTGTACTGAATAGTTTTAATGAATCCATGCAGTTTTATTTTTCTTTTTTTTAAAGGAATTCACGTAAGAGTCTGAATAAAGGTACTGTTATGACAAATTCTTGCTTAGAATTTTTAACGTTTATACATGCTTGCATTCATAAAAGAGGAGACCCAGAAAAAAATGTTTTGACCAATTCAGGAAATATAGCTTTTATGGCCCCAAAGAGAATACCCACAGTAGCTCATAGAGGTAGTAGAACAGGTTAAGAATTATTGTTTTGAAGCTGAAAGTTCAGAATCAGTTTAGGGAATTGTGGTGTACCTAGGACTTTAAAATTCTATTTCTGTCCTATATATTTCAGAGCTGATGTTTTTCTACTTTTAGATTTATCCAGTGTAATGTACCTTTGATAAAACCAATTGTACAGAATATGACTGAATCCCTGGCTTCGAGGGAGTACTAGCAAGGCCATAATAGTGGCTGTAAGTACAGCAAGGATGTAAAACTCCTGGAAAACGTCATAGGAATTTAAACAATTCAGTACTGAGCTAAGAGACTGAGACTAATAGGTAGAATCTTGTTACTGAGATAGTATAATTTGCCAAGATTATAGTTGATTTACTTGGAATTAATATTTATGATGTTTAAGAATTAAACCCATAAAGAAAGGAGAAGAAAGGCTATTTTATAACAGTAAATTTTCGATGAGAATAGTAGCCTAAGTAAGAAAACCAAATCATTTGTGTGGGTGGGGGACAAAAAGACATTTCAAATTCTGGCTCCCTCTGGAGTCCTTCTGGTTCACCTTCTAAGAGTAAGTCTCTCATTCCTATGTGACCATCTCATACGCATGTCCTACGATCTATCTCCAATGAACTGTGGATCAATTCCCGAACATACTTTTCCTTTCATAGCACTCTTTTTTTGTAGATACTAATCCCTCTGCTTGGAATGCTTTTCCCACTCTTGCTTGCCTGAAAAACCCTCCTCATGTATCAAGGCCCTGTTCACATGTTCCCTCTTCTGTGCATTTTCTCGCCAACTATAAGTAGACAATGGATTTTGCTACAGTTTCTTTGTTCATAACACCCCGTCACCTTCACCAAGCCTCACCTTTTGTTTCCCCTAGCACCTACCACATTGTTTGACATTCTTTTTCACATATTTCCCCACTGGACTGCAAGTTCCTTGAGGAAAATATGTCTTATTGTTCTTTTCATTTCCAGTATTTTAAATAGTGCCAGCTTGTCTACAGCCATGCTACCCTGAATAAGCCCGATCTCATCTGATCTTGGAAGACAAAGAGGGTCTGGTCCAGTTAGTACTTGGATGGGAGACCACCTAGGAAGACTGGATGCTGTAGGCATAAAAAATTAAAAATAAGGGATTGAAAGTTGACAAGGTACTTGCAATCTGTGAGGTCAACCAAGGGTTGCCTCGCCTAAAGAAAAAAAAAAGCGCTAGCTCTTAATAGAAGCTCAAAAATGTTAAATGAATGAAGGGGTAACAATTCTATAATGTTAGATTTACCTCCATTAAATAGACTTATATTAAATTGTTTAAGAAAGATGGACATAATGATGCATTTGTTAAACTCAGAAATAAAGAGACTTTAAGAGTACTATACTTCCTTTGGGAGATGGGCTTTCTAGAATATTGGGCATAGAGATAGAGATATCATTCAAGGGCGCCTGGGCATTTGAAAATGCTTTCTCCTCATAGAAGAGAAAGGCCCTGTTTATGTTAAATTTGTATCAAGAGCAAGGTTATTTGTAAATGATTCCTTCTAGAAAAGTATATAGATAATTAGTATAGTAGATTTTTCTAGATTGATGATGAAAGACTGGCATAACATATGTTGCTTCTTTCTTAATGTTTACAGGAACCTAAAAGGCTAACATGGTAGCCCAGGAAGGGAGACAGAAAAACCACACTAAAATATACTGCTCCTGTAGTATATTCTATAATGCCACGTACAAGTACTTCATAAATCAAGAATTCATAGCAGGTGTCATGCATGTATGATCTTTCCCTGCCATTTGTGATCCATCTGTAATGCTGCAAATTATTTATACTGGATTACATTGATCACTGTCATCAGCACTGCACTCATCTAAGATTATCTATAGAATGGGGAATGTCTTTGATTCATAGAAAAATTATTCAGGTCCCCAGGTAAGAATTAATGGAAATGAACTGAATATGCACTTAATGTAAATAAGCATCTACTCTTAGTGTCATCACTAACATGTCTGTGAGTTGCCTAAGATTATATTCTGAGTCAAAATACTATAGTTCGCCCATGACCTAGTTGATCTCATCTGCATGTGAATTCATCTTTTGCAGGTTATCACCCTTCCTTCTTTGTATATAAGTGGCTCCTATTTCTGAAATTGGTAGCAATTGAAATGGAATATTTCAGCATCTACTTCTTAGAAAACTGTTGCCTTGGAAAACTCTATAGTAGCCAGTTATGAAGAATTATACCAGAGGTTCTTGACCATTATGTTAAAACACATTTGTGTGTGTAGAATATCATAATACTATGCTGAAATACTGGTTCTTTCAATTCCCAGGTGGCCAAGCCAAAAGAAAGCCCCTGGATAGTACTGGTGGCAACAAGCAGTCTCATACATTTTTTCCAGTCTGCTAGTCAAATGTGATTATTTTTTGGTCTGCACCATGATGTGAGAAAATTGGGGAAGGACTGAATTGTATCATGTTGGTATAAAAACCCATGAAGTGTATCTGCAAGAGAACTACAAGGATGCTGAGAGGGTTGTTGTGTAGTGGCTAGGAGCCTAAACTTGATGACGTGCCAGATGAGTTTGAATCTCTAGTCTGTCATTTCTAGTTGTGTGGCATTAGACAAATGACAGCTTCTCTATGCTTCACTTTTCTTATATGCAAAATGGAGATAATAATAGAACCTAGGCTATAGGATTGAGAATAAAAATTAATATAGCCAGAGTCTTAGAACACACCTGATATTCAGTAAAGGTGATGAAAATGTTTACTATTATGATTTATTTTCTTGGTGAGGAATACGTTCAATTATCATATAATTGATAAGAAAATTTGTCTCTGGTACTTAGTATGCTATCATTAAGATGCATTCAATTCCATTACACCACAAGCAAGTACAATATTTTTATAGTTATTCATGTAAAATCTATAGCAGTAAGGACTTCCGTTAAAATTCTCATTATCTCACTAACATTGTCCTGCAAGCAGAAATTGCTTATTCTGGATGAGTTTTATAAAAGTCCAAATAATTTTTTGAGGGGACCAGACTTAATGACTTTAATAACTAGATAAATGGTAGGTAGAAAAAAAAACATCCATGAATTGCAATAATTTGTTAGCCAGATAATTCAGATAATTACCTAGATTGTTTCACAAGGGAAAATTGAGGAGCAAACAGGATACTGGAAGCTCCACGTTTCCTATAAGGGTAGTCCGGTTGATGGATCAGGGCATCTGTTGGGGAAAGAACATGGAAATGGATTTCTAATATGTGGACCTGAGAATAGACACTGGCTCTAATTAAAACACAGAACATATCCCTGAAATCTGACTTTTTTTCTCATCTAACCATTCTCCTATGCCAACTAACCTTAAGACTTAACTTTGATTAGGGCAAAGTGGAGGTGCCAAGTTGATCAGAATTTGTAATTCAATTGACTCAAACTATAAATTTTTACACCTAAAATGGGCAAAATGTAATGATGACAAGATTCTTTTTTAAACTATAGGTAGTGCATGTATAATTATTTTTTGATTTGTAATTAAAGCTGATAAGGATTTAATATTTCAACAGCATCTTTATTAGTGGTACCCAAAGAATTGCTGTATAAGTTGATACAGTTCAAGGATCTTTGTATATACACTATTATGTTTGAGGAATACTAACAAAGATTTTTTTTTAAATCTCATCTTATCAATTCAATGCTTCAGTTCATTTCAATCCAACACACATCTCATCACTGCTTCCTCCTTGACAATTAAGTCTACCTCTTAACTAACGCTGTGATCAAGCTATAAATTAATCATGCAGTTTATTCACCCCACTGCTACAGTCATTCCCTCATAGCAACTTAGATACCTCAGAATGTAAGTCGACTATGGAAGTGCACAAAATGGCATCTTAATGACCCAAAAGAGCTAATACACTTCTGTAAGTGCCTAGCTAAATATCACAGAGTGACTTGGACACTGGGGAAGACTTGGCTCATTATTCCACTCTGCTGAGCTAAATCATTTAGGTTCACTTTATTTGCTTTTGGCCTTTCTCTTTTCTTTCTCTGCTCATGCATAAAGAATATTGATTTAAATAAAAGATACTGTAAACATGCACTTTGTTAGGGAAATCTGACTATGCAAGTATAATTTCAAAGGTCAGAGTTCTAGCAATGCTTGATTTACATTAATTTGTACTTGAGGAAAATGCCTTGACTAAATTTAAAAAAAAAAAGAATTTGATTCATGTATTGCTCTGTGCTTTCCTATCATGTTCTCGCAGAGCTGATCAAAGAGGAAAATTATGTTTACCAGAAAATCTCATACTTGGGATCACCCAATGTAGTACAATAGATTCAAACTCTGGGAAAAATATATAGCCTGAATTCGAGTCTAAAAGAATTTGGACCTCCATCCCAAAATGTTCTGCCTTAGTCAAATAAACAGTTTTTATTCTTAAAGATTATTTTATAGCTGTTTCTAGGACAACACATTTGTAATTCCATAAAGATATTTTAATGGTGTATCTTTACAGACAGAAAAACTAACAAAATAAAAATAGATGATCATATGCTCTATGTATTGCAAAAATGGTAAATAATTTAAGTCTTTTGCCTACTCTAGTAGAAAATCTGTCTTTAAATGCATTTATTTTACTTTTTTAAAAGCATTTATTTTTGCATGTAAATTCACTTTTTAGTGTTGGTTTGTTTATATTAAAATGTACTTTATTAATGAGGTTAACTAACATTTTCATGGAGTACTGTTCCTCTTGCGTATTTTCAAAATTGTTTATTTATCATTTTATTACTTTAATTATTCTGTAGTCAAAGATAAAAATGAACTAAAACTTTCTAAGTTAATGATCAAATACAATTGACAATAGTGTCATAAGCACAAAATCCCTCAATCATCTAATACATGTATTTGTTTTTTAACTTGAGCTTCTTTTTTTCTTTGCCAAACAGATTTGGTTCTAATTTCCAGATTTCCCTCTTATTAGTTGAATTGTGAAATGGAGATAATAATTACTACCTTATAAGTTGTTGAGAAAATAACTGATAATAAATGTGACCATTTAGTAAGTATTCACTCTCCTTGCAATGTGTTAAAAACCATTTTATTCCATTTCATTCTTATGACAAACCTTTAAGGTAAATAGCAATATCATTATATTCCTAGATTTAAAAAAATTGAATTTAAGAGAAGTTATGTAATATTCAAGATCACATACCCATCAAATTGCAGAAACAAGATTGAGATTTTGGCAGTCTGACTTTCAAAAAAAACAAAAAATAAAAACAAAAGTTAACCACTAAAATGTGTCCTAACTATAGGTAATATTTTTAAAGGACATAGAATATTACTTATAATCTGATAAAAGCTCAATAACTGACTGCTATAATAAATATCATCATTGCTTTGACATTCAACAAAAGATATCAGATATTCACATGATTAGAATTCAAAATTAATAATAGAGTTAATGAGTATTTATTTTGGTAGTTGAAATTCTAGACCTACCACTGGCTTGGTTTATAGTTACATTAGTATTTTTGGTGCTGTGTATTTTTCTTCACTTGAATTCTGATTTTAAGTTTAGTACTTCCCTTCACTGTCAAATTCTCTAGTTTTGACAGATTTATAATCTTTCAATAGTCATATGCTAATACAGTGTACAGAATCAATTCTATTTGTTTTAGGTATATGCGGATCATTTACCATTCCACATCCATAAGATTCTATTAGGTCTCCTGTGCCAAGCTCATGAAACTTTTCATTCATTTGAATTATTCCCCAAACCCCAATTCACATCTCTATGTTTCTGCTGCCTTTTTTTCACTGACTTTATCCTTATATGCCCCCATAAAACTCTTACAGTACAGAACATACATAATTTTTATGTCACTGTACATATTACTTTACTATTTGTGTCTGTCTCCACATGTTGCTAAAATACTCAAACATTTCCCAGGAGAAGAATCTTAGATCCCACATAGATCATGTAAAATATTTCTTGTACAGTAATATATATTTTATTCAGGTATTTGTAGCGATTTTGTTTCAAGGTGAGCATAGCCCTTTCTTGTTTCACAGTATGGGTCATTTTTTTCTTTATAAATGTCCAGAGTATTGTACACAGATATGGCATCATGATCAGGTCTTGTAAACTTGAGGTATACTTGGTGTTTTCAAGTAAATGAAAGTGGTTCTGTTCTAGAGATAGTCCTGCTCATCCTTTTAAGAGTGAAATGAATAGTCATTGCTGGTTCTGGTGTTCCTAAATTATTGTATCTTGACTTTTTTTTTTAGAACAGAGGGCTGAGAACAAAGATCAGAAGACTATCTGTTTAATCTCTGTAACATTCTGTTAGTTCTCACTACACACCGAAAGTTAATTTGGGAAGACCCACACATTACTAAGAAACAAAATTGGATAAAAAATATGTATGTGTAAATATACATCTATTTTGTGTTATGTGTTCTTATATACATACATATATATACATTATAAATATATCATGTGCATACATACATGTATATATACATGCAATCACATAAATTTTAGAGGAATTATGATATATTACTATACATATTATATGTGATAGAATATGTTATATATAATTTTGTCAAATAGTTCTTTTTATTTAAAATAACTAGATAGTTAACTATATTTTTACTTAACTTCAATTATATGACTAATAGCTCTAGTTTTCTTTTTCTCTCTGTGCATTTACCTATAGGTGCATCTGTGAAATAGGTTTATTTAATGCAATGAAACCTTTTTATAAAGTTTTGCTATTCCATCTTTTCAATTATGTCAATGTAACAGAATATATTTTGAGCATTTATTATGATGCGGAGTAGTTCTCTCATTTTAAATCGAGACCCTGAAAAATGGATCTATGTTCCTCAATATCACATATATTTTTATTACTTATATTGAGCATTTGGGTTTAACTTTATTATTATCTTTATTGTTTAAGTATAACAAAAACCCAGTCAAACAGAATCACCTACACAAACAACTCTAGTTGAAGTGAATCTTATTGGTCATTAAGTCCAAATTCTTCATTTTATATATTTTAAAATGAGGATTGTATGTATATTTTTTCATAAATAAAAAATTAAAACAAATCCTTCACACTGAAGTGTTAGAATTTTTTTTTTACCTTTCAGAATTTTCTGTGACATTTTAGTGAGAAAGGAAAAATTATCCATTACTTGGTTTTCAAGTTTCTCTTTAAAATTTTATAACAGCATCACTTCTTGAGATAGCATCTCCTAAAATGGCCTGAGGTAACCTCTATGGGATAGTGGTTTATAAATACATTTTAGTTAGTTCAGTGGTAATTAGTGACACAGGAGTAAAAAGCCATATTTTACATTCATGGATACTGAGCTTATGAATGATGTTTTGCTTTATAAGAGTCTGTTGGGGGCCATTATGAATAATAATGAGGAGAGAACATGTATTGGCATCTACACCCCAGGCAACAAGGACTTGAGAAAGCTCAGTGTTAGGTTCCACTGCCTGAGTGACATTCCAGACTACCCTCCCCAGCAGAGCAAAGCAGCAATCAGCATTTTACTGCAAGGATCATTACCTTTTTGACACCACTTTCATTGCTCTTTTCATCTTAAATTTCTCTGAGAATGAGTTTTATTCATGCTATAACTATAATACATCTAGTTTTGACACTTTTTATCAGCAATTACAAAAAAAATCAGTAGACTGGAATTTGGAGCAATTCAGATATTGTCTAACTCTACTGTGACTTTTGATTTTGGAGAGCTTCTAATATGAAATACAACAAGCAAACTTCCTGCTTTGTACAGTAAGGACCGGAAAAAGAGTATCTGCTCAAAATCCCCTCATTAGAGGCAACCTTCCTTACACCCTTTCTAAACCAGCACTATTCCCATCTTGCTCTATCTCCTTTCCCTGCTCTGTGTTCATTCTAGCACACATCATACCCTGACATTAAAATACATAATTATGAAATCACTTTGTCTTTCCAGTGGAATGTAAGCTCCAGGAGATTAGGATTTTGTCTATTTTATTCAGCTTTGTATCTTTAGCACTAGAACACTATCTGGCACATTTTTATTGGATGAATAAACGATAAAATTACAAGAACTTTGAAGCTCCTTGTACATATTCACCTTATGGGTTGACAATCCAGGAGAGTAGATGTCAGCATTTATCCCATGTTAATTGAATTCTGACTATGTACTAGGCATTAGGATAAACGAAGATGAAAAAAACAGAATCCCTGCCACACAGAATTTACCAACGTAGAGAACATTATATTAATCTAATTTTCTGGGCATGGCTTTTAAGACTGCATAACTAGAAATTCCTTTTACCTACAGAGTAGAAGGCTAAATTTGAATATCATAAGAGACACTCACTATAAATCTCAGAATAGAGTTAGTCTTATGAATTAAATCATTTCTATCACCCATTACTGAATGCAAACATGTTAGCAGGGGAGTGGTAACTTATTAATGCAATAGAACTTATGATAAGCCATTTTCATTAAAAGTTTTTACTGAATCTATTATGTGCAAGGTAGATCTACATCCACATTCACAAACTTTGTAGAAGAGGCAAGGGAGAAGATCAGATTTGTGAAAGAAAGAAGCTAAGGACTGAGAGAAGTCTTGATGGAACATAGGGTTTTGTCAGGAGTCTCTGTCTTACTGAGAAGAGGACCTGGGGTAAGTAGGGGAGAATATAAGGGGCCAGAGCACTTGGTAGGCAGGAATTAAAGAGAAGAGGAAGTCAGGTACAGGAGTAAATGTTTGCCAAAGAATAATGTTTATGACTTAGAGCTTTTCATAGAATTTTAAGGTAAATTCAGATATTAAAATTTATCTAGGTCAACCCTTTATCCTAGAAATGAAGAAAATGAGACCTAGAGAAATGTTTGGTGATTTGCCTATGGTCAGTTGCTAGAACTGTGATTGACTACTATGGTTTTATGACCATATAAAATCTTTTTTGTTTTTCCTTTTGCTAACCAGACTTGAGTTTTGTTTAGGGATCTGCCTTACTTTTATGCCTAGATCACGTGGCATAGTGAGCCCCATTCACAACTCCAGGAGTAGAGGATGAGACCTCAGCCTAACCCAACCAGAGGACCCATATCCCTGTGTACACTGATGGCCTCAGTATGACTCAAGCTACGTTCAGGTGACACATTGCTACCACCACTTTTTTCCCAATCCCAGGAAGAACCGTTCACTATTTCTAGCTCAACTCAGATTTGAAAGGATGAGAGACTGAAGCGGCTCCAACCATCTTGCTACCCTTAGATAGAACCTGTTTGTGACTTGAGCCAAGGCAGAGGACTTGGGGCCCGGGAGGAAAGAGGACTCAGGGCCTGGTGTCATTGTTGAGACTTCCGCATTAAGCAATGCCTGAAATGCAATAAATGCATCTCAGTTTCTTGAGCCATTGAACTCTTCTCCCTCTCTCTCTCTCTCTCTCTCTCTCTCTCTCTCTCTCTCTCTCTCTCTCCTGCTTTCTCCAAGCTTCCACTGAAGTTTGAGTTTATTTCTTTTTACAATCTAAATGTTTGAACTGATACACTAGGTGCCCAGTTCAGTTCTTACCTGTTTGGTGTTTGGATGTGTTTCTTGTACCCTGACGTAAGGGTAGTCACACAGGTAAATGTGTTTGTTTTCTATAATTTGATAGAACTAGTTTTAATTCTAACAAGGCCACAAAAGATTTAGTATAGTATAGAGGTTAATCATAAATACCAAGTTTGGAGTAGAAATCCAGGAGTTCATGTCCCCTTTCTGCTTGTAAGACCTTCACTAATTTCCTGAAACTCTTTCCAACTCTTTCAGACACACAATGGAAATGATAGTTATGCTTTTCTCGTGGGATCATTGCGAGGATTAAGTGGGATTTTACGCTTATAGTACCTAACAGAGCCCAACACAAGGTAAACACTCAGAGATGTGTTATGGTGATTAAAATGATGTTGTTTAGCTAAGGTCTAGCATACAGTCATTGCTAACTAAATGGTGGGTTAAAAATAGATTGTTTTAATGTAAGATCAGAAGAATTTGACCTTAATCTCCCCTTCGAATATTTTATTTTTAAAATCTCACTCTGGTCCTTTTTCAATTTTGTAACCTTTATTTAGGCAATAATTTTTTTAGACTTTCATTTCTTTATGTTGTTTTCAAAAGACAATTTTGGGATTTTATTCCTATCTTTGATTTCCCTCTGCATGACTGGGCTGTTTGATAGACAACCTTCCTGGTAATAAAACATGATCAGAGAAACTGACTGATCCATTTATTTTTATTTCCAACAATGATCTTACAAATTTAATTTTCAGAGACCCCAGTCATTTTTTGGCCTAGTAAATACCATTTTATATTTTGAAATATATGTTAGAACAGGTAGAAAAATAGATCTTTTACATCTTTGCAATTATGTTATCTTCTTCGCAAGGGTAAACTCCTTTTACGTTGATAAAACAATTCTTTATGTACTTATTTATATTAAAGTTTATCTTAAATTTTGGCATACACTATTTAAGCGTTGAAGTTCTCTGATTACATGTTAACTATCTTTCTTTACTTTGTGTTAGCAAGTAACAGAAGCACAATTTTACCTAAGAATGGACCACATGCTGAGCAGAATGGGATAACTCAGGCAATGAATATATTCTCCTTACTGGGTGATTAATGAGAATCTGTGTATGTAAAGTAATTCTAAGACAAAAATTTCCACTTACTTCTTTTTGTTCTATATAATAATTTTATGTGTGTGACTGGTTCTTTGTTAAAATTCCAGCAAAACTTTATTAATGCAGAATCATTTTGAAGAAAATAATGTTATTTGTAGTTCTTTAAACAGAAAGGCTTCTACTGTATTTTTAAGGTCTGAGCTCCTAGGACCCTAAACAAAAGTTTACAACTGACTTAGAATACAAGAATATTATTTAGAGCATGGGAAAACCAATGGACCTGGCAGCATTTATGACAACCAATGTCTTGAATGGCCACTTGAGTAAAAGTCCATTAAATGTCTTTGTCAATGATACATAAAAATATAATTTTTCCAAGATAGAAAATTTCTCTGAATCAATGTGACTCAGTAGCTTGAATGATAGATTTTTATGAATTTAGTGCAATCTAGTTTGGGGATTAAGATGGTGACACCCAATGTTGTATAGATTTATCTGCTAGTAAATTTCTCATTAGTGTGAATGGAGTGGCTGAGAGAAAAATATACTTAAATAGTCTGGTTTCTTCCAACAGCATCAGCTTATTTCTCTTCCCTTGTTTCTAGGTCCTACTATAAAATGGAGCAAGTTTGCAAGTTTATCAGTCAGGTTCTTGGCTGCAGAAAAATAATCCATTTTAGCTGGTTTAAACTCCAGGGAATATTATAGGGCTCACATAATCATTGGTAGATCTGATGAAACAGACACTGGGAGTTTGCAGGAATACTTTCTCAAACTGTATAGCAGAGCTAGATTGCAAAGGGAGCAGATGACTCTCCAAGAACCCACTGAATCAAGAAACTACTGCAACCTGTCAACTCCAACCCCATGTAACCTCTGCCACTATCTATCTGCACCAGAAAATTGTATGCCATACCCCTCTGTGAAACTGCTTAAATTCATAGTCTCATGGGATTACGTCTGATTGTCAGAACCTAAATTGTCTGGAATCTTACTTGCAAAGGAATCTGAGAAGTCTAGCTTTAGCTTTCAAGCCACTGCAGAACAGGAAGGTCAGCTAGAAGAAGGCTGGAATGATTGCTGAGTGAGCGAGCTACAGAATCTACCACATGGGTTCTAGATGTGTATATGTTTTAATAATGTAAGAATCTGATGTGAGGTATCCTTAGGAGTAGACAATTCAGATTAAATTCCTGAAATGTTTGGGTCATAAATATCTGATGATTTGGCAGAGATACACA
Organism: Eidolon dupreanum; assembly: GCA_028627145.1. Classification (NCBI taxonomy): domain Eukaryota; kingdom Metazoa; phylum Chordata; class Mammalia; order Chiroptera; family Pteropodidae; genus Eidolon; species Eidolon dupreanum. The sequence goes on along the minus strand of CM053501.1, from coordinate 57,980,084 downwards.
AAGGGAAGGGAGAAAGTTGGGAAGGAACAGGAGGAGATTAACAGAAGCCAGGGTTCTAGGATCAGACAGACCCATACTGGGAGATCTTCTTTAGATTCTTTAAGCTCTTTATACCCCTCTCCCTGCCCTGCTTTCTTCATGGCCAATCACTAACATAAGGCAGCTGCTTGCCTTCCCTCTTTATCTTGCTCATTCAACCTCTTAGCAGAGGACAGAAACCACTTATCTTCCTGGGCAAGACAGAAAGCTCTTGTCTTTGAGTGAGGAATAAATGATTTTCGATTTGGCCTTTTCATTTTCTATATGACTAATGTCAAATGCACCATTAAATACACTGACATCCTCCCACCATCACCACTACATAAAAAGATGGGTAAACTTGTTCCTTACCAGAGGTGTGCACTTCATGCATTTGAAGCTTCCTTTTCAGAGCTTGGTGCTATTGCCAGCAGTGTCTGTTTGGGGAATGCTCAAAGACTGGTGGGATTTGGCATCAGTACAACACAGGGACGGGAATCTTAGATTTTAGCAGACATCTTTCAGCCCCACATCAAACTCTCAATTCCCCAGCCCTGCTGAATTAGCTGCTTCTCGCCTCTCCTCGAGTGGCAGCATCTGGACAGAATCTTCAAGATGAGGAGCATCTGTTCCCACCCTTGAATTTTCAGTTTCTCCCTAAAACTCAGACCTAAAATCCAGTGCATAGCCAATGAGCAAGCTGTGTGTTTGAGTGGCAAATCCGAGAGCGACTACCCCTTTTCTGAGCGGTTCTGCAACCTCTTTGCTAGTCCTGCTGCACACAGGGTCTGTTGTCTGTGGATCCCTCAGAATGGCTCCTGCAGGCAGGGCTGCATTTTGAAAATGAGTTTGTTTTGACTGAGTTTGTTTAGAACTTCCTTCTAGTGCTCTTTTGATTCTCATTATCTTTAAGGATGGGAAACCGAGATATTATGAGCAAGATTGGAAAATTCACGCACTTCCCTCTCCCAATACATGCAATTATTGGGAGACAAATGTTTAGACTTCATTGGAGTGTTCGGAACAAGCAGTTTCAAAGAATTACTTAGTAGCTCTTTGTAGAGAATTTCCATTGTTTTTGTTTCTCTTTAAAAACAAAGAAATAACAAACAGGAAACCTAAATCAATTGTTATTTCAAAAATTCTAAACTCTTCTGTGATTTTTTAAAAATAAGATATCCATTATTATCAAAAGTCTATGAAATTGGCTGTTGCCTCACTCACACAGATGTCCTTGTCTTTTTCAACAATTCAGCACAGTTGGCTGGGTGAGTCAATCCCATTGATGTCTGCTATTTGGTAGAAAGTAAATGGTCGTTTGAGTCTCGTAAAGGACAATAGTAATCTTTTAATAGGGACTAGTAATATTAATTACTGGATTTAATTGCTGGAAGTGTCAACTGTATGTCAATTGGATGAATGCTTTTCCAAGTGAAAGGAAAAATTCAAATAGTTAGAAATGTTTTCTTTTCAGACACATAGTCTTCAAGTTAATAAAATTTAAATTCAAAAAATATATTTCCGCATAAATGCAATGCTGAAACTGTCTTGCATTTGACTACTGTCAACTCTAATGGCATTTGTGACAAATATGCATTAATTAAAATGTTTTGCAACAATAATTTTTTTTAGTGTTAAACAAATTTCCTTTGAAATAGTCTTTGTAGCAGAGAAGTGGAGGTTTATTTAAGGTAGTAGAATGCCATCAATATAACAGGAAACCTACAAATTAAAAAGCTTTGAATCCTGTTCACTTGTTATTTGGGCAACCGTTCTGCATTTGTTTTCTCTAGGTAATCTGAGGATAATTACTCTGAAATTAAAAATTTATTGGGGGATTAAATACAATCATTGATTTACTCCATAACAATTTATTGGGCACCTATCTATGCTAGGCACTAAGCTACCATTCTAAAACAAAGCTCATTACTGCCATTAAGAAGCTGTAATCCAGAGTATGCAAAAGCACTTTGGACATGTTGAAGACTTGCTAAACAAATATTTGTAGTTACTGTAAAAAAATGTAAAGATGGAGTAATTATCTATCATATCGTTGGGATAAAATATTCAGTGCTCTAGTCTCTAATATCTCTTAGTATTTTCTTTCTCAAAACCACAGTGGCAAATTTCTAATATTTTCTAACACTCTCTAACATTCTCTATTTTTAAGTGGGTAGGCCACTTCCTACCACCAGTGTACAGATTCTAGAGGCTCCATATAACTTTATAGTTGAATGTTTATAAGCCCTGTCCTTTGGCAGAGACTAATGAAGGACAATATATATTTGAACATTGCAAACGGTCTCAAACTGCTGTCTCATTACTCGATACATGAGACTTGCAAAGCATCTCATTTTTCTTGGGTTGCTTTTTTTTCTATAAATCTCCCCCAAGATATTTTCCTTTATATTCATTTTAGATATAATGGTAATGAAACTGTGTCCTCTTGGATGTGAGCTGGTGAAACAGTGATGCTGACTGATAAAGCATTGATAATTCTTATCAAGTATCACTGTATTTCATTTCTGAGAACCCATTTCTGTGGAGGGGCTATTTAGATTTTTGTTAATTTAGTGATTTATGTGGAATGGTATCTATTATGTGTGTAGCATACATTTTCATTTTCTTAAAGAGTATTTCAGTTAAGAATTACACTAGTCATCTGAGGAACTAACAGTGAAGAATGGAAAGAATCCCTCAGTGTTAAGTGCATCAGAAGCCTTGTAAAACCCAGGATGAACAATGGAATTGGCCTTGGTTATCCTCTAATTAATAAAGATAGATTAAAAGCAGTATTTTGGGTTTAGAGAAACAACTTTTTGTAGTTATAAATTCCAGTTTTTAACAATTCTCAATTTCAGGCCGTTGTTTTACTTATCATAAAATGGCCCAATATTGAATTTTGAAACGGAATACAGGTGGCTCATAACAATAGCTCTCCACAGGGTACCGTGAATTGAAGCAACAATATTGAGGCTTGGAATGATGAAAACCTCCAAAAGCTAACAGGGGAAATGAGGTAAAGTACCCAGCTATGAAAAGACTTCTATTAAGACCCTGGAAACTCACAAATTTGTAAACATTCATTGGGCCCTCTAATATCAAGTGCAACTACGCCTCTATTTTTCAGAAATAGTGTTGTCACCATGTGATCAATGGCAGTACAATTTTCAAGAATGTTTTGAGGCATTTTGAATGAGACTGGACCAGACCTGAGAATTGTATATAGAGTAGTGATTCTCTTCTTAGGTTATAGACCCCTTGAGAATTTGATGGAAGCATGGATCCTCTTAGAAAAATGTACATATATAGTTTTAGGGTTTTCAATGAAACCTACAAGTGGAGTTTCTATTAGTTTTTTGGACCCTTTCCTTCTCTTGGACATGTTTGCTAGTGAGTGGTTTTTCATCAAAACTCCACATGCTACATAATTGCCATTGGAATACAAGTAAGACGAGATTAATGAAATCACATAGCTAAATATTTCTGAGTTTCTTAAAGTTTTGGGATTTGGTCTTAATAAAACCAACTCCTGTATTTCCAATGCCATTGTCATTGGAAATGACCATGGCCTGCTCAAAGCTTGCCTTGAGTGTCTGAATCACTTGTTATCTGTTTAATCTGTCATTATTACTGTACCTCCCATTCCCCTGCCACACAGGCTGCCAGAATGATTGATCCAAAACATATCTCTCATGATTGAAAACCTTCCTTGGCTCCTCACACTCATACATTTAAGCCCAAAATCACTAAGTTGAATCCTTTAATCACATTGCCCTGGGTATCCCTTCAGCCTTCTGTCCAACAGGTCCATCTCTTACATTCTTATTAGATTCTCAATTTTTACTCTCCATCATAGCAGAAACTGAACATGCCATCATGGTTTATATCTCCAGTATTTGCCCTTTTCCTTAGAATCTACTTTCATCTCTGCTCTCCTCGTGAACCATTTCTCATTCTATAAAATTCAATGCAGAGGTCAATAGCTGTGAGAAATTCTCCCAGACAGCACTATTCACTTTACCTCTGATTCATGGAATCTTAAACATAATTCTAATAATGCTTTTATTATACTATATTTTAATCTTATTGTTTACTTACTTGAATCACCAACTAGACACTAGGTTTCTTGTGAATAAAAAATTTTCTGTCTTTGCAGCCCAGTACCATAGGCAGCACACTGTACAAGTTAGTTAAATTGAGAAGTGCAGTCATTCTTTTTAAATTTTTGTTTAAAATCTCTTATTTTTAGAAATAACTGTTTAACCTGCAGGAAAAAAGGATTAGTAGTATTTTAATTAATTGTCTTTTAGAGCATTAAAGTAGTAATATAGCAGTAGTCTTTTAAAATCATGCAAAAGCCAATGTTATAAAATGAGTCTTTTTATAATATTGAAGGGAAGATTGAGGATATAAATAATTGATAGAGCAGCCCTAAAATATGGACAGAAATATTAAGGAAAACACATAACATACAGAAGAGCACAATGGTACAATAAAATGACAAATATTTCTAAATATCACCTGGAGGCTGGCCCTAAACTCCCAAGATCAATTTAAGGTGCAGGAAGTTGGGGAATGAATGTCATGACTTTTATCTCAAAGAATGGCAGACTTGACCTACTAGAGCTGGCAAGTATTATTTCAAAATAACCTTCAAGACATTTTATAATTTAGTTGCTCTAATTAATAACATCTACATATAGAATTAGATTCAGCATTATTACTCTAAATATAAAGGCTATCCTTTGTCTTCTAAGTATTTCGTATTTATTTATTCATCCTCTACCATTTATTTCAAGAGGAATTTGTTTTGTTTTTATTTTTGAAATGTGGCAGCTACTTAAACAACTTTCCACTTATGAAAAAAGTCATTCTTGATATTGCTGAGTAAATATCTTTATAATGTTATAATTATAGGATAGATACCATTTTATTTTGTAGTTAATTGCACGTTTATCTGACCTTTTCATGTTTCCCTGGGACATTTTTATGCATTGTTATTTTAAGGATACCAGTATTCCAACTTATTAAAAATTTTAAGTACAAGTCAGAAAACAATCAGAGCAGCAGAAGAAATGTTATGCTGTTGCATTAGGAAGGCACTTTTTCTATTTTGTTTTTAATATCAATCTTGTTACATTTTCTCAGTATATATGTTAATTATTCGATTCAACAATTACCTAAATATATCATTAAATATAGAAGTAGAATTGATACTCTCTAAAATTTGAGTTGAATATACCAGATGTTTTCATTTTGGAAATAAGATTAGTAACAAGTAAAATATAATTATAGAATAAATATGAGAGAAGTGAAAGAATAAGACTTGTGCAGTTTCTACTCATTAGGAGAGCAAGTTAGCCTTTAGAAAGGGGCATCAAAATGAATAGCTGAATTTTCTTCACATACGTGGTTACTTGGATGATTTGGACGTGTGTACATATAATGTATGTATATAAGAATATCTAAATATATGTGTGTACATATATGTGTAATTATATAAAATTTTATATGTATAAATAATGTCAATATATTATGCATAAATACGTTGTTCATATATAATATATAACATACATAAATGATCTATTTTACATAATAAAGTATATATTAATATTATCAATATATTACATGTATTATTATATATTGTATATTAGTATATATAACATGAATATAAAAATAAAATAACAGTAAAATATATATTTTAAATTGTTATTATACATTTGTACATAAAAAATATATTTCCAGGATGATAATCAGTAGAGTCATTAAACTTTATGTGAGTGAAGCTATTTTTAAAAATGTAAAGAAATCAAAACATGCATTTCTGTACTTAAATATTGCAGATGAACTGTAGTTACTTGATTTACTAGCTTAAGTAATCCTTATTGACCGAAGCCTTGCTATAAAAGTGGGCCTATCAGGACACTAAAGCTTTCTCTCACCTTCTTCCCGCCCCTCCATCTCCTGCTTTTTGGTAATCATTTAAATGACCTCTAATCTCAAAATTTCTATTGTTACCCTTTGATTGGTATGTTATTTTTTGCTATGCTATTGTTATGTCATGTTGCCCTTGGAAACATAGCCCAACTCAAGTTATTTTACTTCCCTTGAGTGTTTTTCGCATGCTGTAAAGTATTATTTTCTTCCACAGCAAAGAATCTATGATTATAGTAAAAACAAGTAAAACTCATGAAAAAAAATGAAAATAATCACATCATAATAACAGGCTATTTAATGTGACAACGGCTTTTTAAAAAGTAGACTCTCAGAGACCTCCAGAAACATCAGTGTTGTTCACGTATAAAGTATTTATTTACTCCCTGAATGGCGACAGGTCTTTTGTCCTCTGAGGATGAGTTGTCAGCCTATATATCTTTGAATCGATACCATGTGGAAAGAGTCACTAAGTTAATTTATCCTTTTAGTGTCTTCTCTACATAGATTGACAGCTAGGCAGACGGCAAGAGTGTAAACCCGTGTTTCTCGAGATGAAATAGTTTGTAGGGAATTCTAGGGCACTCTAATTACTTTCACTCTAACTTAAACATAATGGCAGGTTGCCTTTTGATTCTGTTTTATGGTGTAAAGGGATTTGAAAAATGAAACAAGCTTTCAAACCAGTGTTCACAGAGGACTGAATTGACAGTCACATGAGCAGAAGCAGGGGCAAGCATTCAAAAACACCAGTAGAAATAATACATCTTAATTTTCATTTTCCCACAATTATGATTGTCATGCTGATTTATTGTAGGCCATGTTGCACATATCTCAAGATTTAAGGACATGTGAAATTAGAATAATGCCTTTTATCAAAAATTGTATGTTAATGGTTGTAAATGGAATTGATCCTCTGAGATTGTTCCTTGTCACACAGGAGGAAGTTTCTTGAGCTTCATTCTCTTGAGCCCTGTTTTGTTGGAGCATCTGCTTTCGTTGGCTCTGACAGGAGCACTTTCTTAAGGGAGTCCTACTCTCCTTTCTTTCCTTCTAATTATTCAGAATGTTTCCCTCCTTTTTTTGGCTTCCTGAATCAGATCAAAGTTGTGTTCAGTGATTTCTCCAGAGATGAAACTCAGCTGGCAACTCACTGCAGACAACACAGATGTGACAGGAAGTCATCTAAGAATGTGAAATTATGAAGAAGAAAAATATATATACCCAGGCAGCTTAAGCAAAGAGGTTATCCATGTAAATATCTTTGTGGCACTTCAAAGAGCTTCCAAAAAAGAGACTTTTATTATCTTATACTCAGTGGACACTTAAACTGCTTTTTAATAATACTGACTCTTTTAAAAAAATACAGTGGAATAATTAAAGCTATCTATCTGCTGAATTGGGTGGTCTTACAAATTTCTTAGCTGGTTGTTCAATGTTCCTTAACATTAGCTGCACATGGAAGAACTTAGAGAGGTTTAAAATATTTATGCCTGGATCCCATATTCAGTGATTCTAATTTACGTGGGCTAGTGTGTAGCCTGGGCCTTGGGATTTTTAAAACCTCCCAGGTGAGTATGTACAGTCAGTCGAAGGTTGAAAATCATTTTGTAAATTGTATTAGCTGGCTTATACTGAGTGCTTATTTTGTTCTGGCCCTGCGCTAAATGCATTACATATGACATCTTATTTGCTTAGCAAAACAACTTTTTGGAGTTGCAATTAGTACTTCCACTTTACAGATGAGGACGTTAAACTCAGACAGGCTAAGTGAATTTCTCAAAGTCACATGGCTGGTGAGTAGTAGAGAAAAGATTTAAGCCAGGTCTGTCCACAATTATATACTGTTGACTTCATTGTCAGAAGTTTTGAGGTCAAGGTAGAACAAATGGCTGAATGCATGTTAAGTATGTTATAAGGACTTTTTATAAGGATTAAAACAAAAACCTTTTATTTTATAGTTTTAGATGTACAAAACAGTTTCAAAGATCAAACAGGGATTTCTTGTATACACCGTGATGGGAGTTCTTAGACCACAGAAATCAGCAAATGCTAAAATCAGTTCTCTACCCCTGTCCCCACTCCCTATCCTTTAGCACACTTTAAACATTTAGCAGCACACCAGGCTAAAGCATACAAAACTGTTTACACAAAATGTTAACATTTCTTACTGGGAAAGTCAGATTTTCACTTCAGAGATATTTTACAATTTTTGGCAGACTTTTTGTTTTGGTAAGGTCCTCACTTATAAAATATTCAAATTTAGGAGATAAATTCTCAAAGGTTGAAAGATGGAATGAAATGCTACTTTTACCTTTTAAGTGATAGGGAATATAATGGAAACAAAGAAACTAATGTCTGGATTTTATATTTCACATATCTAAAGAGAGGTACTAGGTAAATTTGATCTGAAAAATTCTGTAGAATGCCAACAAGCTCAACCTAAGCCTTTCGGTACTAATGTATTGGAATGTATTTATTATTTTAATAATTTAAAAAATTTTAATTACAGTTGGCATACAATATTGTATTAGTTTCAGGTGCACAACGTCATGTTTGGACATTTAAATAACTTACAAAGTGATCACCCTGATAAACCTAGTACCCATCTGACACCGTACATAGTTATTACAATATATTGACTGTGCTCCTTATGCTATACTTTACATACTCATGACTATTTTGTAACTACCAATTTGTACTTCTTAATTCCTTCACCACTTTCACCCCACACAAACCCCTTCCCATCTGACAACCATCAAAATATTCTCTGAATATATGTTTCTGTTTTTTTTTTATTTGTTTATTTTGTTCTTTAGATTCCATATGTAAGTGAAATCATATGGCATTTGCCTTTCTCTGTCTGACATACGCCCTTCAGCACCATACCCTCTGGTCCACCCATGTTGTTGCAGATGGCAAGATTTCAGAATGCATTTATTTTTTATAAAGTGCTAAGATGAAGAGAAGTTTCACTGTAACCCATAATAGAAATTAGCTTCTTATTTATTTTATTTTAGTTTAATATTTCTAAATTTCTATTGTGGAGACTTTATGACTTAATTAAATATTTTAAAGGTTTTAGAAAGGGCACTAAAGGCTTTCTATTTAAAAAACAAAAATACCTGCCAATTATAAAAGCCATGTGACATGTGAAATCAGTGTGAACTTAGATAATTTTAACTCCTCAAATACAAAGCCATTTCTTACTTAATCCAAATAACATTTCTTTCTACTCCAGTTAAGAATGATTCCTCCTTCTGATTACTACTCTCTTCCTACCTTCCAAAAAAGAAAAAAACTATTTGTTTGGCACTTAACACAATACAAGGAAACCTGTATTTGCAAGGTTGGTTTTCAGGTTTCTAAGAGAGCTCCTGTTTTGTATGAATTTCTTGCTGTGATATTCATCTTATTATGTTGTTTTATTTCTCTTACATAGACTTCTTAGAATCTCAAATTTCATAGTGACTTATGGTTTGAAGAGATTTAAAGGATCTTCTTTCCAACACTTATTTGGTGATATCTCCTTAGAAAGTCTCCTCCTTGTAACTGAGCAAGAGTTGACATCGAGGGGGCATGACCTGTGCAGTCACACAGGACTCCATGCTCAGAAGGACCTCTCACTTGGTTTAATGCTCTTCTGTTGTGTTTTGATATTCTTAATTTTTGAACAATGTGCCCTGAAATGTATTTGGCATTGGGTCTGTAAATTATGTAGCCAGCTCTGCATCCAGCTGTTGATCACCTGGGAACATTGACTACACTTTTCTTTTTAACAATCAGTTACTTAGATTGTAATTGTTGCTGATTAGATATTTTCTGATTGTATGAAAAAGACTCTGCTAATCCTTGCAGATCCCATTATGGAAGAAAAGAGCCTATGTGTACAATCTCCTTGAATGCAGAATGTTTTCACAGTGGTAATGCTTTTATTGCATAATTAAATGGTTGATGTTAGTCATAGAAAAAGGAGACTTTAGGGTAACTAGATATATTACATTATTTTATAAAGTAACTAACATTAAAGATAATTTTTCATAACACTAACAGTTAATGTTTTAGGCTTTGCACATATTCTTAGTCATAATTTACATTAAAGATATAATAACAACATCAGAGAAAAATCCAACTGAGGTTTCTTGTCTCATTTTCACTTAAACCTAAAGGTATTAAAAACACCGGTTGGAAAATGCGGATTTTGAATAATCATTCAGCAAAGCCTAAATCATTCCTTAATGTTTCATAAAAATTGAGAATGAGAGAGAGAGAGAGAGAGAAGAAAAAGATTTTTATCAGAGACTCAAACTGAGCTCGTACTGCTCAGTGGAAACCCTAATCAGGCCAATATTTTGCTATTTTCCTTCATTAGGTAAATGAACAACATTGAAAAAATTGAGCGAAAATAATAGCAAGAGTGGTCTTAGGTCTATACGTTGAAAAGCCAGCACAAGATCCACCAGCCAATTAGCTAGCAAACTCTAGCTTTTAAAATATTGCATTTAATATTTGTATGTAGAAGTGGTGAGCATGCATGATGAAGAGAAATGCTTATTGCTGTTTAAAGTACTACTTCAAACACTGGAGTATGATCTAAGCAGTTTTATTGGGCCATATACATATTAATAAAACATCTCATTTTTATAAAAATGATTTAGAGTTGCATAATCAAATGGAAGAAAATACTTATTCATATAATGATAATGTTGTAATAATGTATTGATTTCTTAACAGTAGTACTCTTTTATGTTTAGAAAATGAATAAACTAAAATCTTTGATATCTACCGATTTAATTTAGCCTGCCCTGAAATCATGTCATTGAAGAAAATAGCACTGCATTGTATTTTGAAGACTGAGAATACCTATACATAATAGTAAACACTGTAGGGACAAATAGGGTATTACATTATGATTACTATAATATTGAAAACTTGCCCTTTCTGACTGAGCAGGTAGTTTTCTATTCAAAATTCAGGTTACCAAATAGTGGGGCAAATTCTTCCTTTGTCATTTTTATCTATTCAATTTCCATGCTGAGAAATATTATAGGGTAAGTGTTCAACAGTAAACAATACAATGATTTTTACTTAGATGTATACTTTGCCTAAAAAGAAACCATTTATTTGGCAACAAAAATTGTGAGATTTTCAAGAGTTAGATTGGATGCATTGTTCCTGTTAAACAAATTCAAAGAGGCAGCACTCTGAATTTTTACAAGTATGAGAGATTTATCATATGGAAACACATAAAATGTATTGAAAAATAGTAGCTTTAGAAATGTTAGTAAGCTTCTAAATAAGTACATTTTAATAAAAGTAAAATTATTTTATTCTAAATAGGAAATCTAAATAAGCTTCAAAGATAAGTTTCCCAAAGAAATATCACATTCTGTTTTGAATAATTATGGTACATAAATGCAGCAGTTTCTTTGGTAGACTGTAACTCCTAGTGGGCAGGAGTAATATCTGTACATTTCTTTGCATGTATTTGTTAAACAAATGTTTGCAGAAGTTATTGTTGAATTATTATAGGTGCAATGAAAACTGTGGTAACCTGATGAAGTAACTACACAAAACAGCAAAGAGAACTATCAAAACTATTGGCAAAGTGTGAAAAAGATGTGAACAGAAATGTGAAAATATTCATTTTGGTCTTCTATGGACACTTTAGTATATAAAACACATTACATGAAACTTTACTGTGCTTTGCTTAAAAATGTTTTTGTGTGCTTGTTTTTTTTTTGAGCCCTCAAACAAATTTCTCCATTCTAGGAACCTGAGAAACTGGCTATCTCAGTAAATCTAATCCCCTGGACCACACCTAGGCTGTAGGTCAAACATGCTTTCCCATTGTCATACATCTGCAATTTATATCTTCTGAATATTTTTTAGAAGTCCTGATTTCAAATTATGTTTATAATATCTACAGTTAATTTCCAGAAGTTGCATGTAAAGTTAGGCTCAGAAGTAGTAGGTTAGCTGTTTGCATGATGCTGTGGAAATCTTGCTAATTGTCAAAAAAAGCTGATGCACACTAAGGCAGAAGTGGAGGCCAGAGTCCCAGATCCTTGCAGGCATTAGAAAGGGGCTCTTTTTCTGGCAGGCTCAGGAGCAAGTGATTTCACCCTGCAGAGCTAGAAAGGACAAAAACCTGAAGGCCAGATTTTTGGAAACATTACATAAAATTTGAAAACAGACTTCCCATGAAATGTAACGTTTTCTCATTACACTAACGACTGGAGAACAGCTGTTGACTTTAGTTCAGTGAGCTTTGGGGCTTTCACTTATTGCATTTTTCATAATGTACAAGTGTTAGTGTAAGGATAAAGTCTTGGGCTTGCAGCTAGGTGACCTGAATTCAATTCCCTTTCCAGCACTAATAGGCTACGTGATCTTCATCAAACTTTTCTTCTGTCATGCTTCATTGCCAGTTATGAAATAGAGATAGTAATATGGTGTCTTTTAGAAATTTTATAATTTTTGTTTTAATTATTATATTGAAAGGGAAACAAATCCACTATTTTATTAGACAATTTCTTGTCTTTTTCTTCTAATGCAAATTCTAATAATTTCTTCTGATCTCAAGACCTGTGTACACACACACACACATGCACACACACACCCACCTACACATACACACAGACACTTTGTGGCTAAATGGAAAATATTTATGGCAAACCCTCAAGCAAAGTCACTTCAGTGTTTAAGAACATCTAAAATGTCTTTGTGTATGTCTCTTCATGCAAGTATTTTTCAGTCACAGTGAGTTTATTTGATTTTGCAGTTCATATTCCCTACTCTGTATTTATAGGTATATACTGCTCACACCCTTTGGTTAAATCTCAGTTGACAGATTATTTTTGCTCACATCAGAGAATCCATTAGTTTTCTTTGGTTTATAGAAGTGTGCATTTAGTTTGTAGAAAATATTTTAAAAATGTGACCTTTAGAATTAAATTTACTCTGAGCCAAAGGTAGTGTGTCAATAGATATTTTTCCTGTGGTTACATGATGGTTTTCTTTTATGAACAAATTAAACTATTTAATGTAAATGATTTAATGATTTTAAATTGCATATATTCCATTTCTGTTAATAATAAGACAGTATATGAAAGAACCTGTATACTCCATGATTTTTATTTATTAAATCTAATTTGCATTCAAAATGATGTGTTGAGTTGGAGAAAATTCTCAGAATCCATATTTGAACAGAATGTAAATATGGAGGGTCTTTAAGCTGCCTGGTTATTGGATTTGAAGTCAAATATCCTGACTATATTGTGCTGTTTCTATTTAAAATTGCTCAATGGACTCTATTATTTCAAATACTTAGTTTCTTCCTGTAATGGTATAACTGACCTTATTCCATTTACTTGGGATTCACAAAGCTTAGTGCAGGTACCCCAGCCAACAACCCTAGCTAAGCCTAGTCTTCCTGCCATTCCAGCCAAGGCCCCAGCATATGTGTGAGGACACCGCTGTAGAAGGCAATTCTCCAATCACAGCTTTTGAAAGCCCCACCTCCATTTCAGTCTTCCAAACTATGACTCCCAACATCATGAAGTAGAGACAGTCCTCAGTTGCTGTGCTTTATTCACATTACTTATCTACCAAATAGATGATCATAATAAAATGATTATTATTTTATGACACTAAGTTTGGGGTAGTTTGTTATGCAGTAATAATAACTGGAAAGCAGGAGTGTTGGTTGTTATGTGATTAGTCCAATAGGATAATAAGCACATTTACACCAACTATTGCATGTTATCCTCACAACAAACCTATAATGAATGGGCTGTTATAATTATTCCAAGCTATCTTATAGGGATATCAAGGCACAGATATGATAAGAATTATCTTTTTGACAGAATTAATAAATATAGATTTCATATTAAAACACATGTCTTTTCACTTTACAATCAAGAAATTTAAAATTAGGAGAGAGAACAGGGAAAAGCAGTGATAAAGAGACAGGGAGAAATGCAGGTGGGTGTTGTGTCTATAGATTCAGAACAGAGGAGGAGGGGCTGATTTTGGCCAAGAGCAGTACTGCTTTTGAGAGTGAATGGAGAGGAAGGATATAACACTGGGGCTCAGATGGAGCTGGGTAAGGGTGGCAGGGAGCCATAATGACTTCGATTTTCTCTATTCTGAGTGAGGGGCCCTTGATGGGCTGAAGGAAGAAGAAAAGTGGTAATGGTTTAGATTTGAACCATTATTGTGGACCATAGGTGAGGGAGCTGACCAAAGAGAGGCAAAAAGATTACTAAACAACACTGCATTGGGAATCCTTAAAGAATTGGAGATAAGCAATTTTTCATGATAGCAATCTGTATAGCATTGTTACTTCTCCCTGGGGTGACATAAAACCATATACAGGCCTTGAAAAGGCAATGTTGGGGACTGGGTGAAGGTCAGAAATTTGCAGGATCAGTGTGCTGAAAGCATGTGGTAAATACGGAGAAAGGGTCATTTATTCAATAAACATTTTTTCTACCTACTCCTTGCCAGGCACTCAGTAAATATTGTTTTGAGAGTCAAGGATACCAGTGAGGTAGCGTCAGATACCAGTCAGATAGACTTCCTCAGTAAAGGGAGTGAAAGTCTGTGAGAACAAAAGAGCAATTACTTGAGAGTAAGGCAGTAAAAGATCCTGACAAGTGGGAGACTGTGGTGAGAGAGTGAGATTTTAAAGTTTAAAAGATCAAATAATCAATATATCTTGTTGGTGACAAGATATTAAAATAAAATGGCTATTTTTATTGAAGTGAAGGAAAAGGTAGACATGAGGAATTCAAGGAACTGTGAGGCTGGACGTTATTTTGTTCAACCCTCCTGGATCTCCAATTTGTCTGACATAAAGAGAAGGTAAAGGCTATGGATTGAATATTTGTGTCCCCTTAAGATTCATATGTTGAAATCCTAACTTTTAATGTGATGGTGTTAGGAGGTGGGGTCTTTGGGAAGTGATGAGGTCATGAGATTGGAGCCCTCACGAATAGCATTGTGACCTTAAAAGAAGAGACCTGAGGGAGCTTGCTTCCCCTTTCTCTGCTCCAGCCATATGAGGTGACAAGAGATGCCCAGGGTCTTCAGCAGATACCAGCTCTGCTAGTGCCTTCATCTTGCAATTCCCAGCCTCCAAAACTGTCAGAAATATTTGTTGTTAGGGAAATCAGACTACCGTATATTTGTTGAAGCAACATGAGCTAAGACAATGACTTTTAGTATAGGCCTTTAAGGATGAGTAAGGTACTTCGAGACAAAAAAAGTAAGGATCAGAATTGCTTTAATAGAGAATCAAAGATATGAAAACCCTGGACTAAACTAGCCCAGCTGTTGCCTTAGAAATAGTGGCAACAGGAACTGTTTGTACAAGGGGTAAGAAAGATTAAGCTCTTTCCTGGGTAGAAGGCCTCTCTAAGGGTGGCTTCTCAATATATTTAGTAATATTAGATGTTTGAATGAGATCAATCTCTGCTTAATGACAAAATAACTAACTCGATAGTGAATGTAAACACATTGGTCATAAAAATATGCAATAAGTTTGAGAAATTATAAAGTATATAACACTTTTAATATAATTGTGTTCTAAATTCTTATTTTCATGTACACTTTGAGGGGGCAAGAAGGAACTCTTGACCTGTAGACAAACAATATTAGCAGTGAAACATGAACACGAGAGCTTAATTTAGATCCTGGGACTTATTAGAAAGCTGGACAAAGGTTCTGCTTTTCCCTCTGAACGCTGAAGAACATGGACAAATGGCTTTACAGGTTTGTAATTCCCAATGTATTGTATCAGCCAGTCTGAAAAATAAAGTTGTTGATAACAGTTGACTTAGAATCACTGTGCAGAGAAAAGTGCCCCAAAAGCAATGGCTGATAAAGATCCTACTTCTAATTGCCACCTCTGTACAACAAACTCATCAAGCAAGCCTGAGACCCATGTGCTGCTCTGGGCTCAGGAGGGCACTGTACTACTGAGCAAAGAGGGACAGCCACTGAGTTCTCAGTGACCACGAGAGAGCATAAGTTAATGCTGGATCACAAAAGAGGATCGACTGAAGTGGCTGTTCTCAGGCTGAAGTTCAGTGGAGTGATTTATTGAAGTAGGCATAAGCCGTGTTTTTTGATGCTGCTTGCCTCCATACTGAATGTGCCAGGTGCTGAGTCTTTCCAACAGTGTAGCCTCCAACATTGTCTTCCTCTTTGCTGTTTCTATGGTCACTGCTTTAATTCAGCTCTTCAGCCCACATCCAGGCTGCTTCATGTTGTCCTAATTGATCTCTTTCCCTCCAGACACTCTACTCACTTTTTAAAAGAATGTTTCTCAAACACGGTTAGGTTAATTTCATTTGTGTGTGTGTGTGTGTGTGTGTGTGTGTGTGTGTGTGTGTGTGTGTGTGTGAGTGAGAGAGAGGTGGAGATCCTATTTAGCTGAGAACACATTTCTCTGCTTCCTCTCTTCTAGGTGTGGCCACGTGACTAGATTTTGCCTGAGGGGTTGTGCAAAGACTTGGTGGGTGTAAACTCCGGTTGTGGACTTAACAAGGAAAAGATTATGCCCTCTTCTGCCCTTTTCTCCCTTCCCTGCTGACTGGCATGCAGATGTGACACTGGGAGCTGGATCAATCATTTTAGGCTACCTGATTAAGAGAGTAGAGCAAAAAGGTCGAAGAGGTCTGGGGCTCGGACAGCATGATATTGCCCTATCAGCACTGGAGTGTTATGCTCAGATCTTTATGTGAGAGAGGAATAAACCTTCATAATATTCAACACACCATTATTTTGGTCATTAGTGTAGCAATAAAACCAGTATTCTAAGGTACTTTGCTTAAAAGTCTTTGTTGTCTTCCTATTGCTTAAAAGTAAGTCCATACTCAAAAGAGAGGGTTTAAAGTTCTTCCAAATCTAGGTTCATTCTAGCTTTGTAGCTTAATTCCCCGTCATTTTCCCTATGGACACATTTCTCTAGCTACATTAGTCTTCCCTTTTCACCAAACATACCTTATTTGATGCCTTTACATAAGTTCTTTCTTCTTCTCTCCATTTAACATAAAGCTTCGTACTCACCCTCTAAGGTCTAAAGGTCTAGCTCTACTGTTACCCATCTGTGCTACTTTACTGGACTTCCTGCAACAATTTTCTCTGGAAACTTAATTTTTCTTCCTCAGGGGTTCTAGAGTACTCTTGTGTGTGTGTGTGTGTGTGTGTGTGTGTGTGTGTGTGTGTGTGTGTGATTATCACATTTCCTTTTCAGTTTTTGCATTAAAATTTATGATTATCTCTGTCTGTAGAGATTATTCCATTTCAACTTATTGGCCAGAAGTAGACTAAACTTCAGCCCTCTACTCCTCATTTTGTCACAGGCAAAGTGAACAGTAGATACTCAAGATGAACACAAAACTGAAAAATCTGTCATTCTTTTCTTTTTTTTTAATTTAATTTTATTATTAGTTTCAAGTACACATAAAATCTGTTATTCTGGAGAAATGGAATCCTAAATGTAATTGAGGTTGTGTTGGCAGAGAGTAGTGGAATGAAGGTTTGGAACTGCTTTATGTTCTTTTCAACTAAGATGCCTTTGACGATGGTGGGAAGACCAGGAAACCAAATAGCAGATGCCTTTGGTTACTGGTTTTAAGCAGGAAAAACAGTCCCAGACAGGCTCCAGTCATTATTGTGTGTTTCTAGAACTTTGAAAGATAAGGAGGAAGTCTGCAGAGCAGTCCCAAAGGGATAGGAAGGAATTGGGCCTGTGCGGTCCCTGAGAACAGGCATGTCTTGTTTCTTGGATGTGGAAAAATCCTCTCGTGTATCTGACATCAACAGCTGTCCTCTGACACTCAATGCTGTTCCTGACATATCTGACTACAGCAGGCCCACTGGTTCCAAGTGCAAGAGGTCAAAGCTAGTACTTTGGTTTAGATTGCTTTAGCCCATGCCCAGCCTGAAACAAAGAATTATTTCATATTCTCAGTCTTCAACATTTGCAAATGAAGAATCTATATGTTTTAGCATTTTAAATTTCCACAGAAAAAACACTCCTTTGCTCCGAGGTGTACCCTAACATTTAAACCCCATGAGAAAGGTCTATGGACCAGACTTTTATCAATTCTAGTTCTATGAAAGCAGGAGATAGTGGTGAAATAATGTACAGGTCTACAGTTACAATCTGATTTGAAAATAAACTTTGAAATAAAAGCCAATGATACAATTTTTTGTTTTTGTCTTAGTAGACTGGAGAAAGCAGAATGGTTAAAGATCGAGTGGGAGATTGTCAGTTGAGAACATAAGCTCTGAGGTCAGTGTGTATGGGTCAATGGCCGGGTTCCACCCTCCAATAGCAGGATACTTAAATATCCTGGGCCTTACTTTCCTCATATCTAACATGAAGATAATATTACTGTCACCTCACAGACTGCTTTGAGGAATTAAATGAGATAAATATATGAGATCTTAGTTTAGTGCTAGCACATAGTAAGTGCAGTAAATATTAGAGTTCTCCATTGGTATTTTATGTTTCATTCATTTGTCAATTAATATTCCTTTTTCTTGACTTCTTATACAGCCAAAGACAATGGACTATTTCAAAAATCTTATCATACTACTGGGATTGGTGACCTTGTAAAAGGAGAATGTCAGAAATTCACTATCTTCTTATGTGACAAGCTAGGATATGAATTGGGAGAATATAAACTGATGTCTAAGTAACGACTCTAGATTGGACTTAAGAAAGGAGTTCTATCATGTTGGTTCTTGTGAAAGTGTGGATTGGTCTGGTATATGGTGGAATTTTGTAGGTAGGGTTTTGTAGGTGGTAGTGGGTGTAATAAATGTGGTAGAGGAGAAGGGTTCTTATAATTAACCCACATAGCATTTTTGGCTCATGTCTTTAAGTTGGCCACCCCTGAGACAGTGTGAGGATTTGAAGTGGATTTATGCCCAAATTCTTCATGGTGTAATTTAAATGATTTTAAGCAAAATATGCTGCCACTGTGAACACATACTCTATGCTTTATGAATGGTCTGTTTATTGCTGTGGTTCAGCACAAGTAGAACCAACTGGTCTAAACCAGTCAAATTCATGCAGAGTCATGAGGTTGTTCTTTAAAACTAACTCTCACTTCTAAATCCACTTTTAACTACATTATGAGTAGAAATTGCAATGAAACATACTGGGTCGTGCACCTCTTGAATGACTCACATTTGTCACCATTTAATGTGGAGCATGAAGGAATCAATGTCTTCTTCTAGCTTGTGTGAGTCTGACTGCAGGAAATAGCAGCTCAATCTTTGAAGCAAAGGCTTTTCCTCTTCCTTTCAGAGTAAATAGCCCAAGAGAGCTTCCTCACTCGAAGGAAGTCTAGGTAAGTGTGTGATAAGAAAGGATAAGGCTGTCTGTTGTGTCTGTCAGGATGG
This sequence comes from Eidolon dupreanum, assembly GCA_028627145.1. Lineage (NCBI taxonomy): Eukaryota > Metazoa > Chordata > Mammalia > Chiroptera > Pteropodidae > Eidolon > Eidolon dupreanum. The sequence continues at coordinate 57,960,704 of CM053501.1, read as the reverse complement.
CACCTGAAGGAAGGCAGCTGGCTTCTGCTGAATGATAACTCTAAGGTTACTGAGGCAGAGATAAAAAGCTCACTCAGTCAAAATACATTACAAACCGAAAGGTTCCCAGTAGGAGTTTTAGCATCGCATTCTAAGCCTTTCTGAACAAAATGAACAATCTGTTTTTGTTTTTGTTTTGTTTTTTTAGTTTTTGAAGGGTTGTAAGAAATATACTTTACTAAGCAGAGGAAGGGTAAAACACACACATGCATGAACACACACACAAAACACACTCCATAGTAGCTGGCTTCACAAGCCGTATGTGAGTAACTCCTTGCCCAGTAGAATACTTTAAGGAAAAATAATTGGAAAGGAGCAGACTAGACAGAATAGAGGATTACATTGCTTGAAGCAGAAACTTTTATTGTTCCAGTTGCAGACATTGTTGATGGTGCTGGTGGTGATGTTAGAAGTCAGGGAGTTCAAGGAATGAAACCCCATGATGTATAGGGTCATGGAAAAGCTCACCAACTCAGTATTGCAGTTGGTGTCTGTCAAACATTTTTAAACTCTTACCTGCTTTTGATAAACATACATTTCTCAGGTACCTCCTTCACCTCCTCACTTCAAGGTATTTTCTTTCCCTTCACAGTTCTCTCCACCCCACCTCAAATGTGTCTCCACTATGAAGATTTTATGAGGCCTTATTTTCTATGGTTTCTATTCCCCCCAAATTAGCTTCCCATAACCCACAAAATAAAAAATTATATTATCACTGTGACCAAACTAACTTTATACAGTAGAACACCCCCTTATATCCTACTGATGGGGTCACCATCCTAACACCCAAAGCCCCATGTATTCACCCAACCTTTTTTTTTAAGTTTTTAACACACGTATTTTTTGACATAATTTCCCAGGATAAAGCACCAAAATAACTAGTGAAATGACTAGCTTTGCCTAAAAGAGATCTGATAAAATATGTGCTAGAAGAGGGGTTTCTTAAAGGGAGATACTTATTATTTCATCTTGAAGAACAAACAGACCTTTTCTCTCTTGATAGTTTCTTTCAGATGCCATTTCAATATTTATATATTTTTCAAATTCTCCCAGCAATAATCCATGCTGTAGCAAGAAATCCTGAACATGAGTTTGTGCTTTGTTTACCCATTGGTGATTCACGTTAGCCTTAGTGAGCAAGGCCATCAGGGGGAGCTCTTACTTAGTGAGCTTCTGTGGTCTTGGAGAAAGACAAGGCGAGACAGGTAGAGTGCAGCAGACTTGAGGATTAAGTCTCCGTATGCAGGGACCAAAAAAGCCACCTTCCCTCTAAACTTGCTGGGTCAGCAAAGAAGTGGCCAGTAGAAGTAAGGAAATGGTCAGTGTTTAAAAGGAGGTGAGCCTGGGAGCAATGCTTGATGGTGGGTGGGGTGGTGAGTTTTGAGAACAGCACACTGGGCACTCCTGTTATCTCCAGGCATAGTATTTAAGAATCTAGACTTGGAAACATAGATGAGACCAGCCCCAGCATGAGACTAGCCTCAGGGATGGGTCAGCCTCAGGTTTTGGTCTACTGTTGGAGGAAGTCACAGAGGTGGGCAATAAACAAAGGATATTTTTGTTGGCCCCAATAGAGTCTGTTGGGGCAGAGTTTGGAGCATCTATAGTGATACTAGTGTAGGAGACTAGATTATTTGTTTTGGAATGATGAAGGAAATATCAAACGCCACAAGATGGAAGAAAAGGAAAAAAGCATACACAAACCCTTCTACAGAGCCTCTGTAAGCCAGAAAAGGGGGATTTGAAGAAACCAGAGTTTCCAGCGATTTTGCTCATAGCAGGTGAGTTGGATTTACTATTCTGATGACCTATTAAAATCCTATCATGTAGGATGACTTGGGAGAGTGTCTTAAATCATTTGCACATACATACCAAACAGTATCTGTACATCTGTCACAAAGATAAGGTATTTGGAGTTTCAAATGTGATCACCTTCCATTTCTAATATGTTCAAATGGTGACTTTTCCCTCACCCAAAACATGTTTTCTTTGGTAAAACAAGAATGAGAAAGGGCAAGAGCAAAATACAAGGAGTATCTCTTTTTCTGTCTCTGAATCCTGGAAGAGAATTCCACCACAAATGCCACGTTTACCCACAGCTGCACTGTGGCGCCGTCGTCGACAATCTCTCACAAAGGTGATTTCTAGAGAATGTTTCTGTGAGACTAAGTGGTAGCCTTCTTTATGGTGGAGTGACTGACAGCCACGTCAATGACAGCTCTGACCGCAAGTTCTGGTTGGCACAGCGCTGGCACTGTGAACGTTAGAAAGATGCCGCCACAAGGCACACACTCCTGCAACTCCATGAATGGCTCCTTGAAAGCTGCAGCCGTTGCTCCTGGACAAGCTGAACTAAAGGAGTTCTGTGTGCAACAAGCTGTTCCAGACTTGTGGGCTGAAGTAAAAGCTGCCCGCAACCTTTTTCGTTGCTGTTTTTGTAAGTTAAACTTTGCGTTTGTATTTTGACACTTGTGTTGGGTGCAACAGGACAGTTGGGTCACATTGATGACTCCTTTCAAAACATGTTTTCTACACTAAAAAGGTAGTGAATTCTGACGCTTGTGGTTTTAGATGAGTAAAACCTTTACAAGTGTTGTTTGATTTTCCAGCCTAACCAGCTGTTTCTGAATGTACAAATTAAAGAAGTTTCGAGTCAAAAATGAGTCCAGGAAGAAAGAGAGAGAAAGAGAGAGAAGGAGGGAGGAAAGTGGAGCGGAGTGGGGGGAGGGGGAGGAAGCAGGGAGGGGAGGGAGAGAGAGAGAGAGATTGGGAGGGAGAGAGAGAAATGGACAAAAAACATAGGAAAAGAGACAGAGTACAATTAAGGGGAAATTTATAGGAGTACTTTAAAGGTCAAAATCTTTTTAACATTTTTTTAGTTTACCTTCATTTATATATCAATTCCCACTGATTAAATTATAACTATAAAAATAACAATAACTTATTTTGACAAATATGAATCACTTTTTATATCTTTTCCCTGAGTAATATAATTACTAATAATTCTCATATATATTTTAAACCACTTAATCGTATATATAGTTACTAAATACATAATTAATGCCAATTTCATTTACAATTTTCAAATAAAGAAATTACAATATACATTGTGTCCTATTTATTGTGCTTTAATGTAATAAAATTTCTCAAAAGCAAGTTATTTGCAACTTACTTCATTTCAATGAGGGGGAAACAAAATCAGAGAGGTTTAACTTACTTTCGTTTATGCATATGACCAATTGATACGTGAATTATTAACTGATATATCCCTTCCTTACAGCCCTTCATGCCTCTAGTCATGACCGAACTTCTTCCAGTTCTTTAATTCCAAGTTAAAGCAGAAAAGCCATAGTCTAGGTGTCACAGAGAAATATTTGGGGGGAGAGTTCCTTCTTCTATAAGCAACACTCGCAGAGACCCTGGGAGCCTGGGAGGGAAGGAGTGATGGAAGGAAGAATGGCTCTTCTGCATTTGTACATGGTCTGCACAGCCCCCGTCTTCCCCTTGGCTGTACAGAGAACTGCCATCAGGAGCAGAAGGGACTTATGACCCTCTGTCAGTCCAGAATTCTGGGATTTGGCAGCCTCACAAATGTTCTATGCTACACGGTCTTTGTACCAAGAGTGGAAGTGGGTGAGTCAGGGTGCGGAGAGATCTGAGAATAGCTCCATGTCTTCCTCTCTACAGAGTCAGGAGAAGCTGTGTTTACTCATGTTCTTTCGTTCATTCATTCATTCACTCATTCCTCAACAAGTATCTATAGAGAATAGATGTCTGTGCAGGACTGAGATTCAGCAGTGCACAAAAGCCCTCATGAAGCTTGTGGTCTAGTGAAACATCTCAGTCACCCAAAGAAGGGCCCAGTGTCAGCTTAGACAGAGGTCAGCAGCTTGAGGGAGTCATGGGAAAGGGCAGTAGCTTCTGATAGCAAGATAGAGCAGCAAGTGGTCCAAAGGAGAAAAGGCCACCACTGTGGATGACAGCAGAGATGCCATTAAGAGAATAGAATGACCATATATCCTACCAGATGCCAGATAAACTGGAGTTGTGGGTGCCCCCTATCCGATCCCACTAACTTACATGGCCTTCTATATTCCTTGAAGCTTCGGCTCAACCCCAGGCTAAAAGATTGGCAGGAGAAAATTAGTGAATTTGAGGAGAAATTATTAATTTTATAAAATAACTTAGAAATCACTGAAGTTACTGAGTTTTCTTAGAAGTCACTAAATTATTATTATTATTTTTTGGAGGGGGGCATTAGGTGCAATATTAAGAAAGTACCATTTTGTACACCTAAATTTGTGGTCTGTGAAAAGTATGCCTGCCACAGTGACAAAAATAATAATAATAAAAAATCATCGAAAAACTGATTTATCGAGCACCTGTAATATATACAATCGAAACTTGAAAAATGCAGGACTTTGAGGCACCAATGCCTGTGCAGTCTAAAATCCACAGATAACTTGGACTCTCCCAAAACTTAATTATAGTCCACAGTATTCTTGGGGGATTGTTCCAGGACCCCCACGGCTACCAAAATCCACAGACACTCAAGTCCCTTATATAAAATAGTGAAGAACAATGCATACATTCAGCCCTCTGCACCCATAGACTCCCAACTATGTATCTAAAAATACTGTTTTCCATCTGCTGTTAGCTAAATCCCCAGATGTGAAACCCTGGATACAGGGGGCCAACTGTATTTATCGAAAAAAAATGTGTCAGTGATTGGACCCATGCAGTTCAAACCTGTGTTGCTCAAGAGTCAACTGTATATATATTTCTAGAAGAAAAACTTTCTGGAGGGAAAACTGATAAGCTGCCCAGAGAGGATTTGGGATTTGAATTCAGGTCTCTCTGATTTCCAAACTTGAGATTTTTTTGTTGAGAGTTAGTTAATAAACCTTAGGTTCCTTAACTTATGATATCCATGATACTAATTATTTGTATGTATGAGTGCCTTGGATATATCAATCTAAAGAAGGTATATCCATCAAACGAAAAAATTTGGCACTTGTCAACAGATGCTGCAGATTCCTGTAGGACACCTTGTACACACCCTAAAGATAGATGGGGAGATTTAGGTTTGCAAATACAATTTCCAATTTAAAACACCAAACTCAGAATGCTAATAGTCAAATTTATATATTTCTACTCTTTGAATAATATCAGTGTTTTAGGCTGTGAATAACTAACTCTTCCTTTGGAAACAAAATAGGTAGCAGTGGTAAGAATACAACTCTCAAATGGATTACTACTTTTATTACGAATTAACCCATAATACTAAAACCACTCCATTGAAATGAATATCCCAATAAAGGTTCTCTAAACTAAATTTCATCTGAGCCAGAGTTATTGTTTCAGGACTTAATTTTGTGATGAGGCCAATTACATTTTTATTTAGGCAGTTACAAAAATTCTGAAAACATTAAAGTATGCCCATAGAAAGAAATAGGACTTGTATAGGGAAACCATTGCTTTTATTTTTGTGTAATTATAAGGAACAAATTTACTCAAACCAGAAGTTAACTGAGGAGACATGTGTTTTTAATATTTTAAAAATTGTTTTAGAATATAAACCAGTGCCTCTCATTAATTTATTGCTGTTCTAATGAAAATTTCTGTGGAATCACCTACCAATTCGAGTTTGCAAAAACATAACACTCTGCCCTTCAATCGTGTTCTTTTTAGTAATATTCAATATAGACCATAAACTATAGCACAAATGCAAAAATCTAGTTTTATTTGAATTATTGAATGACTTTTTGATTAAAATTTTTAATAAACATGCTTTGAAGGAAAAAATAACTCAAATATTTTGTAAATAGTATGAAAAGGTAAATATTGGCAGATTCGCTATTTCACCAGCTATAAACATTTTTCAGGAAGAGTCAGAAGTAAGGTCCTAGGCACTTATGCAAAGGTATCAGTGTAATAAAGGAGCTTTTCCATATGGCGGGGACAATTGACATCAGCTCCTTATTCTGCCTTTCCTGCCCCAGATTCTACCACCATTATTAATAAGCCTTCTGAGTTCAGGTAGAAATTGACTTGGTTAGGTGGATTCCAAGTCCAAGCTGCTTAATAGAAACTCATTCGATGAATAACAGATTCCAGAATTATTGTTTTTCTTTTTCTGTTCAATACATGACTCACCCGATACATCCTTACCATAACTACTCTAGCCATTCTCAAAAGCAGAAATAATGAATAGAAAAAGAGGACTTTTCATACTCATTTTAGGTATGACTTGTGTTTCGTAGCACAATCAGTAGAGAGGAGATGGAAGCAAAAGCTAGAATTTTCACTTTTACATTTAGGTTTTACTAGAGTGGGACATTTTCAGAATATGCTAAATGTATTGTAAAATTCTTAAATACTGACAGTCTCCCACACTGGAAGATTGTCTTTAATAAAAACAGTAGACAGGCATTGGAACTAGTCAAGTCTCTGTCCTTAGCATACAAGGTGCTAATTATAATTAGCAAAAAAAGTCAAGTCTCTTCTGGGAATGTGATATATACAAGGCACTACCTGTGGATAGAACTTCCTCAGAATTGTAAAATCATGCCAAATGGAAAAGAGACTACATTTTCAACCTGCACTCAAATCCCTTGGCCTGTCCACTTGTGCATGGCACAATCTGCTTGACCAAACACAGATGCCCTGGACATAAATTTTATCATTGATATTTTCATGGGTCCTTTTGTTTTGCCTTTAGTAGACACTAAATAAATTTCCTAGATGAGAGAGTGCCTGCAGCACAGGTCTGAAATCATTATTTATTGTAAAAATGTTTTTTAAAAAAGAAATAAGAATACATATATGACAATGTGCTTAAGAAGGAAAAGGATATCAGCCCAAAACAAACCTGAAATAACTTACCGTGGAGGAATACATTAGAGATAATCAGGTACTCACATTAGAATACAGATTGAATGTCCTTCAAGCTTATAGGTTTTGCTGTAAAATAAGCCTCCTAAAGGATAAACAAGATAAGGATTGTAAATGACCTTTTCACTACATTCAAAGTGCCTTACCAGTTTGATGCCTTACATTTTCAAAAGATTATTTTAAATATTGAGTAGGTTTCAAAAAATTATAGAGAGACAAAAGAGCAAGGGTATTAGGATATTTTCTTTTTCTTGTAACAGACAAGAATAGAATAATTTTAAAAAGACCATACCATTAGTTTCCTGATTTCAGTGAAATATATGAATTCAGCTTCAACAAGGATATAATTCATATATTAAGGGTAAGATTCACTGGCTATTAGAATTTTTAAAGACTGACGTATGCTATATTATCCTTTCTTGAACATATTTAGATATCGTATGAACATAACCTAGAGAATTAAACATTTAAACAACTGCATCCCAGAATTAGTGGTCCCTTAATTTCGCTTGTCTAAAATTCTTATTCTGGTTCACTGATGAATAATTGACAGAGTATTGACTATTTAAATCAAGTTATAGAAATTTAATTTACTAATTGCATGAGGTTGCACAAGGTTATTTGTCACTGATTAAGCTCTTAATTCTACTAATTAAAAGTCACTGGGGAATGAAAAAAGATAATGTCATCTATTTATTGTTCGGAAGTTGGTTCCTTAAATTGTGTTAGCACTCATACTTTCTAAGATATTATTCCTACTCAGCATCTCTTCTAGTCAAGAGTATGTTAACTCTTAAATATTGGAAAGTAGAACTCAAGAAGGGGTTTTATGTTTTCTTTGCAATATTTGGTATTCTTTTCAAAAAGTAGAAAGAACTGTGTTTTCTCTTAACTGTAGAAGATCATTTTCAATTTTTTAAAAAATATAGCTATTTTTTATTATTGCATTAAATATCTCATGCTCTCTACACGGAGATAAGCCATTTACTGTGTCTAGGGATAGCAGATACTTTGACATTTTGGGCTTAATACTCAACTTAAAAAATAATGCTATCATATACCTCATGGTATTCAATTAGTTGTTCAGTGATGTGTGGATCTTTCTTCATATATTCATGTGATCAATGATTCACTCATTGATCAATTACTTCAAATACATATTATTAGGTAATAGCTATGTGTCAAATTATTTATGACAACATGAGAAGTTAGAGAATGAATAATATATTCTTAGTTGGAGGCAAATCATTCCTGTTCAAAAAGTATCAAACTGGGTGGCAGATATCATCAGATCTAGGCACAAATGAGAGTCCTACAACCTGGGACTATCTCCTAACCTCTTTCAGTTAATGTTAATCCATTTTCCTTAGGGTTGTCATAGCAGTAAATTGGATGTTCCAGGTGTCATGAATCTTAACTTGGACAGTTTTGGTGTCATTTCAGATTCCTCCTCCCTGAGGGTGTCTCCCCTGACATACTTCGTTTACTGGTGTAAATGCTTTTGCTCTATGTTCCCTTTGCACTTTGAGAATATTTTTTTGTCATAGTGCCCAATATAATTGTTTACTTTCTTGTGTACCCCTACTCCTGCCCCCCAGACTGTGAGCTCCTGAAAGGCAGTCTTTTCATCTCTGTATTTTCAGAAACTTGAATAGTGCTTACATTTTCCTCAAAGAATAATGTTTAAAAATAGATTAGTTAATCTGAATATTAATAAAGTAGTTTCTACAGTGTTAGTTCTAAAATAATTTAGTTTTTATTTTTATTTCCTGTGAAAGTGAAAACATTTTAATATTTTAAAGGATCTGAATTATAGCCTAATGGTACAATTTTGAGTCCTAAGTGTTTGTAATATTAAGTTTAGTTAAGAAAACTCTCAAGCAAGGAATTAGTAGTATGAGTTTCAGAAAGACAGGCTTATAAGGCTAGAATGAGGGCGTGGGGGAATAAAATTATGGATTTTTAAACAGAAATGAAAAATTCATTAAAAAAAAAAACAAGAATCAAAGTCTATTAAAGCAAAGAAATAAACAAAACAACACATGGATCCACATCATGTTTAACCCCAAGTGGCTGGTTCCACAGATGGCCACTGAGTTGTGCTGCAAACCTCCCCTGAGGCTGCACTCAATACCTGGGTACATCTTCCCTAGCAGGATAAACAATCAAATGGAACAGGCAAAAACATTTAATTAGAATATTTTTTGGGGAAAAGGGCAAAGAGCTTTACCTACCATAGATAAAAAATTCACATAATTCTCTGTGTAGTATCTTTGTTTTCTTAAAAAGCTCTCAGTCCTCCAGTACCACACTCCATCTGTCCCCACCAGGCCTGTAAAAGCCTCCTACTGATGGGATCTAACCAATTCTGACTCCAAACTCCCACTAGCCACCAGCATACCACGCTGCTGGCAGACACCAGGCATTTAGAAAGCTATTCTGTGGCCATATTGCAGTGGTTTTCAAACTTTAATGGCTGTGTCTCAGATTCAGAAAAAAATTTACACTGTAATCAAGAATACATGTATACATAGGAATATGATTTAAATAATAAAGTCTTATGAAAGAATTTTTACAATGAACTCATTCCTTCCCTCTGCTCATCTCCACTTTTCTTCTAGTGTATTTAAGTTAAAAAAAAAAAAATACTAGTTCTAACCCACCAATTTCTCTTCACTGGCAGTTTGAAAAACACATTATTATTGTTTAAACATGTCTCAAAGTCTCAGTCTACAACCCAAGCAGCTTATGAAGTTACTTATACAACTAAAAACAGATTCCTTTTAGAGATGTGTCTCAGTCCATTCAGGCTACTGTAACAAAACACCACACACTGGATAACTTTTAGACAACAGAAATTAATGCCTTTCTCACACTTCTGGAGACTGAGAAGTCTGAGTTCAAGGTACCAGCAAGTCAGGTGAGGGCCCAGTTCCTAGTTTATATCTAGTGCCTTCTCCCTGTGTCCCCACTTGGTGGAAGGGGCAAGGAATCTTTCTGGGGTCTCCTTTTATAAGAGCACTAATCACATTTGTGAGAGTTCCACCCTCTGATCTAAGCACCCCACCTACTATACAATCACCTTTGGGGGCTTAAGATTTCATCATATGAATGGGAATGGGGACAAACATTCAGACCATAGCAGAATGTTTCTGTTGTTAAAAAACAATTAGCATTTTCCATAGTATTATTACCTAAGAAACTTGAGAACTGAGGAAGTTAAATGGCTTAAGGTTGATTGTTTAATGCTCCCTTTGTGATATGCCATTTTAAACCTCTCTGTTCAATTCCTCTTTCCTGGTTCTAGGTGGAAAATGCACTGGCTTTGACAAGAGCCGTGCTGATCACGTCTCACACAGTCACTATATTCTAAGAAGTGAAACAATTACAAAATGTATGTAAATCCATGTTTAATTTGTTATTTAAGACACTTATCACTGAAAACATTCCTTCTCTGCCACATGCATGCAGTCTACTCCCAGTCGTCTTCCCGTTAATTTCTTCATCGTTTTGGCCTGATGCTGACGTAAAGCTGTCACAAAGCTGTTTCCATATTGGTCGTGGGGGACGTATTGTTTGAATACACCATGTCTCACTGCCACCACTTGTCTTCCAGGTGGCAGCAGGTTGAGCTTATGTAGCAATTCATCATCATTATTAACATTTTTATGTGTAGGCATATAAATGGTACTATGGGGATTTTACATAAATATGAAAGTGTGGTTCATGCTTTTGAGGATGTTAAAATAAAATTAAATCAGAGGTAGTCAACATATGCAATGTTTAATCCTGTAATATGGTGACCATTTGCTGATGCCACTACACCATATTTCCACATTACTGTTTTCAAATGATTCAATCAACTGCTGCCAAATTATGCAAAAACAACTAAGTGAGGTGCTTTTTCCAAAAATGTTTTCCTATTTCTGCTACCAAATTTATCTAATAGAAATAACTCTTAGTGTAAGCGCCACTTGCATACTGTGGAGAACGCTTTATTTAGCAGCAATGTTAAAACATCCAATATGAATTATAGCCACTTAGTGCAACAGAACCAAGGAATCCTATTTCCTCCTTCAAAATCAATAGAAAAAATGATACATTAGGTATTCTTTCTTCATAAAGACAAGTGACAAGGATAGTTCAGATATTTTTTGTTCTAGGATAGTTCCAGAATAGATATTTTCTCAAGTAGCAATGTAGTGTAATCTTCCATTAAGCAGCTCAGGTAAAAGGATCCTTTTGCATCTCAAAGGCCTAGTGGCAGTATTTTTCACAAATGAATAACACACTAATTCAATTATTTAAACTAGCCTTTGGGAGGAGAGAGATAGAGGGCATTTCATTTCTGACAGTAAAAGTTAATGTATCTGTACCAAAATCTTTACTTAAAATCATGTATTCAAAGCCAAAGCACTAGATGTTTTTAAACTTTTAGGTTATATAAACAGAATATTTTCCATTCATGAAGTTATCTTAATAAAGTTTTAAAAAATAAATTTCTTCAACATGGTTAGACTTACCTTCTTGAAATTCTAAATGTTTCTTTTCTCTTATTTTTACACCTTGAATTAATAATTTTAAAAGCCTCACAGGTGAAATTTTTCTGTTGAGTAATTATTCTGCTATCACAACGAATCTTTACTTTGTATACATGTGTCATGATTCTATGCTTGTCTTATTGAAAATACATAGGTACGATGGCCTTTCGTTAGTAAAAGCATATTTGTATGTTTGTGTGTGTGCAAAAATTAGGCAAGCTCTGGAACTCCACTGAACCATTTACATTAAAATAAAGTTAAGTAGTAACATGTATGGATATATAAATAATTTAATAAGCTAGTGCTGAGAACTGTCAGAGATCCATTGAAGCTCAACTAAGGAGTCAGCAGTTTATATCTTAAGTTTTTTTCCTACTTTTTTTTAATCCTATGGAAATTTCTAAAAAGTGGGAAGTACACAGACTTAATATTTTTACCAGTAACTTCCAAGAGAGACAGAAACAGGGCTTATAAAAAAGCCAAGTGTTATGATTTTATTTAAGCAATAGCTGAAGTTACATGGGTAAATACATGGTAATGCTTGTGTTATTGCTTACTACTGACTGGATCTCTTCACTATGCCACTGAGAATCATGTACTTAAAAAACAATAGAAATAATAGCAATTTGCATCTGATTGATTAAGATGAGCAGATCCATATTGGAACACAAGACTTTAAATATCTATGAAGTAAAGAAATGACTTTGAATTATTAGTAGTCCAATAAAATTTTCACAACTAAAAGGAGCAGGAGAAATGCACACATTTTAATGATCTTGGATAGGCAAATTTTGCTTATATCAGTCTACATATGGAAGCTATTGAAATTTCTAATTTTTTTCTGTATTTGTTTAACTGTCCTACACAAAATAAAAAGTAAACCAAGCAACTAGTTAAAGATTAGTGGGCATTTACATTCAGACAATTTGTGTATTCTTACAAATGTGTTTAATTACAACTGCTTCAAAGTAACCCAGATTTTCAAAAGTTTTATTTTGTTTGAAGACTAGACAAGGTCATACTGATTTTACAACATCCTACATAATTTAAGTATATATACAAAGAAAAAATCCAACAGTGGAATATTACACAGCTTGAAAATTTGCAAAGGTTATTTGTGTCTTAGCTATTTCTATACTCACTGACACATCAGATGTCAGCAGTATAATATTTCATAATTTGTTGACTAGCAAAGATACTATCATTAGTACCCTAAGTCTTCAAAATTCACACTTATCTTTATGAAGTCATTCAGAAAGAGAAAGTCAACCCTAAAATAAGAATCAGTGATTATGATGAATATTTTAAGAAGATATAAATAAAATGGAGATATTAAAATTTTTAGCTTCATAGATTAAAAAATTAACTACAACATAGTTACTCAATATGATGAAGAGTAGGAGATTCTTCTGTGTGAAATTTTACTTGTTGTAGTGCGAATTTAAATAGAATAAATTTGCTTCACTTTGATGTTACTGATACCAGTGACACGAAAACTACATGCTACTTTGAAATAATTATTAACATTTCACGTGTGGCTATCCCTTTAATGTCATGAATTTTAGGCACCATGGGACCAAAAGATATTCTATTCATTGTGCCATGTTGGTGAAGAGCATTTGGAGCAAAGAGAAAATGGACATGCACGAGAAATACATTTCAATGTATTTTTGAAAGGTAACAAATATAATTTTAACAAACTCCTTTTTAAAATATTTGTTTAAAAAACTATCAATAGAATACAATTCAAAGCATCATAAGAAGCCATGAATAATTTCAAAAAAGTAAATCATTAGAAATTACTCAAAATTTAAAAAACGTACTCTGTTAAGAATGAAGAATTGTGTTATTTACAAAGGAAATGGCTAGAAATTTAGTAGGACATTAATCTTTAAAGAAATGGGGGCTACTGACTAGACAGTAAGTGTGTGTATATTTTTGGACCTAGGCAATTATTTGTAACATTACCTTAAAATTTAGCAAATTAAAAAATTTGCTATTTAAATTTCTAATTTTGAAGTTATCTAAAAAAGGCAATATTGAGGACACGGAAATTTTGTTTTTGAAAGATGCGGGAAACTGATCACCATTTCAGATACTTTAAATCAACAATTTCATATTAAGAGCCTGAAGTAGAAAGCATGTGGGCATAGGGCAAATTTGTAGCCAGCTAGTCCTAATTTTGCTCTTATTAAAATTACCATTATGATTGACTTTCTCTTTAAATTCTTCACTATAATTGAAGACCACTCCATATATACATCATTAAGAAATGCTAATAACACATAGACAGACAAGACAGTAACAGTCTAGTGGCTTTTGTTATGCAGCACAAATAATACAAGAAAAAAACTTAGCAATGTTGCACAGGACCTCAGCATTGCGTACACATAGCATACTTCCTTTTCCAGGACCCTTAATTTAACTCCACTAATTCTGTGTCTAAGCCTTATAAAATAAATCATTGCAAAGCTTACAGATTAGATGTTGAGGACTTTATGGAGGCAGTGTGAGCTTTAATTTGAGAAACATGTCAATGAAACCTCCATTATCAATAACAAATTGTTGTGATAATTACTTATTTTATCAGGACCTTTGAAGCAAAATAAATAGAAATCAATTTTCATCTTGAAATTATTTACTAGTCTGTAATTAGTAAGTATTTTTCTTCTTATAAATAACTACACAATGTGCTTTCCTGGGAAACCGCCACCAGTTTCAAATCCTAAGAAAATTCTAGTTTCACAGGAAATGCAGAGATGAACAAAGAAATAATGAGTATGCTTGGCCAAGCTATGCAGCTCTATGTTGATATTTGTTTGTTAAAAATTTTGAAATAGACAAACAAAGAATTCATCTTTCTATTATATTAAAGCAAAGATAAGGCTATGTAAATACCATCAAAACAAAGATTGAAATTTTCATTTAAAGAAACATAAAGCAATTTTGTTGTGTTTATTTAGCAAAATGGTAGTATTGGGTTCTTTATAAAGGAAGTATTTGTAAATTACATGGTTATAGCTTCCTTCAGAAAATAATTGCAGATTCAATCTACTGATATTATGATCAATCTACTGATTTTTAATCATGTTCCATGTATATAAACAAACATGATACTACTTTTAGTCAAATATAGGAAAAATTCAATTGAAAAATATGAACTTATTCAGGCAATATACAATATAAGTAATATAAAATAGAACAAAGAGAAAAGAAGATCAGATAATCTCTGATTAGAAATAATAAAAGTAAAATGAGAATTACAATATCAAATAGTACTGCATGTTACAGATTCTTCAAAACTCTGTTATAAACACTGACAGTGTTTGGTAGGCACAGGGAAACAATTAGGATAATGTAGACTCATTACAGAAAAAAAAAAAACTTATTGCTAACACTGCATTATTCCTTTTATAAGAATTAGTTGAGTATTGATTATAAAAGCTCTGTCAACTCTCACTTGTATTTGATGACTATGAGATTTTGTTTTACCTTTGCTATCAAAAGAATGCTACTATCTTACTTTCCCTAATATGTTTCAACCAGTGTGAATAATTGAGAAAACCATGAGAAAAGTAATTCACAGTTAATATGATGTTGCTTAAGAAATTTAAATGATGAAAATTAAATCAAACCATTGAAAAGGCAGGCTTAGACCCCCTTAAAGAGACAGTTAGTGGCCTACCATAATTTGAGCACTTTTTCATGAAAAAACCCATTCAGTTTCCCACAGATTTTGCACAGTTCATTCCATAGAGATAGAGAGAAGGGAAATAGAGAGGAGGGTTGTAGGGTGTGGGGTGTCCTCACTCCTCTTCTGTGCAGCCCAGCAGCTCCGACCTCAGCGTAATCCTCCCATACCAGGACCAAGGAAGGATTCTTATGTACCGTGCATAGATGGGAGGGTCGATGACATTTTTTCGGTGGGTGTCATTGTCGAAATTGCCCTGGAAAACCTAGTAAAGGAGAGCAAAGGATGTCAATCATGTAGCTTTCTTCTTCTTGAGAATTATTTTTAATATTTTCTTGTTTGGAACCTTTTTCCCCAAATGTAAGAGTGATAACTAACACCATGTTTTTAGAAATACATCACAGCTTCTTTTTACTGAATATTTAAAAGTTAAATTATAATTAATGTTTAATTTGTAAAGTTAAGTAGAATGAAAATTTGTTGTCTGTGGCAGGAAAATATAGATCTATCATTTTTATCTGCCTATCAGGTGTTCTTTTTAATGCAAAATAAAGATAACTATTTTTTTCTTTTGTCACACGCTGATGTTGGTTAGGCAGCTTGTCGAAGGTACATTCTTCTAAGAAGTGACGCAGAGATCCAGGATACTGGCAAATTACAGCCATCATCTGAAACATATGGCCTTCACATTTGCAAGGGACAAGGAGAGAAGGTTGTTAGATAGCGCAGGATGTTTAAAAGAACAAGGTATGGAAGCAGCTTACATCATTTCTAGATACATCTCATTGACCTTAACTAATTACATAACCCCGGCTCACCTGAAAAAGAGGCTGGGATATGGAGAGGAGCACATGGCTGTTTGGTGAGCCCAACAGTCTCTATCATAGTGTCTTTTTGGTCAGATCTCACATAGAGAACAAAATTAGTCCATTTCCAAGAGATACAACCTAATCAATGCTGTTTTTAAACCACATTCTTTTTTTTGGCTTTACACTAGTGCTATGATCTGACATACTGAGATATTGGCATTGCATGACTGTCCTCCATTCTTCTTTTGTTTCAAACCTTTTTTGGGCATTTTTCTCCTAAGAGAGCTTTAATAACTTTGAGAAATGCTTGTTTCAGAAAAAAAATCCAAACACTGGAATCTTGATAAGAATAGCATTAAATTATAAATTACTTTTTGGAGAAATTCATGTATTCATAATAGTTTTAAAGATTTTGCAATTTTTTTTAATTTATAGATCCTGAACATTTACTATTGAATTCATTTCTAACTATTTTACATTTATATTTTTGTTTTAGCTCAATTAGGATAGTGAAAATCTCTTCAAGGTTTTCCCTTTTCACTTTATGAGTCATCTTATAATTGAAAGATAATTTTCTTTCTTGCTTGAGATTAAAACATGACTATATGGCCAAAGGGGGATGTGAAAATAAAATTCTCTATCATCCCATGACAGAATATTTAACCCTCGTCTTTGAACATTCTGAAATTACAGGGAATATTTTAAAAATGGCCTTCTAGAACAAGTTGATTCGGTCCCACACGATCACAAAAGGTTCCTTGGAAAGAGAAAAATAAAGATCTTCTCTAAAGCATCGGAGAGTGTGACACTGATCAATAGAGGCAACAGACAAGATGGCCTAATCATTCTGCTGGTTTCATGGAAAGATTATGAGGGTGCACGTAAAGTGCCATTCCCATCTAGTGGGGGAATGATTCTTTGACTTGACACCAAATATACTTCAAAGGCTATTTTTGAATGAATATTTGCTGAAGAAGAGAATGCTGAACTATGTCAAGTCTAGAATTCATTATTCAGGCATATCTGAATCTACAGGCATTTAATAGAAATTTTATCCTCAGCAATGTTCTGGCTTGCACTGGCCAAGGAGGAACTAATTCTAGATTGAAGCGTGTTACCAAATAACAGCGTCTCTGTTAGCGAAAGCTCACATGCGTAATATGTACCACGCAAACACTCACCAAAATCTCGATAGAGGTTGTCATTGCAACAGCAGAAAATAGGAGAGTACATTCTATGGTTTCCTGACATTCTCTCTGACATACGATATTGAATTCAAATGCTTCACTGAGACTGTGGTGCTACAATTTAATATAGGATCTAAAATCCAATTTCATAGCCTTGCTAGAGAATTTAATGTGTATCTTTGGAATAATAGATTTTAAATTCATTAACTTTCATTGCAAGATCTATGACAGTCCAAAATACAGTGTTACACTACTTGTTGGGAAAGAAATACAGGAAGAATATTTTCTTTCAATTTGCTGGTCTTCAGTACATGTTTCCATGAGGAACTATTAACCCGTGAAGTAGTAGTCGAATTATTAGCTATATTTATCTCTTTATAATGGAAAATACACATATAAAGAAACTACATCAGCTCTGAAATTGAAAACAGCTAGGACATTTCTTATTTAATGTGTAAAAGTCATAAATATTTGAATACTCATTAAAAAATTAAATGAAGTTTAAATGAAGTTTCATCAACAGGATGATTTAAAAAACAAAAATGTCTGCAGAAAAACAGCCAAAATCTAAGACACTTTTGTTCAAACCACAATCTAAAAGTACTGAGAATATACTTTTATTTTCAGAAGTCCCCCAGTAATGACACAGAACAGAACACAAAGCACACATTTGCAAATTCGAGCATGACATCTTGTACTTGCTGTGCAAACATGTGGCACATATGCTGTTTTCTTGTCTCTAGCACTAGGAAGATCCTGCTTAAGAATGCTATTTCAATATTTTACCTGGCAAAGAAATGCAAACTCAGTATTTTTAGTTAACTTTATAAAATCTGTAGGAATTCTAGAAGAGTGCTTTCACATACACACTTTAAAGATTTAAGCACCTTTAAGTACCTTGATTGAAATCAAAGTCTGAAAAGGCTGATGGAGAACATTAAATCTCCATGTAGAAAGGAGACCATTTTATGTGAGAAAGAGATTTTGATTTAGAAGTTTTTAAAAAAGAGTATGCACAAGTTTCAGTTTCAAGAGACTTAATTAGCTGATGACAAGTTTGCTGATGTACTTGAACTTGATATGCTTAGGGGTCTCTCAGGCTTTTCCCAACATATGGGGCCTTGAAAAAAAGGCATGCCAGGTACTTTGGAGAGACTTCCACAATTAAAACCTAGGAGAAGATAAAGAGAAAATGCATCTGCCTCAATGTGGCTGAGGTCTTGGATTATTTTTTGTCAACTCTTCTGTGATATTAGTTAAAATTCAAATCAGATTCAAGTGAGGATTCGAATCTTAACACAAAGAAACTATCGGATAAAATAAAACAATTAAATGTTGCTTCCAGTAACTTTTAACATCTTTTGTAAGATGGGACTTGTTATTCTTTGTTAGAGACAATGGTCTATTTAGGCCAGAGTCCTCATCAGTAGGGGATGCCAAGGATCATGGAAGACGGCAACATTATCCTCCATGACATAATCAGAGAGCTGGGCTTCTCTTAGCAGTCATATACTACGACTCCGCCTTTCACAAATATAAATAAGTTCTTTGGGGATTTTTGCATATACTACTTAATTAACAAGTTATTTGTTAATTGAAGATGGAATTCTTTTTATTTGTTCTAAACTTAACTCGTTAAAAGTTTTAAAGCAATTCCCATTGTTCTAACCTTTTGGAATTTCTGTTCACATCATCTAAATAGGGAATAGTTTTAAGCTTTTTTTAATGTATGTATGTGTGTGTGTGTGTGCATATATATATATATATATATATATATATATATATATATATGGACTCTCTGATGAAAAACTAATGAGTTCGTATTTTATGAAGGTCTCAAGTAACCATCAGTTCATCCCTATGTCCTTTTGGTCACCCCCTTGTAGATTTCATTATTTCTCTTCTGATATGTGGAAACTAGTATCATATATGGGATTCCAGATACTGTGGAAATAAAAAGGTTAAAAAAAGCTTTTTCATGTTTTCTCTATTTTCAACTATACTGTTGGTTTTATTGACTATACCTGTATACTGATCTAATGCCCTTAGAGATAAAGGACAAAGGTAAAAATCCATTTCCCTAGGGCAGCATGTGTGTGAGAGTGTGTGTGTGTGTGTGTGTGTGTGTGTGTGTGTGTGTGTGTGTTGAGAGGAACTGTGGGGTGCAAAGCTAGAAATTATTTATTTAGTATATACAATTTCAATTATTTATCCTCTCATCCAGAGTGCTTATAAAGAAGTTAGAAAAGAACAGTCTTTTCTAGCTTCAATTCTTGACAAATCCTGTTTTTATCTCATTCTACTCTTATAACAGAAGAATCTGAGACTTGGAAAAGTAGGCATAGATCTGCTAGTGTCAACTTCTAACGTTTCTGACATGGAACTTTCAGCCTATTCATGATAAGCCTTGATATATAATAGGGCAGGTATATATTTAGACACTTTGAAAGTCTGCTTTTTTATTAGGATGAGATATACCTCTTTCTAAGTTCCATATATTGATCATAGTGTTTTATTCTCAAAGAGCATAGAAGTCTAGCTGTCCAAAAAAACAAACAAAAAAAAAACCAATGCCACTTTTGATATATTTAACAATAACTCACACAAACATTTCAAATGCAAATTCAGTGCTAGGCTAAACGTTCATGGTTCCTTAAAAAGTTCCTCATGTAAGGTGATTTTCAAACTTCTCATCTTGGTTGCATTCTACTGGCTACTGTCTAGTTTAACTGTGTCTCGATTAAACTGTGGTATTTGTTTGGACACAGCATGTAGTTATTCCTTGAGTGGCTCAAAAGAGTGCACTTTGTTGTGGATGCAATACTTCTATCACTGCCATCTAAGATTTAAAAGGATTATATTACATTATGGGTCTTGGCTGATTGATTTATGGTCAAATAAACTAAACTTTTTCATAAAATTTCACTTAAGCAAAGTTTTTCCCAATTTTTTACTTGTAAGTTAGATTTATAGTAGATATAGAAATTTATATTTATCCCAATTTCATTTTATTTCATGAAATTAATGACATTTTAAAAATAGCAACCCCTGGTTAAAATTATGATCTATTTAAAAAGTGGTGGAAATTTAGTAGACATTAGAATTTAAGTATCTATTTCATAAAGTAACCATTTATACATTATGTAAGTATAAAATGTGATTTTTGTGGGTGACATAAAGAACTTATACTTATTAGTTTATGGCTCAGCATCATAAAACTCATTTTTATATACTTAGTATCAACATTGCTCAAATTTTTTTTGTACTGTCAATATTTCAGTTACAACTTGAATAAATGCTTTAAGTAATTTAAAGCCTTATAAAAATTTTCATAGAATTAGTATGCATCAGTGATGTTAAACATACTATTTATCCATTTGAATAGAGTTTATAAGAGAGACTTTGGTTGTTTCTGATACTATGACTACATTATCAATATATTTAGGCTAAACTGCAATTTATAGCCTACTTTGCCCTACATTGGAGCATTCAAAAATCAAAACTTTTCATCAAAAAAGGAAGATGAAAATGATCATCTTAAAATATATAGAAAATTGTTTTTTAAAAAAGTTTTAGTTAGTAAATATAATGTGATGTAGTGTACATCTATAGCGCATTAAAAAATTCTTATTGGCAGTTTTGTGTGTGTGAAACCTGTCTGTGATTGGATATAAAAAATTTGAAATCAAATTTTGATTATTTGAGCTGACATAGACTCTAGCTATTATTCACTGAATTCAATTTTCTAGGAAAATTTACCAGCATCCTGAAACCATTTCATGATTGAATGGCTGGTATATCATTCTTGATGGTTTTCTCTACAATCAATTCCACTAAATCAATGAAACTCTGTAACAACATTAGTCTAAATATAAGTACATTCTTTCAGATGTAATAAGGAAACAAGAAACCAGTTTCTAGGTAAATTCTAATATTGTAAGAAATGTTGCTTGGAAAATAACGCATATCAAGAATCACATTCTAAGAGGTAGAGCAAAATAAACTAACTAAAACCCCAAGGCTTTGTTAGAGATAGTAGATTGTGTTAACAAGAGTCAACATTGATCATCAGTCTGCAGAAGAATGAATTCGGGGGGTGAGCCATCACTATAGGACATCCCAATAATGCTGCAGCAAAAGTTCTCAACAGCAGAGAGGAACAGGGAGCTGTCACAGTGTCTTCCAAACCAAAGCATCTTGAGTAGAACTATTGCCCTCCAAAGTTGCTGATGAAGGAAGGCCATAGCCCACTGAAATGGTTTGTTAGCAGGTGAACATTTCTGCATAGTTCAAGATGTGTCAAATCTAATTTAGTCATAGTATCTACAGATACATGTCATTCCAGTGGGCAATGTACAGTTCATACAATTTTGTGTAATATGAATGTGCAGGAAAAGACTAACCTTACCCAAAGGGAGGTCTGACCTTTGCCCTCAGCTCTTGTGAGATAATCTGCAATCCCTTGGAAAGTCTTGTATGATAACAGTGTCTTTGCTTATGTAGGGGGCATTGGGATACATCAGTCTATGTAACAGTGTGATTTATGGTGGGGGCTTTGGTCAACTTGACTGTTGGAAAGGCCAGAAACTAAAGTCAGCCATACAGGTGGTCAACCATGTCTATGTGATTGAGCTTCAATAAAAACTCTGAACATCAAGGCTGAGGTGAGTTTCTCTGGTGGACTATAATTCTTGTGTATTGTCGCGCATCATTGCTGAGACAGGTTAGCACTGTCCAAGACTCCACCGAGAGAGAACAACTAAAAACTCATGCCTGGAATTCTTCTGAACTCTGCTGCATATGGTTATTCTTTTAGCTAACTTTTATCTGAATCCTTTCACTGTCTAAACTGCAACTGTGAGCATAATAGTTTTAAATGAGTTCTGTGGGTCCGTCTAGTGAATTATCAAACCTACCTGGTCTCAGGTACCTCTGAACTTGTAGTTCAGAAGTAAGGTTGGATCTGAGATCTAGGAACTCCCAAATTTTGCAATGAGCAATTGATGTTGAAGGGTCAGAAGTTTCACAGAGGATTTATTAATATTTGTAACATTGATTAGTCTGAAAAGGGACCTTGATTATCTGAAAGAATTGTGTCGAAAAATAATATCATGTGCCAGGCCTGTAACAAAAATCAATTGTTAACTTAATCTTTTTTGATTCTTTAAATAAATCCTGACATGACAACCGATTGAAATTTATTTATTGTGGCCCTAGTGTACACTTTTCTAAATCCTCTACTCTTAGATTCTACTCTATTTTACTTGCTCTTATTTTTTTTTCCAGAGATATTTATTCTCGTGGAAATAAATTTAATAAATATATTGAACAACTAGTATTACTTGTTTTGTTTCGTATTTCAGTAACAAAACAATTCAACATCTTTATTTTTCTGTATTTCTTTAATATCATTTCTGCAAAGCCTTATATATTCTTTGGGGACTATTATTTTGGCCATCTACTGAGGATTAATTTGAAATCCTCTGAGAAACTGCAGTCAGGTTTTCTGAAAGCTGTAGAGCATGGTAACATATATAAATAATTCTGCACCATATTTCATATTGGATACCAATTTTTCTCTGTGTTCCTTTCAAAATGTTGTTTTGTTTCATAAGCCCTTTTAAAAGTCTAGACCTTGGTTGCTTTAGAGATTTCTTTGCTTCTCAAGTTCCCTCAATGAAATTATATGAGGCTTTCAAACTGTCTATCCAAAGATTTAACTTCAAAGGTCTAATTATGGAACATTTTTGTCTGATGAGGGAGTGAAAAGAAAAACATAAGGACAAGTTCCACATCTTTTATCCACCAGTGCATGAATCATTTTCAACCATTAAAATGAATATATAGATTCTCTGAGAAAATGATTTCTACTCCTATTGTTGCTCTCAGGAGATTTTGTGTGGCTCTGAAGTTGGCTTTCTTTTGTAATTATGTAAAAAACTAGGTCTTTGGCTTTAGGGGAAACTACACTTCACTGAATTGATCTGGCTTTGCTTCATGCTCCAAGTATATATAAATCTCTGATTATATCCCAAGAATTTTTTTATTAAACCACGAACTTGATGTTCACTTAGAATTCTTGCAGCACTATTTTGTACTGTATTGTTCTTTCTGTTAGATTTTTTTTTTTTCTTCAAAATGCACCAATGGGAGATTCTAATAATGGCCAAAAATGTAAACTTGTTCTATATTTTTCTGTACCCTGGAAATAAAGGGCCATCATTACTTTTCAAACTGTCACACATTCTCCATCATTTTCGTGTAGTCAATGTGAAAGCTGATTGGCTGATATATAATTCTCGACTGGGAAAGAGAGCTGTGATATCTTTCTAAAATTTATTCTTTCCTGGATGCTCTGGGGATTGGAGTGTTGGGAAAGAGGAGGAAATGGCACATTTTGGGGAGTATTTTCGAGGACTTTTAACTTCTGGCTTCTCATACATAGAAGAGCTCAACTGACCCAAAGAGATATGAAATTAAGGAATCTAACTCTCCACCGTCATATCAACTTCGGTATTACTGGCAAGCTGGCGTGGATTATTATGCTTGTGATTTCCTAGTCCACTGTGAGTGTGCCAAGTTGAGCTAATGTTTTACGAAGATCCAACCTAGACAGATATGAGAGGAAAGGAACTGGGGACAGAGTAGCCACTTCCATTCCTTCCATGGTTTTCTTGTGTAATCTCAGCACCAAGTAACTGGAGACCTGGCAGTTTCTTAGAAAGAGTCAGTAGAGCTTCCCTGAGAAATTCACATGGCTTTTGTTGTTAGGTTTTAACCCTGGAAAACAACCCAGAGAAAAATCAAATAAAAAGATTATAACTCTGTTGACTGTTATCTTCCTTCTCCTTCTCCCAAACTTGTTGGCATTTAGAATGTTCAGTCTAAAAGTCAGTAGGTAGGACCCCACCATATTTAACTTCATTTATGATGAAAGTCTCCTTAAGTAACAAGAATATCCTAGAAAATATATTACATAGATGATTGTTTATAAAGATTTATGAAACATAAAATATACCATTCTAAACTGTAACTATATATTTAAACTATCTGCTTGCTAGTACTCAGGTTTTGACTGACATAAGAAATATTCCTGCAGAGAAAAACAGGACTGGAAAACATTTGCTTTTCAAAGAAATCTCCAGGAGATATTACTAGTAATAGTCAGAGACTAAGACTAATTTTTTCTTTTTAGCCTAACATCAGAAATGCAGAAACGACTTCCTTCTTTTCTATTAAAGTACAGAATAGCCTGCCTCTCTGTCAAAGCCCAGTGATCACCTCTCAGAATGTCCATGTCTCTTTGAAGGGTTTTATCCTGTCTGGGTCAGAAGCGATTTGGCACAGAGCCATATGTATGAGGACAGCAGTGAGTTAAGCCTTCAGCCAGATGTCTATGCCAAATTGGTGCTGGGGAGAAAAGAAGGTTAGGGAGTAGCAGAAGATAAACTTGAAGATGAATGATGAATGAGGTGGCAAAAAGGGAATCGCAGAGATGAAGCAGAGTGTGGAGGTGTGTATGTGTGTGTGTTTGCTTAAACCTAGAAGAAAGTCATTCTCCTTTACCCTCTCTCCTTTTGTGTATTCTCAGAAGACCATTTGATCCAGCTGGAAGATCTGGGAATTTGTTAATGTTAACAGGGTTGTAACATAGAAGATATGGGATATACTTATACCAAAAAAAAAAAAATTCATGGTTTATCTGAAATTCAAATTTAATAGGATGTCCTGTACTTTATTTGCTAAAACTGGCAACACTAAGTGATGATTATAGGGAATCCTGGCCCTGACCTAAGCAGGTAAAACTCTGCTTTGGTCTGAGCGGAATCCTGAATTTTGTTTCAATGAGTTGAGGGTACATTGATTATTGAAATGTATTTGCTATCAGGAGGAAAAATTCAACTCTGCTATTACTTATAGATATTAGTGAACTACCAAAAAAGAAAAAAATAAAAGTGCAATTCCGCTATGTAAAAGTAACATTATTTTCACTCTTATGAAAAATGGCTTCTTTTATTAACTATTCAACATTTCATTTATCTGTATAAAATTAATTTGTTTTTAGCTTTATTAGAAAGCAGGAAATTGATTTCTTTATTAGAAAGCAAGAAATTGATTCCTAATGACAATGCTGTTTCATTGTCAACAGGGAGGAATGCCCTTTCATGCAGGTATAATCACTGGAATCATCTTTTATTTTTAAAAGTTATCTTTCAATCAGTTTTGCATCTCAAATTACACCAGAAGCTTTAAAATGAGAAATGTGTTGTCTTTTTAATAAGAGCCCCAAGGGGCTTAACACAAATGTGTGTCTCAAGAGTGCTCCATACATATTAATACATTTTTTCTTTGAGATCCAACAAAGGAAGTATTTGAGAATCACTGCTTAATGGGTCATTTTAGAGGATGTGGCAGGTTCAGAAATCTTGTTATAGTTTCCCATAAACATGGAACTATGACAGGTATCTTTTATTCTTTTACAAATTAAATTATGAAAAAAATAGAAAAAGACTGGAATACTAATTTTGAAAGTTAAATACTTAATTGCTCAACATACTGCAGCTGATGGTGTGATGGTGGATAGTAAAAAAAGCACATATACCAGAAAGAACTGATGTCCTTGAGGTTTTTTTTAACCTTCAAAATATAGTTTATTAAACAATCAATATATTAGTTGTTCAGTAATTATTTAGAAATAAAATGGGTCATATGTGTTACTGTATTCTAGCCAATGGTCAATGCATAGTTGTAACAACCAAAATAATGACACAATTTTTGTCTTACTCAAACTGATCAAGTACTTATTTTCATAGTAGGAATGATAACTATTAGATTCACATTAAATAGGACTCTATAATTTTTCTAATAAAAATATTAAAAATTTTTCTTAACGAGGCTTTTTATTAGGATTGTTACTACCATTTGATGAATAATAACATACTTGAATTTTAAACAATTTATTAAAGTTTGATGGCCTTGGCCACTCTGCTGGGGATTTATCACCAATCAATATTTTTTATGTGTTACCAGTTTTAATCAATGCATAGGATCATAGTTGGGCTAACACAGTAATACAAGCATGACCTAAGTAAAAGAATGAGTAATTCTTTTTCATAGAGGAATACTGTCATTATACACTTGTGTCTAATGATATGTAAGTCAATCATAAGTGTGAGATATTCAGAATTTTGAGTGCAGACATTTTTATTAATTACTAACCACCAATGGCTGATTAGGAATATAAAAATCAGTAAATTTTAAGTTTTTTGACACCTGAACATTGGAAATTTAAGGCCATAAACATGTAATAATAAAGAACATTTTTAAATTTATGAACATTTTACTTTAATAACACTGTTACATAACACATTCCTTGTGTTTTTCACACATTTTTTTTTGATCATGCAATACATCTGTTAATTAGAAAAATTATATGTTTTCACATTTAGGCAATTTATCAAATTTTATGAAAATAAATAAGTTCTGAGTTTTAGGGACATAAGACAATTAACTCAAAGAACAAACATATATGCATCCCTCATTATTGTATTTCCCTGTTTTGTTTTCTCCTTTCCCCATAAACTTACTGACAATGATGTTTCATAGCATCTGTGCTGGAACGTTGTTATCTGTCACTAAATATGACTCATATCTACAGGGAGATTTTTTTCTTCCTCTTTGCTCTAATCCACCCCAAAATTTTTAAGCTTTATGGATTTTGTGCTTGATGTTTCTTTATTTTTTTCTTACTACCTGATGGTGTGTCCTTAGACAAACACTTTGATTTTTTTTTAAAATAAAGATTAAAAAATCCAAATGCTATCCAAGAAATGTAAAGGCTTCATTGGCCAAAATTAAGCATATATTTTACATTTCTAATTTTTAATATTACATAATGTAAAATAACATACAAAGAATTTTCTTTGCGACGAGGAAGAAAGCAGATACAATTCTAAATAAGGGTGATTCCAGATGGTGTTTATTTAAATAAGACTGTCCATATTTTTAAAGAACTCTGGAACAATATCATTGTCTCCTTAACTTAGTTCCAAATAAGTCATTCACCAAATACTTAAGTAAGTACTCTACTGTGCCTACATATGAATCTCTTCCATGTAAGAGCACAAATCACTTGCTATTTTTGAATTCTATTGTTTTGTGAAAGGTCAATTAATTCTTGGAACTTGCTTTCAGAAAAGTAGCTTCTTTTCCTGCCCTCCCTGACTTATATGAAAACAGTAACAGGACTCCGAGTGGATTCTCTCCATGCAGGACAGAGAGAATCCATCCTTGATCCCCTTTCATTGTCCTCCTACTAGCATCCTCCTCACTGATTGCCACTGAGGATTCCATTTATTTACTTCCAAAGGGATTCTTCTGGCTTTAAGTTTCTGACCCAGATCGAATTTCAAAACAACAGCACTGTCAGCACTGATGACCTGGACCTTACAGGGTTTAAATATTCAAATTTAATTTCAGCTACAAGAGAGTGCCAGCTTGAGCAGGCAGGACAGGATGCCCTGTGGTATCTGTAATTACTACTGAATTTGAATATGTCCTCCAATACAAATTATAGAGGCTTTATTAATGAGGATTATTATGTTGCTGCTTTATTTTTTTTTCCCCATTGATATTGAGAAAAGGAAGGAAGTAGAAAAGGACTGGAAATTCTCTTTTTATATTGGAGAATCACGGATTTTTATGAAAGGGACATAACTTCTGTGCTACTTCTTTCCTAGAGCTGTCTTATTAGATAATACACTGGGTAGGTTATATTTTGATTCTTCAAAATAAGATGACTGAAAAACTAATTTCTTCCATCTTTCTTGAGCTCTTCATTTTATTGGGAGTTCTCAGAGCCACTATGTTATATTGAGATTTTTTTCTCCCATATATCTCTGGCACAGAGTAGACAATAACTGCCTGCAGAACGCATGATTGAATGACTATACATGTCACATTCTTTTATGTACTTTTCTACTTAATCTGTGTTCTTAACTACTTAAATCTATTATTTAAACTTAAAATTTATTTTAAAATAACATGTTTAACTTCTGGTATTCATAAAAGAATTGACAAGGTTATTACAGTCTAAATTTGCTTCAAAAACATGAATTTATATCGAATTCCATTGACAAATTTAGAGGCCAACCAAAGTCCTAAAGAAGTATAACATAAAAAATTCCATTCCAACAGAAAAAACACAAAACTATACTTAGTTTTGAAAACTTAATTTTGGTTTTGCTGTCAGTCATTTTTCCCACACTTGCTTATTATTCAAAGTGGCTGGAGCCTCAGCAAGCATTTAGGTTCCTAGCTCATCTCCAGAGTCTGAGGGAGGGTCCAGAAATCTGTATTTCTTAACTAACTCCCACATGAGTGTTATGATCGGACCAGTGAATTAGAAAGTTCGCCAAGGTAGTACAGGGTAGTTTTGATGAATATGTGTCATTCATCTTTAAGGACCAACAAAATCTTATTGGAAAGGGGATTTTGGATTTTCTTTTATAGAAAATCCAGAGTAATGTTGCAACTTTTTTGACTTATATTTTTAAAAATTCTGGATAATTTTTCAGAGAAAGAGAGAAAATAGAATTTTATGAGCTTTTTTTCCCCCAAAAGAAAAATGATCCCATGGTATAAATTCAGGTTTAAACAGCATGACATTATGACTAATATATTGGATGAAAAATCCATTTTAATTTCTAAATTTTCCATATAAGTACTCTTCCTGAAATTTATTATTGTTTAACTTTAGCTTTATAAGCTTAAAAATTAAATACTGAAAGTGTCTGTCAAATTTTGCAATTTTCCTGCTAACTACAGTAAAAAACAGCTCCAAAAGTATAAAACAAATGTTACTTTCATGAGGGTAAAGGAATATTTACCTTTCAAATAAAAAATGTATTTGAATTCACGTTGTAGAGAAATATAAAACTTACTTAAATCTTAGAAAATACTATAGATTAAAATGAGTAAAATAAGAATGTAGGAACTGTAATGAGACAGTATCATCACATGTTCGATTATGAAAGATTTAATGTGGAATTCGGCAAAAAATAGAATATTAAAGTAAATTGCAACTCTTATGAAAGCTCTGGGAGGGTAGTGAAAAGTTGATATATCAATGAAGAGAACAAGGCATCTATTTTTCTTCAATTGACTTTTAGTGTGTAAGTACACACACACACACACACACACACATATACATACATACATTCATATATATTTAGACACTCCTATGTACATATAATTTTTCCTTAGAATTGCTGTTCTGAGGCTTAGTCAGTTATGACTAATGAAAAGCAGAGAGGGTGTTCATACATTTTTAGAATTTCACTTACACCACTTACAGTAAACCTACAATACTGTTATTATTTTGATATTGTTTTGCTGAAGTAGTCTTGTTTCTGGATCTACATCAGATTCTACACCCACATTCACAAAATCTATTAGAGCAAGCAGTCAATAAAAACAGAAAGTCCCAAAAAAAGAATCAGAAAACTTTGTAATATTTCTTTTAGAAAGGTTCATATATAAAACATTTCACAGGCCCATGTTTTGCCCTGGAACATTCAATTTATTTATTGTGTTTATTTGGATGGATGCTTATAGTTAAATTTTCACTTATAAATACTGAAGACATTTTTCCTTTATGGAAAGTAACCATGGAAAACAAGACAAATAATATTAAGAATCAATAGGAGATGGCTTGTTCAACTTTAGAAAAATTAATTGCTAAGTTGTTCAGAGCTTCTTTAAAGAAGAGGAGGACATCTATGAAGGATATATGAAATTATAAGTAAAATGCCTAGTAATAATAGTAATGTTAACAACAAAGCACACTAATTATTTGGATATATATAAAACATTTTATAAAAAATATGTAAATATGTATATAAATGCCTATATTCCCAAGTGTTCAAGGAACTTACGCAATACATTTTCTCATTTATTATTTAAATTCCTTTCTTCATAGGATTGGAGATGTTTGTGCTTTGCACTTTCTTCCTATATATAAATATTTATTTATTTTAATAGTAATTGATGTATTCTTATATACAGTTTTTTTAGTGTTAGTTGTTTCAGTAGTACACAGTAAACTTACCTAAGGCTTTTCTTCATATTACTGAATTAGTTATAATATTATAAACAAACCAGCTAAATTTAATTTTAAAACTACCACATACATTGGCTTAGTTTAGCCAAACTGTCATACTTATAATACTAAAATGGTTTAATTTTTCAAAAACTTTAACATTGAGTAGATGACACTGTGACTTATTGTCTCACATGAGAATTCTGGCTTATATCCTTTACATTGAATATATATTTATATTTATAATTTTCCAACTTGCCTAGTGGGAGCCCATTTCTTTCTTTACAATAAGACATTCTGAGAATGTCAAAATCATATGTTATAATAAATTTGGCTCCTAAATATGTGGATTTATAGCTATAATTTATTTTACTTGTGCTTATGGAGATAAGATTCTGGTCTCTACATAAATTTGAAGGTGGATTTGTTAAGTGTAACATGTATGCTACAAATTCTAAAGCAATCATTAAAATAACCAAAAAAGGTGATAGCAAATAAGTCAAAAAAAAAAACAAAAAACAAAATGAAATAATTAAAAGTTCGATTAATCCAAAGAAGGCAGAAAAATAAAAAAAATGTAAGAAAAGATATGACAAATAGAAGATAAAGAGCAAGATGATAGAAATAACCCAATTATATCAATACTCATTCAAATATAAATACTCCAGTTAAAAAGCAGAGCTAGTTGAATTGGAAAAAGGAGACCTAACTATATGCTGCACAGAAAAAATGTATTTCAAATATAAAGTAAATTAGGTTAAAAGTAAAAAGATGAAAAAAGCATATACTGACATAGTACTAATCAAAAAGAAAGCTGGAGAATCTCTATGAATACTGAAAAGTAGAATCCAGAGCAAAAAATACTGCTGGAGATAGAGAAGGTACTTTTCTAATGATAAAGGAGTTATTTAATCAACAGGATGTCACAATTCTAATTGTGCATGCATCTTTTAACAGAGCTTCACAATATCAAGCAAACACTAATATAATTGCAAGGAGAAATAGAGAAATCCTAAATTATAGTTAGAGATTTTCTCATTGCTCCCTCTGTTAATTAATAGTAAAGTAGATAGAAAACCAGTAAAAAAATATAGAAAACCTGAACAACTCTATCAAGTAACTTAGCTAACTTGACACAAAACTTTTACATATATTTCAGACAAAGATAATAAAATCAAATGCATTAACATACAAATTTCCATCCTATTAATTAAGGGGAAATTTTCAAATTATTCACAGATAATGATGAAACCACACGTTTAATATAAATGGAGACACAGAAGTATTTCACCAGTACAGTGGTTTAACCATATTTTTCTTCACACCTCTTCCATAAAACAAACTATAAAATAATTTTATTACTCTAGATGTGCTTTTTAGTGAATATTACACATGGATAATAGATGAAAATACTTATCTATTTTAAAATTAATGTCAAAGGATGTATAATTTATGAAGTTTAAAAATCTTCATGCTACAGAATATATTTACATTCTCTATGCAACAGACTTCCTATTGTAAAAAGTGGAAGACAGAATCTGAAATAGTTATTTGCAATAAATGATGGCAGATTATTTGTCTAGAGCTCAAAAATAAACTTAAAGAAAGTCTTAGAAAATACTCAATTTTTATTCAACCTAAGATAACATTGATTATAAAACATGGCTTTATTTTATGCTCTTCTAGAAATTAAGAAGTGCTCCCAATTAGCATTGTAAGATACACTAATTTCTGAGATGGTAACAGTAAAATGTGCCTGTGTTATGAGATGTTAAATGAATGCATGGAGATGCTAAATGGGTGTGTTCTAAGATGATAATAGGTAAATATGTGTGGCTTTTATAATCTAAACCTAAAAACATGTCTCCTCTAAAACTAATGTTGTGTGAACTGAATTCAGACTTTGTTGACTCAATGAAATAGCCATTACAGGCTTAGAATTTAATTCTCTGTCTTGAATACTGGAAGAAAAAAGATATTCCTAACTGTTTATTGGTTAATAATAAAATAACAGTAAGGGAATAAAAGGTCTACTACTGGTTGATAATGCAATAACACTAAGGGAATAAAAGGACTATGTAAAATAGAAAAAATCATTAACTCAAAAATACTTAATGTGTATGAAATTGTGTTATATTTTAGTGTGTTATATTTTCACCCAAGTCCTTGAAATAAGAGATTTTGTTTCTGCTGATGTCTTCAGAAAGCTAGAGTTCTTTGCAAAAAGACTCTAAGCAATGAATTAATTTCAATTTCATTAGTCCAAGTAAGGCCATATTTTAACATTTGATCCAATTAATTATTGATAATACGCCTGAGCACTTCCATTCTCCAGGGGCTCACAGAAATTCAGACAAGTAGAAACTAAGAAAAGATGTTCAAAATAATGAAAACTTTTAGAAAAACTATTAAAAATTGTATGGTGCATTAATATGTATCTATTATTGTAATATTAACATTTATTATTCAGGTCAAAATAAATAAATCCATGAATGAAAACACAATCAAGGAAACATTTGAGCAGAGAAACATCTTATATTTTAATTTTAACAAATTAGTATAGTAGTCAAAAATTGTCTATTTCTAAATTTCCTAATTGTCAAAATAATCAAAAAACTACAAAAAGTTTAAAAATTTTTAAGTTAACTTTGAATATTTTTCTCTAAAGAACATTTTTTCTAATACCAGTAATGCATTTTAGTAATAAAAATAATACTGGCATGTGTAAACAATAACTATAAAGCAATTTGCTTTTTCAGAGGTTGTATCATTACATTATTTGACTATAAACTATTTTACAGCACTATTCTTTAAAGCTTTTTATTTAACATACATTTTTTAATGCATGTAGCTATTATTGTCAGCATAGATGTATATGCAGTTTATTCAATCAAGCTTGGATACAATTTGATCCTCCACCTCTGCATGGTATAAACCACCAGGAGCACTTACCTTATCTTTTCTTTGTTTTTCATCCTGGTATACAGTCCAGTGTTCTCCATCATTGCTGTAAGCTAGTTTGTAGGAGCCTACAAACTGTACATGACCAAAATCTTTAGCTCCTTGTGTAATGATGCCAGTCACTTTGGTAGGGACCAGAAGATCTACCTAAAGAAAGGAAAAAACATAATTTAAATGCCACAATAGTGTCTATTATAAATTTGTGAGTCTCTTAACTCAGGTGATTAAGAAATATATATCCTAAAGCCCCAAATCCATTGATTATTTATACTTTGAAACTGATGACTGAGTCTATTAGTAGCTTGTAATTTTGATTTTGTCCTTGTGTAAATTTAGTTTAAAACTTGAACAACCATTTTGACCATTTTAAAATAAAATGATGGTCATTTTAATCTACCAGTCAATTATATATTAAACAGATTCATCTAGCTGTGCAGTTTTTTTGTTACTGAGATAGTACAGAACTGGCAAGGCAGACTTTCTTGCTACTGATCGTTATCTCCCATTACTTGTGTCATAATTCAATTTGCAGACATTACTGGTCAATTCAATAATAATAAAGATAAAGTTGTAGCTGTGTATACATCAGGAACAAAAATGGTATTAAATGTTCATAATTAAACATTAAATAAAAAGTCAACTCAGCTTCCATGACTTTTAAATCAGTTCAGTAATATATAATGGAGTAATAGTAATCATTATCTAATGAAAATCCTCTTTCAGAAAACTGCAATCCTAAAAATATTAAGGAGAAAATCAAGTATTCTTCAGAAATGAAGGATTAATATGTGCATCCATGACTTGTGAGATCTGTGCTCATAATGTGTTTATTCCTGTAAAATAGATACTTAAAGGACATAAGACCCATGGTGATTAATAAGCGTTAAAAGCTTCAAAATGTAATTGAAAAACAAAACATAAGAATGATTTTTATCAAAGAATACATAACATTGAATATTTTAGTATTCTCCCTCTTCGTTCTCTAATTCATGCATATTTTCTTACATCTTATCATGTTAATTAAAAAATATATAAAACTTTGTTTTCCATGTGAATAATTCTTTTACGACCTTTACTTTTTGTTTCATTAATGTTCCTTGATCTATGACTTCCTTTCTCTTCTTACAATAGCCACCTACTTCCCCTTACTTCCTATGACTAAGTGCTCTGCTACATCCTTGATTTTATCATCTCTAATTGTCATGATCCCATGTGTGACCTCAGTGATTTTCAACCACTATGTCCTTTTGTTTCTATTTCGGGTTCTCCATCCTGTGTAATGTAATAGCCACAAA
This sequence comes from Eidolon dupreanum, assembly GCA_028627145.1. Classification (NCBI taxonomy): domain Eukaryota; kingdom Metazoa; phylum Chordata; class Mammalia; order Chiroptera; family Pteropodidae; genus Eidolon; species Eidolon dupreanum. Next base: position 57,926,188 of record CM053501.1, on the reverse strand, counting down.
TAGACAGTCAGGTCAGATACAGGCCATGAATGAGAAGAGAGAGCTAGGAGAATGCATTGAATAGAGCACATTTAGCGACATAGATGCTCATCAATAAAAATATAAAAATATTTCCCAATGTTTTACAACCTAGGAATATTTCTTTAAAAAAATCACATAGGCTTTTTGCTCACTTTTTGAAACATTCTTTAATTAAAGACATTAGGCTCAAATTGTACAATGGATTAAGACAGAAAACCACCTTAATTCTTTATTAAAATATTTTTGAAAGTTTAACAAAAACTATAAAATACTGTACTTTTGTTTACGCTATTTTCCAACATGAATTATATCATCTGAAATATCTATGTGTTCAGTAGCAATGCAGGATGACAAAATTATGACATCCTGGGAAGGAAACTGTTGCTGCTTCATACTATGCTGTGTGCTTTCTTGAATGTCCTTATTGAATTCTCTCATCAACCCTGTACAATAAGGTATTCTCTTCACTTTAGAGATGAGGGAATAGATGCCTAACACGACTTGGGGTGTTATCCAAACAGTGAGTAAAAGAAGGATCCCAGATTCAAATCCATGTCTTTCTGATTCAAATTTCCAACATACATAGAGCTCCTCAGTCAGTGACTTTTTTCCCATTCTCTGCGACTATTTCAGGAATTTCTGAAGAATCGCAAAGCTTTCTCAACACACTCATCAAACTTACAACACTCTAAGCCCGAGACAAAAATAATCTTGGGTTTACAATACAAGGAGAGCGACCCTGCATTTTAACATGAATTTCTACTCTGTTCTTCAGCTGTCTAAGGCTTAAAAATACGGATTGCTTTTGTTGTCCTAAATCCAAATCTAATTGCGCAGAGACATCTAAGCATAGCCGCTGGTCTTCAAAGTGCTCTTGATGTTGCTGACACTCAATAAATGGAAAAACTATCTTACAGTACTCTGACTCACTGTTTTCCATCAAGGCAAACATACAGGAACTGTAAACACACGGGAACTCAAACTGTTGCCAAAAATATGAACACCTCCAGGGCTAGATTCTTTACTCCCTAAACTTCTATAAGTCCTTAGCTAACATGATGCAATAAGGGGGCTTATAGCATCTTTTTCTCTGGTATTTCTTACAGTCAGCTGGGGTTCCTGCTGGGTGGAGATGTTTTCTCCTTAAGTTGTGTGTTTTGGCATTTTCTATCAGATATGTTTTTCTCCTGCTCTACCTGCTCCCATATTCCAGTTCTTTTTTTTTTTTTAATCTAGAAATGTTTTCTTTTCCCAGTTAAGTCAACTTCTTGACTTAAATAGTCAGCAATCTGTTTCAAGCTAGATTTTGTCCTAAAATTTGCTGCATTAAACTTAGACTACTAGGCCTAAGCAAACCATTTTTCAGTATAAAAATAATCAGCATCCCACACTTAACATGAGGCTGTTGCAACAGGGCATGTACAGATCTCACTCTGAGACACACTCATGGACATGTCCCCCTGTGTTCTTCTGGACCTATTCTTACTCCTAGCCCAGAACACTCTGCACTCTTGTAGATTTTCTGAGTTAAAGTTGTATTATAAACATAGGGACAAAATACTTTCTGCTGTTTTTTATACCCTTACCTCCCAAGGTTTGGCTCAAGTAGAGCAGGTTATTTCGGGCACTGAGCTGGCGCATGGGTAGACTTGGCTTAGTGCGCTGCACTTCATATCTGGATCTGTATTAAATGTGCCTTGCTTGTAATTGTTGCTCAATAAAGTTTTTCTAGATTGAGCTGGAACTACTTCCTGTATATGTTCTATGGACAAGAATCAACCATGGATGAAGAAGCCACAGTATGTCATAGCAGAAATGCTAACTGCCTTTCTCTTGTTTTTTCTACATAGGATAACTTTATTGATCAAGGAAACACAGTGTCACAGTTGTACCAAACGATTTTTACTGGGGAAGGCAGCTGGTTAAAACTTCTCTCTGATCTTCAAAAGTGTGATTGTGAGAGGCAGCATATTCTAGTAGCACTAAATGGTCTGGGTTCCCGATCTGGCTCTGCCCTTACTAGCTATCTGCCCTTAGGGAAGCTATTTTCCTCTCTATAGCTCAACTTCATCTGAAAAATGAGGATAGTAGTCCTCATGAGATTTATGAAGACTAGATGAGTTCTTATTTACTGTGTGTAAAGTAATATATAGAATATAGTCAGGGCTATGTAAGACTTTGAAAACAAACAATAAATAAATCTGGGGCACAGAATCTAATACTGGTCTCAGAGCACCTTCTTAGAAGCATTAATATAGAAATAGGAAAATGAGGTATCCAGTTTGTCCTAAAAGCAACTTCTAGATTGTAGTATATTTTGGTCACCTCAGAATATATACAAAGATAGTCATTTCATCTTTACTTAAAGTAGAGAGAATTTAAAACAACTGAAACTCCCATCTGTGAGTGAAATGGTTAACTAAAAAATTAATTAATTATATGGACTTTTGTACATCCTTATTTGAATATTAAGATTATATTACAATAGGGACATAATTATAGAATAATATTAGAAGGAAATTTTAGATTCCACATTATAGTGATTCCTCCTGCCCTTTAATTACAAGAGTAGAAAATGAGGGATACGTACAGAGAGAGCTTAAATGATATATAAGAAACAAGTATTACAGGGGAGTTATGTAGGAATATGACTTTTTTTTTTTGCAAAACATCCTATAATATCTTAGAGAAGCATAAATATTTTTGCAGCATCTAACTTAGAAAAACAGTGTAGAATAACTAAGTATTAGCTTGAGAAAGGTCAAGATAAACTACATTTCAGATATCTGTGTAACACTTGACAGATGGCTCTCTGGAAGGAGACAGGGAAGACTAGGAAAGTCAGTTGATTTTCATAGAGATATTCTTAAAGGGGTGAGGAAAATGAAAAGTGATATAGATAAATAAGTGTGCAAGGAAAATGAACAAAAAGGCCAAAGAGACTTATCACAGAAATATGTCACTCAGTTGCATCTAAAATGCTCTAGGTTTTGCTTTCATGTTGTATCAGTTTCTTTAGATTATGTATTTGATAACTTCATGAAGATTTGTAAAATTGACTCATTAAACAGAATAACTTTGAAGCTAATATAATAATCTGGTATTTAAAAATCAAATTATGGGCAAGATATTTAGACATTCTGTTTTTAATAAAAAATTTTTACTTCAACATTACATAAAATGATTGTATATAATCCTAGCTACATAAGGTACATAATTAATAGTATTTGGCATTTGAACAATATTGTTATTAGATGTTGGTTATACTTTTAGTCCATATTTGCAGTCCAACTAGTTAATGTCATCAACTTATTATGAAAAATTATCCAGCCCCCATATCTAATATGTTCTTGTAGCTCTAAGATAATGGGTTTAAATCCCTAAAATACTATGGAGGCCTGATAAATACTCATTCTAGCACTCATAATTGCCTTTTTCTCTTTCCAAAAAAAGTTTTAATTTCCAGTAAAAAAAAATTTAATATAGCAATTGCTTTTTCCCTATCGAATTGTAAAACTATGAACATGAATACAAAAAAATACCGTAAAATAACCTTTCAAAAGACAGAGGGAATTTACTGTTTTATTGGTGTTTTACAGTGTGCCTTTTATATGTAAAACCACATATAATATGTGCATTGTCCCATAAACAAGCTCTCTAAGCTCAGGTGATCACTCTGGACTGTGTTTTGTAAGACACCTGGCATACTGTAGACATTCCAAATATTCAGGCATCATCTGCCCTCAATTCAAAATTGAGGTAATTTCATCCTTAACAATTATTTGCAATTATAACATGAACAATGCCATATGTCAACCTGAGCTGCATTCCATAATTGCTGTCAGCTCATGACTATTAATTTTTTAAAAATATAGTTCAATTGCATATTTTAACTAAGGATGAGAGCATGTAACTATGAGTATTTTATTTTTAATATTTTTATTTTAATAATCTTTCTAATTATAAAAGTAATACATATTATGAAGAAAAATTAAGAAACACTGAGAAGAATGATTTAAAAAAAAAGCTCTATCTCAACATCAGATACAATCAATGCTTTTTATTCCCCCATAAGCATGGATTTTTTTTAGAGAAATTTGTTATACTTGGCATTTGAACAATAATTATTGGTTAACAGATGCTGGTTGCATTTTCAGTCCATGCTGCAGGTCTGTTAGTTTATTCTTCTTTTTCTTAATATTTCACTAGTAATTCTCTAGGTCAATAAATAATTTAAATTTATTTTGTCCTAACAAGCTATTTTAAAGATTTATCACAATCATTTATTTACTGTAAAACATTTACTCCTCCCTTAATTTTTTCTATTAAAATTAATACTCTCATGAAATCCTAGTCCTTTCATTGGCCACCTATCTCATTTACATAGGATAAATTCATAGAATTAATATTGTTTGGTCAAAGGATACAAAAATAGATTTATTTTATAAACATAGAAGTAATAAATACTGATTGTGAAATTTTCAGATGGTACAGAGAGATACAAGAAATCCAGATAAAATAACCTATAATTCTATTATTCTGAGTTAATTCTTGTTGACCTCTTGATATTCATATTTTCAGACATTTCCTATTCCTAAATATCTTTATAAAAATAAACTCACAGTATACATTTGATTTTGCAGTTTGCATTTTTTTTACTTACTGTGAACTTTTTACATAGAAATAATAATAACAACAATAATAATAATAATAAATAATTTGTAATGACTATGTAACATTGTCTATTATGGATACATGAATAAATATAAAAACTATTTAACCAGTACCCTATTGATATTCTTTTGTTTCCAATTCTTTTTCATCAGTAAAACTAAGAATAAACTCTCATGTATACCTATTTTTGCTCTCTGGCACAACTGTTTACTTATAGATATAAAGGACCTGCCATTTGAAATGTGATATGTATTGTTTCATTTGTCTCCAGAAAGATTATATTTCATCTGCAATATTGGATATTTTTTCTCTACATACTAACCAATCTTATGTTGTATAAAATTTTACATTTTTGACAATTTGAAAAATAGCATTTTTACATTTAATGTACATAAATGGTGACATTTAAACTTACATTCTTCTAATTGGTCAATCTCACTAATAATATATACATATACGCTCTCTAACATCTTTTGTCTATTATCTATTGGATTAGAGATTTTCTTGTTGGTTTTTAAGAACTACTTATATAGTATCATACTGGCTTCTGTTATATTTATTGCATTTCCACCCCTTATTTGCTGTCATTTAATTTTATATTTGACACGTTTTTAATTTTCTTATACTCAGATCTGTCAATTATTCCTTTTGTGATTGCACGTTTTGAATGCTTAAAAAGACCTTCTACTTAATTAGATCAGTTAAAAGTAATTTACATCTTTTCCTATAATTTCTAAAATTTCTGGGTTTTCTTTCTAAGTTTCCTTCCTTCCTCTCTCCCTTCTTTCCATCACCATCTAAACCATCTTGGTTTTATGTGTACATATCATGTGACATAAGGTTCACTTTTAAACAAATATAATTTTCTCAACAGTTTTTGTTGAATAAAAGATTTCCTTTTTGGTTTTTCCCTCTACCTGGCTGATAGTTACAAAGCTTGCTCTTTATTCTTATAATTAACACTACTATTCATCATTGTCATCATCAATATATACCAGAATATATCTTAGTGGAAGTCTCTTTCATTTCTTCGGGATAGAATAAAGTGAGCCCATTCAAGCTGTAGACTCATTTCTTGGGAAGACAAGATATCCTCAAAAGGTTTTCTTATATTTAAACTATAGTTTCTGCTTCTTTTGCTGTCTCTCACTGGGAGATCAATTATCCAAAGACTGGCTCTTTACTTCTGATTATTCCTATTCATAATATTACTCACTTGTCACTTTCGTTTATTATTATTATTATTATTATTCATTACATTCTCAGAGTTTTGCCATTTTGTCCTTAATATTATGGATTTTATTTTTGATAATGCAATTTTTACTGCTAAATTTTAAAATTTCCTTGAAATACATTATTAAGATAACTCCGTCATCTCAGTATTCATCTCATCCTATTACTCATGAAAAAAAACTATTTTTATATACAGTCTAGTAATCTATTGTTTCTGTAGACAATTTTCTACTTATAGTTTTTCTTCATATTTTTAGAATAATGTCTGTCCTTTTGGCATTCCGCTTTTTTCAATATAAGCCCCATATCATTTTGTTTTGTTTTCCTTTACCTGAACAGAGAGAGAATGGTCATGGTGTTTGCCAGCACACTGGCCATCTCATGAGTTCTCCTTTGCCTCTCACCATCTATTAGGCAGCTGTGAAATTTTCTTTCTGACTTTCAGCTATCAACACTGCCTCCAGCCTTGTTACTAATGCCCAGGGGACATTTAGCTGGTCTGAAGGATGAGCCTCTCCTACTCTTGCTGTTTTTTCTCTGAATTATAGGAAGGATAACTAATTTTCTTAATAATACAAAATCCAAAGCATTGTCTTGTCAAATGTAAAAATCACAGGGCAGGCAATTTGGTCTCTGTTGTTCACCATGCACCTGGCATACATAAGGTGTCTCAATAAATACATACTGAATGTATCAGTCAGCTAACATACAGCCAAATGTATTTTATTCCACTTTGCCAGTTTTGTGTTATGAGGCAAATGGGTGTGATGAGACACTGAGAGAGAGAGCGCTGGCCACAGTATGCAGTTTCTGGTTGTGACTGCCGGGCCCTCTAGTCCACAGGGCAGACTCTGAGTCTTGGCCACCGCTGTCTTGCATCAGATGTTGGAATCCCCACACTGTAGTTACAGGGGACTCTGCTCAGAGAGCCTGGAAAGTCATCGACTGGAATATATTTGAATGTTTATTTCATGGATGATGGGAAGGACATCAAAGGATGCAACAGTCACAACTCATAAGCTGAATGTGTTAAAGTGATGTAAGTAATATCCTCATAAGCTCAACATAGAAACACTTCAAATCAGGTCTTCTTTCTCTACTCCTGCAGAACCTCCAAATGTAGTTCTCCAGAAAACATTTGATAAAATCAACCAGCCTTCATTAAAACTCCACATGTAAAAATAGTGCTAAATGAAAGTTCATTTATCGAGTTTTTTCATTAAATTTCAAGAGTTTTAAAGATTAAAACATCCAAAATTATAAACACATTCAGAGTTAACAAAATATTATAAAGACAAAATCTATTGTCTTTGTATTGATTCACTTAAATCATGATATATAAAGGGAAAAATAACTTATTTTTGTTTTTTTAATGAGCATATCATTGTAATATTCTATATAAAGTTAATTGTTTGAGAATGGTTTTTAAAAGTGATTAAAGTTGACAGTAAGCTCTTACCCAATTTTTCCAAATTTTATGTTAGAAAGAGCAAGACGAGTTTGAAGAAAAATAGAAAACTTAGAGAATTCTTAGGGAAAAGAAACAAACGATTCTTGTTAGGTTATTGAAAGTGATGTTTTGCTGAGTTCATCAAAAATAAGATTACCTGGGAGAGTAAAATTAACATATCATTGTTATTTACCTTCCAAGTCTGATTTTGATTTGGCTGAGAACTTTGACATATTCTATGAATAAGAATTCAGAGCAGTGGCTAATTGAATTAGTCTGAAATTGATAGGGTCATTATTAATTGGTTAGTGGAGACTTAATACAAGACTTTGATCAAAGAGCATAATGATATCCAATAAATATTACTCACGTACTTTAATTACAGCAGTGTCAAAGCCCGAAGGAAGTAGAAAACAAAGAAAATTACTGGTAAATAATTTCCATGTAATTTAGAAAAGAATAACATAACTTTTAAGTAGGAAATGAAATAGTTTTATTTATTTAGTGCTTTTTGATAGTACAGTGAGAGGAGAGCCTAGGTAAAAATTGTGTGCTTCTTTCATGATGCTAAAGATTCATCGAACTGGAGATTAAGCTTGCCTGTACTTCAGAATTTGGTTAAATATTCACTTGAAAAGCTGTTTGATATATATATATATATATATATATATATATATATATATACAGCTACTTTAATATAATTTTATCAAAGGCATTTGTATTTTGTATAACCATTACATATTTTAGAGACTGACATTTACAAACACAAAACATCTATACACAAATATGTATCAGTGTGATATTTACATAAATCATCTTGTTCTGTGACAAATAAATAAAAATCATGAGAACTCTAAAAATAAAGCATCCACAGAGTAAAGTACACTGCAATGATGGCAAGCCACATTGCAAATCTTAAATATTAAGAGACTCTTGAAAGTAGGAAAGTTTCACAATGTAATTTTATGCACCATGCTTGCTGCAGAAACTATGCATTTTATGTTAATATAAAACTTTGCCATTCCCACAATTTGTAAATCATCCATAGAGTCCTATACATCATTTAGTTTCATGAGACCATGGAGGCCTTCATTATAGATTTTTCAGTTTTAACTGGATATGTGCACATTTTGTGGTGATCGATTTTTAGGCTAAAACAACAACAAAGGAAAACAACCTACAAAGAAACCTGATGTAACTTTTTTTCCCCTTGTTCTTACTAAAGGAAGTGGAAAGGAGAATGGCCTCTCAGGAATCAGGCATGAAGTACATGCTTTAAATTGCTTTGGGAAATTGTACCATCAATGTCAACAGTTGAAAAACAGCCCCGGTCAGCACATCGCTCTGAAGCGATTGGAGGAGAAAAGAGGGGGAGATGGCTCAGCAGGAAGAGAGATGTCTGAGGATCAGCAGGAAGAGAGATGCCTGAGGATTACAGAGTTAAGACCCATTTACACAGAAAGCAGAATGCCCTAAAGGGTGACTTTTTAAATTTTTTTTTTTGTCAGATGGACAGAGTATTCATATAGTATGGATAAAAAGGATACAAATTATTTCCATTCAATTGCATGGTCAGTAACACTGTCAGCATTTAATTTGTACAAGAAGGCAAGTCAGGCTTCGGTGGAACTGTCAGGGCTATCTAGATCATCAGTACTCCAGGCACCACAAATTATAATTCTCATTTTAGAGAGTCTCATTAACCCATTTCCCACTTAGAAAAGAAAGTGCCGCTCACTGCCAGCATTGATTTAACATCGCACGTAGAATTTTTAGTGATCGAGAATTACTATATTTTGTAAATGAAAATACCACTATTAAAAACAGAATGCTATACACAGAATGATGTCATTTGTTTCCAAAGACTATTAAATACTAGAGCAATGTGAAAATAATAATGTAAGAGAGATATTTCATGACAGACTTGAGGGAGAAGGTTAGGAATGTAATCTGCAAGTTGTCTTGGGGTAAATACTACAGTCGTAGCGCCACTGGCGAATATTCTCAGGGCAAACAGAAAATGGGTTAAAAGCCAGGGTATAAATTTCCTGAAAACTCATAAAATAAGCATGTTTTATCTATTTACATTAATTTATGGTATAAGTATCTTATCTATATTCTCCTGTGATTGATGTTAATTTCTACTCATTTAGTTCCCAAGTGGAAATAATGAGCAGCTGCTGTACACTTGGAACTCCAATCTTATCGAGCTTCTCCTTCAAGTCTCAATATAATTTCCCATTTTTCTCCTTACTATAGTGTCCAAGGTCTTCTGAGATTATTAAGTGGTAGAATATACAACTGCGTGTTGGATGCTGATAAAATCTGAATACTATCTAATGAACATATTTTAATTAATTCCCACCAGTACAATATGGCCTGGAACTATCTATAATGAAGCCCAAAATAGGTATATTCCTAACAGTTATAATGTTATGGCTTGAATATAAAGTATATCACTTTCATAAAACAATGTTCTTCTTGATTGCATGTGAACAATAAGATGCTCATACTTTCCTTCTTTGGAGAAGTGGCATTATATTTAAGGAACTTTTATATATATACTTGTCTCACAACAAGGGCTCATTTCTTTGTGCAATCAGCTCCAAACAATCTCATATTTTTAAAATCACATTCCTTAATACTAAAACTGTTCATGCACTATATTTTCAATTACTGTAAAATAGCTCATAAACCACAATCTTAAATTAGATATGGAATTAATAAATCACTTGGAACAAACTCATCATATTAAACTTATTTAATTTTTTTTTGCATATGTATTCAAGATTTTAAAAACTCCCTAAGTTATAGCTCAATTTGCTGAAAGCTCACTTATAGATTTAAATGAACTTCATGAGACGCCTCCCAATGGTGAACACCTTTGCAATAACTATCTTTGATATCCCATCTGGAGCTTTGAGCACAAACTTGCTAATATTTTAAACATAATTTTAAAAAAATCAAAAGTGAAACGAAAAATGGTATAATTCCCTTTCTTTTGATATTATAAGTGCTTAAGGATCCAGATGTTCAAAGATATTATTATGAAATTCATACACTGTTTTCAAAAAATAAGAATCATGTAGAAATTATTAGATAGAATGACACTAAAAGCTTTTAGAACATTATTTACAATGGGGCCAATCAGCAAATAAATATAAAAGCAAAAGCAAAAGTAAAAAACTGCTCATCCTTATAAATAACCTACAAGATTTGTCTCTTGATCTTTTGACTTGTACCAAAAGAGGTTATTTTGGCATGTCTTTCCCATCATGGAGAAATCTGGTACCTTTCAAGAACTTCTGAACCAATTTTTAGTTCAGGAATCAGAATATAAATTTTGACACATCTGTATGTTAAACATAATTAGGTAACTTCTGAATGTTTTTAAAGAAACTATGCTTACCCACAGTATTGTATCTCCAGGCCTAAGGAAAGCTGGAGTGCGTTAAGTGTTTAAAATCAAAGCTCTTAATTTTATTTTTTGGCATTTCACATGAATTCTTTTTATTACTGCAACCATATCATTAACAATGAACCATTCATTTTAAATAATAACTGTTCTGTTAGCTAAATTTATTTTGTATAACTTTGTATTTCTGCATTTTTGTTGCATTTGGCAAAATCATGTAAACATGAAATAACAATGAAATTTGCAATATTTCATAAATTATGCTACAAAACTAAGTTTTTCAAAATGATAGGTAAGAAAATTACATTATCTCCTATAAATTTTATCATTTTCTTTTCATGTTTTACAAAAAAAAATCTAACCTGCGCACTTTAAAAATTTTTGAAAACCAAACAAAACAGTAACAAAATTTAATGATAGCAATTGAAAAAGTATTTATTGCCTTCCCAGCATGCTCTACCACCTTCTTCATCCAGCTTTTCTTATATTGCGTGATGTCTAGTACAGAACCAGATGCTCAAAAATTTATTGTTTTTATTATTTCAATACCTAATAGAACAAAAATTAATATGTTAATCACTACATCAAAATTAATACACCTATATTTTATATTCACCTGAAACTCAAGTGTAAAGGGCCCTAAGACTTTTTCCCCAACTATCAATCTATCTCTTTGGCATATCATTCCATTGTGTATCACATTGTGTTCACAGTAATCTATTTATAAATGTCTGTCTTCTACTAGACTTTGTGCTCCTTGAATGCTTCAATCATATTTTAGATCTTTGCATCTTCCAAGTTGTTTGTAAAGTTTGCATATATTAGGCATCCAAGAACATGCTTATTAGATAGATGTACAGAAAATATGGGAAAAGATTGGTCAGGAACACAGGTTGGAGTTTTGTTTTTAAGATATAGTGGGGCCAACTATTCTTCATAGACAAGCGACAAGGAGAAATCATGTGTACATATCTAAAGAAATGTTTGAGTGAAGAAAAAGATTTTCCTGAGAGAAAAGTTTTAAAGTGGAAATTATAAACATGGCACTGTGAATTTGGTATCATTGTATATATAAAGTTTGATAGGGAAAGATAAAAGTCAATGAGAATGACATTAATTCTTTATCAGTAATATAGAAAGGGTAAAAGGTCCCTAGATTCAAAGAGTGGCAATGAGAATGAAAAATCTGGGGACATTCTGACAGGTGAAAGGACGGGGAGTTTCTTTCTCTTTCTTTCTTCTTTCTTTCTTTCTTTCTTTCTTTCTTTCTTTCTTTCTTTCTTTCTGCACTGTTCACTCAATTTAATCAGAGCTTAAATCAAGATAAAGAGTGCCAATCTGACAGCTAATGACAGCTCTCAGGAATGAGTGGGTCACCATGTCTAGGTCAGAAATCAGTATAAGGAGTTGGAGACCAGTTGAAGTTAATAGAATATCAAGTTCAATGTCATTTTGCCAAGTAAGTTCAGAATCAGGAGGATAAGGAAAACAGTATGGTTTGGATTGTCTTGCTAGGGCTAGAAAGGTAGACTATGCAGATC
>CM053501.1:57860130-57913354 GCA_028627145.1 Eidolon dupreanum | reverse complement strand
TATGACATATCTGCTAGGAAAAATGTAAGATATTCTTTTGGTTGGACAAAATATTCTTTAAAGGCTCTCATTTTTTTCTTCACTGTTGGTTGTGAATAAGAAGTGTGGGTTTTTAGTGATAGGATTTAATTGAATTTAATTGTGGTGTCTGTATGTTGGTGCAGTGCCCAGAAAGCTTTGGGGAATGGACTATTTTAGTATATCAAAATAATAAAGGCCATACATGCTCTGCTCTAAAAAATCTTGTTTATTCTCATTCCTAAAATAAATTTTTCATTAAGAAAACCTACCTTTCAAAAATCAGTAAATTGGCCTTGACTTTATGTCTTCCAGAATTCTCTTGCTGATTGTATCATGTATTTTATCTATCTAGTGCTAGGTGAAATTATTTTTAAATTCATTATTTTAAAATCAGTTCAATCAATTCATGCAATTTTAAATCTACTTGAATAGGTTTGTATTATTATTTTAAGTACTAAGATTTTACTTGTTTTTGGTCACTCCAATGTTGGAATTGATGCAATTTTTTTTACAGTCAACTAAGGTTTACAATGAAAGGTAAAATTTCATATTAAAAAGTATACAGTTGCAATGTCGAACATAAAGATAAAACTTGAAAACAAGATTAATGCTTACTGAGAAACATGAAGGAGAGGCTAAGTGCCCTGATTTAAAAATGAGCATGTAAAATATTTACTACCACTTCCTTTGATCTAAAAAATAAAAAGAATATAATTAGTAAACCATTCCAACAATAAAAAATAAAGCAATGGCTTTATAAAAGAGTTTGGTCAGCAAGTACTCTCCAATACTTAAGAAAATTTTTACATTTTTATATTTTGGTCAATTTCAAAATAAGCAAGACATACTTTATATAATCAAGTTTCTTTCCTCAGGTTCTTTATGATATAGAACTAAAAATAGACAATACGGATTTAAATCTTGAATCTGTTGTACATTAGTTTGGTAACCTTAAGTAAGTTAATTAACCTCTCTGAACCTCACTTGTAAAATGAGAGGCATAGTTTAGAAAATTTTCAAGGTTCCTATCCTTTTGAAAATCTCTGTGATTCCCCATGCTATATGCTTTTCAATAATACCTGCCTCTTAAATTTTCCCTTAAATTCTATCCAAACATCAGTCCAAAATTCATTGTGTCTACTATGCTCTAGGCCCCCACTTACCATAATCATCTTGTGGAGCTTTGGGGTCAAGAGAGAAGCAGACCTGTGTATGCAGATTACAGCACAAAAGTGTGGGTCCCTTGAGGCTGGGAACAAAATACCTGCAGGGTGTGGAGAGCCACCAGGTGAGCCTGAATGTTGCAGGATTAGTAGGAATTAGCGAAGAAAGGAGGGAAGGGCATCCCAAATTAGAACTGCACTTGCAAATGTTCAGTATCTTGAAAGAGCTTTCTATGTTTGGAAAAAGGAGAATTTCCTTGTGGGTGGAATATAGGACAGAAGAGCTGAAGGAGAACGAGGCTGGAAGAGGTTTGAATTAACTTGCAAAGGGTTTTTCTTAGTCACTAGCCATAATTAGTAAATGAAGAAACTTAAAGCTTAAGAGATTTAGATGTTAATGTAAATGTGCTATTTTAAAAGTAAAGGTAGTTAAGTTTTTACCATGTATTCCACTTGGACAAATCCTTTAACCTCTCTGGATTTTAGATTCTTTGTAAAATGCCTTGGCCTACCCTTCAACACCATGTTTCCATTTTTCAATCTTCTTATGTTTATCTATAAATTGGGAAAGTCTTTAGATATCAATTTTTATATAGACCACCCCATTTACAGTTGGCTTGGTTTCTCTTTATTCAGTCTCCAATATCACATGTCTATTACCAGTACATAATTTGTAAGTCCAGTTGCACTTCAGCATCACTTTACGCTTTTTTAAAAGGTAGCATGTATTCAGGTAGCATGATGTAAATCTAAATTTTTTCACTTAGCCAGACTACTAAATAATATTCTATCTTTAATGTCTGGTGACATTACTATGCTGACTTTTTATGTTTACTATTTGTCAAAATATGTAGGCAATTTTTTCACCTAGGGAGAAACTTCCTATATCGCTTTTTAGGTGTGCTAGAAAAAAGAAGTTGCTAAAAATCAATTTTCCATTTCTGAAAAGTGCAGATCCTTTGTGTATCTGCAGCTTGTATTTCAAAGTATTTGCTTCTTACAGCTTAATCTTTCAAATGGCCACTGCAACTTTGCCTCATTACCTGTTTATATGTCCAGTATATGCAGACTCATCGCTTGTGCCAACTCTACATTTTTGTTATAGTCTCTGAGGAGGAATAATTACATATTCAACAAAGAGTCTGAAAATAATAATGTAACACATCCTTTTTCATATTTCTTTAGCTTAAAAAATTTGTTTTGGAGATCATATCAGAGAATTATACATAGGTAGATATCTCTATATATCATATATAGTTTATTATATACAATTTAATAATTAACTGTATATCACATATATGTATATAGAGTTTATTAAATTCTCAGCTAACATGTATTATAATAGAACCAATGTCTACAAGAAAGCAAAATGGAAATTGGGTTGATGTACCAAGCTGGAATACGATGAGCGTCTCCAGAACTCTCTGGCATATGGTATGGTTAGTCTTCTGCCTACCCAGGATACAACTTGTCTGCCACTTGCTTTTTCTCCCTGAAATGCCCTTCTTTATTTAGATATTACCATTTCAAAACCATGTGAAAATTGATCAGAAAAGTATCTTTGTGGGTTCTTTCTCATATTTGAGGAGAAAAGTAATGACAACATTAAGGGACCCAAAATCAACACATTTGGATGTTGACATTTCAAGTGATGTATGCGTTTACCAGACTGCTCAATAAACTGATGCATAAAGGCCAAATCTACTGACATATAAAAACAACTAATCATATTTTTCTGACTCAGGTAACTTGCTTTGTAAAAGAAGTGAATGGCATTCAGTCAGTTTTATATTTATTAAATTTAAATATATTTTCTCTTGAAATTTTAAAAATAATCAATTAAAACTGTTCTCATAAGAACAAGAGGAAAACAACCCTTCTTTAATATTTCCCTCTAGATTTGGTGTCTGTCCCATTTTGCACAGAGCTCATCTGTTTTAGCCAGGAAGTGCCTGGAAGACCTCTCTCTATAGTACTGGCAGCCAAGATTCAATGGGACCTCAGCATTTCTTGCCTGTATATTCCTGGATAATTGGGTGTCCTGTCAGAGTCTGTTTCCTCTTCTATAAAATGGGTTTCATAGCAACTGTCCTTGACCCTCTTATATAATTGATCTAAGAGTCAAATGAGATATAAAAATATTCCTGTAAATATTCTGTAAAATGTTATACCAAGATATACTTTGAAATAATTTTCCTTTATATTTAGTCTAAAACATGTTTATTCTTAAAAGGCAATATAAGATGTTTCCTAGAAATAAAATGACACCAAATTAAAATCTAACATAAAGATGTATTAAAGAGTAATTACAGTTATATGATGACCACCCAGGATGACATTTCTTAACCTTTGACCAAGAACGAGTGTCACTTTTTATAGAAGTGGTCAGCTTTTTGGGTTGAGAATCTTTTGAGAGGAAGTATTCTTAAGTCATTGGAAGATGATTTTAAAGAAAAATAAAATCAATTATTAAGGCTTTTATTCACAAATTGATTTAAGGTTACAAAGTAAACTTCAGATTGCTTACTTTTGCTTCCATGTGGTTTAGGATAATTGAATAAATCCTCAATACTGGCGTAATCGTTCTTCCTTAGGTACTTAAACTCCAGGAACTGAGCTTGTGGGAAAATATAATTCCTTTTACATTTTAACAAATGCTAAGCAGAGAGAAGCAGCAGCTCCTCCCCATCTGCTCTTCCAAATACAAGAAAAGATTAGTCCCATTAGATTAAGATCTGAAATCTCACTGACTTCCTTTATGCTTCCTTTATGCTCCCTTACTCAGCCTCCTTTCCCACCATGTGCTTGGTGCCTCTGTTCCCACTGTCCAAATGTGAGGCTTTGCTAACAGAATGGGCATGGCCTCCAAATAGAAGAGATATACTGGAGAGAAGAATGTTCTGATTTTTTTTTTTCTTGCTGATGCTTGCAATATGTATTGCTCCTTCTTTTTTAGAAATGGGAGATGCAGTGTTCCTGATAGGTCTTTTGGGTCTTTATAGAATGGGCTTTAGGATCAATCCATGATGAAAAAAAGACAAAGGAGACAGGAGGATATAGAATGGCTAAAGAGAGAAGTGGATCTTGTAAGAGGTATTTGACTAAAGTATGGCTTTTAGGTGTGGCAGGTGAACTTCAGGGTTGCCTCATGATTTCAATTTCCCTGCTCTCCACATTGTGGTATATTCCCTTCTACTGAGTGCAGACAGGACTTGCTTCTAATCTATAGAAAGAATATGGCAAAGATAATGGGATTTCAGTTCCTTGATCACATTACATCATATAAGACTCTGTCTTAGACTAAAGCTAGAGTTTCTTCTGACTGGCTTGATAAATTCAGAGACCATGTTAAGAAATCCACATGGTGGGAAACTGAGGGTAACCTCTAGGAGAACATGACCTCTAGCAACTGAAGGTGTCCTCTATGATGTAAGGGAAGTCTCCATCCGACATCCAACAAAATAGCTGGGCCCACATATAGCAAAAAGGAAACAAATTCTGACAATAATCTGAATTGGCTTAGGAGCAGATTTTTTCCCCAGTAGTTTCCAGATATGAATACGGCCTAACACCTCAACTGCATCTTTCTGAGGCCCTGGACAGAGGATCCAGTTAAGCTATGGCTGGACTTTTGACTCACAGAAACTGTGATATAATGAATATGCATTGTTTTAGTTTGTAGCAATTTGTCATACAGCAATAGAAAACTAATATACTAGGAGGAAGTCAGGGAGATGACTTGGTGAAATAATTAGAAGTCAAATAATAGAAAAATAAAGGAAACAGGTTACGTGAAGGGCACCGGGTGGCATGGGGAATGGATAGCATGAATATTCTGTATTATTTACAAAGAATAAAGACCTGTACTTGTGAATGTGAAGCATTGCTGTACAGCATACCTTTACAATGCAAAGTCATTTCAATTTATCTTGTATTTTTCAGATTCTGAAGCTTTTCTCCTTATCAAACATTTATGTTGCTTGCTTAAATGTTATCCCTGTATTGCATATTTCATTTTCACAGTTTTGTTTAGAATCTCTATAGCAACTGGCCTACTCCCACTTTCTTTCCTTAACTAGTTGAACTGTAAGAAACTATTTTTTATAAAAATGTAAACAGTGAGATTTGACATTGTAAAAGTCTCTTTTATTAAGGGTAAGAGTACAATGAAGTAGTTAAATCTTTTTTTAATTAGAAAATGCTAGATGTACTTTCTGGTAACCAATCACTCATCTTACTGTATCTGCCTCATCGATTCACCATCTGCTTTCAAATTTCATCCAACAACATGTTTTTCTTCTTTGATCACACCTCTTATTTTCTCACTTTTATTTAAATTCATATGAACCTTATGAAAATTAACAATCTCCACATTGCACAGTCTCTAGGCCATTCATTGCCACTTGGCCACGAGATAAGCAGCACAGGGGATATGGTATCTGGACAATATGATGTTGATGACCCTGGGGAGAGAGGAGAAATGGGGTTGTACGCAACCTCACTGTAATAGCATATTTTAGGTTTTGACAAGATGCGGACATACTTTGATTATTTGCCACCCTTATCACAGGCAGAATGTGGGTTTTCCTCACTTCTCTCTTTCCCCCTGCTGTCTTGGAGAAAAGCACCACTCTCTTCAAAGTTTCCCATGTCAGAATATGAATGTATTCACATCCCTGCTTCAGCGAACCTATTTGTCATGCATATTAAGCAAATTTGTGGATTCAAATAATTTCCATTTTGCGCTCTGCAATCTTAGTCCACCTTTGGAGGTTTCATAATGCTTACCAGGTGCAACACATAGGGACTCAATGATGAAAAAATAATGGTAGATAATAAGAGCTACTATCACAGTGCTGCATTTCTAGGTGGCAATTCCCTATAAAAGCCCCAAAAGATAGACTTTGTGTGACTCCAAGCCAGTTCAGAGCAGCAAAAAATTAAAAGAGTAGGATAACTGTGTTCAGAATTTCACTTTATAAGTTTTTAGATTAAAAATCTACATTTATTCCATAGACACCAGTAAAACAAAATACTGACTTGGCCATTATCAGGTTGATTTAGACAACATTCTCCATAATTAAGACTAAATGCACTCTTAATTTTCAAAAAGATCTTCATAATACAGGCCCTACAATGATCATTTCAATAAAGGATTCAGAATACTACCTTCTAGACACTGGTTTAACAAAGTGGCAAATTGAGATGCAGGCAAGTAAATAAATAGGTGAAAAGGAAATTTGGAAATTTTTATAAGCACCTAAGACTTATTATCAAATTATTAAATAACTTCATAGCCAATTACAGTTTTTAAGTTACTTTATCAATGCAGACACTGTGATAACTTCACATTTTCATTTTTTTAAACTAATTTTTTAAGCAAAATACAGCCTGGAGAAATGAATGATGCTTCATATGAATCTTTTCATTTTTAATGCTAAAAAATATTATTTATTTTTACTTTTTATTTATTTATTGTTTTGATTATGATTGACAGTATTATTTTATATTAGTTTAAAGTATACATCATAGTGTTGAGACATTTATATAATTTATGAGGTGATCCCCCTGATTTGTCTAGTACTCACCTGGCTCTATATAGTTATTACATAAAAATATTACTGTTGACTAATATACTAGCATTATATATTACATTCTGAAAGTTATGACCATAAAATTATTTTTAAAATGAGATCTTTAATTAATTAGTTAATAATTATTTACTTTAGTTTTTTTTCTTCTGGATTAGTAAGGTACAATTAATAATATACAAACATAAAGTTTTAAAATTTTGGCCAGATTAAAGGGTTTACCCAAATTAACTATTGCTTAAGTATATGTAGAAGCACAAGTCATTGTTTTAGAAGATTCCATTTACCTAAATAAGAGAAAATCTTAAAATAGTCACTAATATGAAACACTGAATAATTCCAGTGAAGAAGAAATAAAAGAGCCCAATCAGTAATCAACTGCACTGTAAACAAAAAAAATTGTAAGGCAATATTTCTTGACATTATAAAAGGCAGGCTTCCCTTTATTGAACATAAAGATTTCACAGCCTTCTTAATATTTAAAATTTTAAATAAATTCCATAAATAGAACAAAATCAAAATAATGTGACAAGATAATTTACTTATAAACCACACACATTCTCTTTCATCTCCCATTAAAATAAGAAACACACACACACACACACACACACACACACACACACGTGTTCTACTTCCTCTTACCTAAATCCTTCGTCTTTCATTCTGTCAATGACATCCTTTAATCATATTAAGGGCAGAATGGAGAGACTCTTCAGAGAATAGCTATTGAATTTCCTAGTCTACGTGCTACAAGACCTTGTTCTTAAATTCTAAACCATTGGCATTCAAGCATGTCAAATTTTAAAGTAATTCAAATGGGAAAACAGTTTCCTTGGGAAACAAAATAAGGAATGATTGTTTGCACATTATCAAGGTTACACCTTGTTTTTGTAAACATAATCGTGCATGGAAACTGAATGTGCAAGATGGTGAAAGCTGCACTAATCATGTTGTCTCAGACTCATTTGTTGAGTCTTCCCCTCTGCCCTCTAGCACCTATTTTGCACTTGTAACCTCCAAGGCAATCTTGAGTTTCTGAGGAACATCATTAGAAAACCACCAACTTAAAATATTTATGGCATATTCTATTAATGCTCATATTGTACCTGTTTCACTTCTGATTCAATCTTAGCCACTGTACTCTGTTAAGCTACCTGTAACTATGTGCAGTTCCTTTATACAGTGTCTTATAACATGGTTACCTTAAAGTAAGACATACTTGGAAACCTTGCAAATGGTATATTCCATCATTTTTGTATTTAAGTATTTTATACATCCTTTATGGCACAAACAGTTCTTAGATCATCTCACAGAGCAAGGAGTATTTATAAGATACTTTCAGATAACTATATTCTTCTTCAATAACTATATACCTGTTTTACTTATATCATCAGTAGACTAAGTTAAATGCAGAGTTTTGATTACTTTATCCCGTTACTTTTTGGAAGAGTACTTGAAACTAATTTTACAGAAATCCACTGGGAACAATTTCACGAAACTTTTTTCCATCTCAATTATTCTACCATTTCGGGCTATTATGTTTTTATTTAGCAAAAAATAGCTTGTTTTAAATGTTCCACTTTTCCTCTATACTCAGGCAACACATGTAAGTTGCATTAAAAGAACCTATTTAACAACATTTTTTCCCCTTTACTGGCTGACAGAAAGAAAGATCTGAATAAAAGTTTAAATTTGGAGTTTGGTAATTGTTATAGATTCTCTTTTTGGCTGGCATTTTATGAGAGAAACACTATTTACCAACACCATATTGCTTAGTTCTTTCCAAATTACTTTTTTGCCTGGAGAGAAAACCTGGATTTACGGGATGTATTTCCACCTAAATCATGTGCAGACGAAAACATTTCTCATTTTGCTTTCCAAGGAAACTGGTTTCCCTTTGAAATTACTTAAAATTTGGCCAAATTAGAAAATACAATTATGTGCGAAATTCTTTATTCCACAATTCCTAAGTCCTTATTTATCTCTCCTTCCTTCCTTCCTTCCTTCCTTCCTTCCTTCCTTCCTTCCTTCCTTCCTCCCTCCCTCCCTCCCTCCCTCCCTCCCTCCCTCCCTCTCTCTCTCTCTCTCTCTCTCTTTTTCTTTCTTTCTTTCTTTCTTTCTTTCTTTCTTTCTTTCTTTCTTTCTTTCTTTCTTATCTTATCTTATCTTATATGTATTTCTCTAGATTGTTGGTAGGTGAACGATATTATCTTTTTCATTGCAGGAGCAATTGGGATTAAATGTAAACACACATACACAGTTTGGTTTGCCTTTTTTCTTTATGGCAATAGTTTTACTTATAATATCTAATTATTGATAAAAGATGACAACATATGCTTTTAAGAATTCAATGACTCTTTTAAATGCATTTTTATTTAATTACTAATATCAGTATCTATACACATTTACTTATTTTTATCCTGGGGACAACACTTAATCTATAGTACCCTAGCAGACCCTCCAGCCCTCCTCTCTGCTCTCCTGCTCCCTAAAGCCAGTGAATTTGAAAAACTCTGGTTGGAAGTCATTACATTTGTATATAAACACATGTTTCAGGGAAGAGGGGTGAGGAGCTAACAGAAGGCATTTATTCCATGAACGTTTCTTTCTATAGTGTCCCCTTCTATACCTTCTATCAGTATCTGTCGTATAACTCATGAGCCATTGGCAAAGTTATTTCTACATCAATCCAAGGAGTAGAATTATCAGGCAATAATCATTAAAACTGCTGAGCTGTTACATGCTAAAAATGAATGTGGAATATAGAAAGTTGAAACTTTAATCCATTTTCATATACTCTTAAAATTTTAATAAAATCCAAATTCTGTAAGACTTATCACATAATCACTTTAGAGATTAAAAATATCATAATCTTGCCTGATGAGTCACTTTAATGGCCAGTGAAATTTGTATGCTATCTGTGATCTTACTTAGTGGATATGTCTCAATTTCTGTTTTATTACATTCCATTATTATGTTTTATTCATCTGCCTATTTCTCTCCTGCTCAAAATTTCCAACTGAGAACAGAAAATACTTTAACTTTTATGAAGGCTCATTCTCCCTCCTACTCGGTAAGCAAGGCTACAAGTCTGATTATGTTCTTGACAGACATATTTTTATCCATAATGAGCTAAGACAATGTATACCCCAAATTTACCTTGGCTTCTATAATTGATCAATTAGGAGGCATAAAGTATAGCTACTATGTTCATATTTTTCCCCTGACCTGTTTATGAGTAGTCCTAAGTTTCTTTCATTTCAGTAGTCAAATTTAATGATCCTTGGTAAATCTAAAGATATTTCAAGATGAAAAGCGAGCAAGGTGTTTCCGATTAACTTTAGTTGTTCCTGCAAGCATGTCAGCCAACATATTACGTAAGTGCAATTGCACAAGTGCAAACTTTTCTAATAATATTGAGCACAGTGATTGAATTGTAAAATTTCATACTATAGTATTGAACAAGAATTTTCATGATGTCTGTATTTCTGGATAATTGTAGCTGTTTTCCACTTTGGCATTCAAGCAGAAAGAATCTACTCTGACTAAAAGGAAATTCAAGTACCTCTCCTTTCATCTAAATGTGTGGAAGAATATAGAACAGCGGAGACAGCATGGCTGCCAAAGCAGCATAAAACACCAATGGTGCCAGAAAAGGCGCTTACCACAGAAAATGAGAGTATTCTCCAATTGAGAGCAGGCATTGCAGATGATGAAAGTTTATTTGTACTTTGAGCAAGAAACAGACATACCAGCAGTGATGGCAAGGAGCAATATCAGCATGAGACACCAGTATCAGTACGAGACACGTTGCAGAGGCTCCATTGTTTTGGGTATACCGTGATGTATGATTTTATCAGTACATTCAACTATGGTAACATTATAAGAAATGGGCAATAACAACACAGGGTCATGAGTGCTATGATATGGGGGAACATTGCGCTTGTTACAATAAAAGCAGCTTTTCAACTTTGGAAACTCAGGCGAGTCTTCTCAGAATGAGTGATATCTGAAATGAGTTCTAGTCAGAATGTAATCCACCAGAGCACTGGCATCATTGAGAAGCAATTGCTACAAATACAGAATCTTGTGCCCCAGCATGGACCATTAAAACAGGTCTGTATTTTAACCATAACTCCATGTGATTTGAATACACATTAAAACTTAAGAAGCATGCTTCTGGAAGACAGTGTGTAGGTAGCCAAGTGAATAAGCAGGAAGACAGCATTCCAGGCAGAGGGAAATAAAGTGATGATTAAACTAGATTGTGGTGATGAGGGTGGGAAGAAGTGCACACATATAAGGAATGGTAAGGTGAAAAATTTGAACAGACTTGCCAATTAATTGAACACAGGAGACTGAGAGGGTGTGGGTAAGGAACAAAACCATAGATGCTCCCACAGTTCTGTTTCAGGCATTTGGGTTGTTGGTGGGACTAATTCCTAAAAATAGAAACTGATTTGGGTAGAAAAGGCAACTTGTTGAACATGTTGAGTGAAATATCTGTAGGATGATGATATCTAGCAGTATCATATAGATGTGTAGGTCTAGAGCTATGTATTTGGGAGTTGTCAACCAAGAGTTGCTAACAAAGGATTAAGAGTGGACTGTATCACCCAGAGAAAGCATGTAATTCAAATGGGAAAGAGGGCAGAAGAAATATTGGGCAACAGGAAGTATTGCCCTAAAAACGTTCCAGAAAAGATTAGCCACAAGTTTTGATGAAAAATAACATTAGTATTTCCATAACTAGAAGGAACTTTCTAACAATGTCAAATGTAATTTGACCTTTATTGCTGATATGACCTTGCTAAAATCAGTTTCAAAGAAGTGATCGGGCAGAAGAGTAGAAGGGAAGAGGAATGTGAAGAAGGGAAGACAATGAATAGCTGGTTGACTATTAACAGAAAAGGAGAGTGGGCCTCTCTTAATGGAGTCCCACATTTAAAAGCTGCTTCAAGGACTGATAAATTTAGATATATGTGAACCTAATGGGCCCACCCAGGTTGTTGTTTGTTTTGTTTCATTTAATTTTTTTCTCAAAATAGATAAAATAAAGACAGCCACTTCATAAAATTCTGCTTCATGAGGCTCATTTACATTTGAGTTCATTCGTATTATACAAATATCCTAACTGGGAAATTACGGAAGTGCTACGCATTAATCTGATGACCATTTTGCTCTGGGCCAGGAACAGATGGAGCCAATGAGATCTCCCGACATTCTTTCCAAACTTGGAAAACTCAAACTGCAATATGAGATGGCGTTTTCACTCCCTGGGCATTACTAAGCTTTTGTTTTAAACAACAAATATATTTAACACATTGAAGTCACCACCTATCTGTGATATGATCATTTATAGAAATAATTTGAATGTGCTAACATTATAATCAGGCAATTAAACAAAACTCTAGATATATTAATGTTTAATTTAATGAGGCTAACATTTGAGTTAGGAACTTATGAGATTAATGACACTGAGAAATGTCAAGAGCAAGGAACACTGTCAGAGACAGGCTGCTACACAAACATCAAAGGGAGCCTTTATAAAAGTGCAAGCCTTTATAAAGGGGAATTTGACGGCTAGAAACTTGGAAGGTCTCTAGGAATTGATGAAAACTGTGACTGTAACCAGACATTTAAAGTCTTCTAGGTGGTGGAACTTTCCACTGACCAGAGAGGATAGTCATCAGCTACTGCATGTGATCCTTTCTGTTTACTGCCTTATCCCTGCTCCCGGCCCAGATGGCGGACCACTATCACCAGTTCAGGTACAGGGCCAAGTTCTTTATTGCATGGGCAATAATTTGTTAGGACAGACATAACTATCCTTATTAAACAAGGGCAAAAAGTGAGCTTAGTGAGGTTAAGCAAGCCACACTCGCTGAGACTCAGTCAAGTCTGGCAGATGCCGAGGCTCATGCTTACAACAGCAATGCGCCCGCCTCCCAGGAACTCATTAAGTACTTACTTTCCAAGTTCATGGTTGGGGTCGTTTCAAATATAAAGTTTAACATCCAAACTTCCCATCTCTTCCTCTTTCTTCATCTAGAGTATGTCTTTCTGAGTAATGTTTGTATCATGGTTAACTTTTCCTACAATCACTTCGCACACAATTCTTAATCAAGAGTCTGAGGACATTATAACACTCACTCTTCTATTGATGTCATCTCATTCTTTGTAATATTTTGCTTGTACTTTCCACTCACATGTCAGGTTGCTAATTTTTTTCCACCTTTGTCTTCTTTGCTGCACTATATTCTCCTCTTCTTTAATATTATTACTAATTCTTACAGATTACCTTTAAGCACAGGTTCTATTTCTTCCAAAATTTTAAAGTTTAGTTGTAGTTGGTTTTACAAACATAAGGTACACTTTTGTTTATTTGCTTGTCCATTTTCACAGGTGTTTTTAATGTTAAAAATGTTGTATACTATTTTGTGCTTTTCAATTTACAAAGCACAGACATTATCTCAAATAATTATTCTTTTTCATATATGTAATATCTCTCATTGTATTGTCTATTCTATTGTGTTCTTTGTGAATTGAATAAATCTGGGGTCAGATAGCATTAGGAGTTTTATAAATGGTTATTTAACAGGCCGGTCATGCTTCATGTTCAATCACATTCTCCCATACAGGAAAGAATTTCAGATAGGTATGAAGCCTGGGACAGCTGAGGGGTACTTCTGGGAAACAGATCTCAACTCCATCCATTCAAAAGTATATTCATCTAGTGAACAGAATCATATAGCTATAGTATCCAGAACAAGGTGAGGGGGTGTCGTATGTGTGATGAGATAAACAAGTCCCCACAAAAATGGTTCCATGACACATCATGGTATGGAAGGTCTAGTCTATACCTCAAGAGAACTTTAGGGCCTTGGAGGAGTCAAATCGCTGACTGTAGCATGCTCTGTTACCAACTGCTTTATATACAATATCCTTTAGTTTCTATATCCTTTGCCATTAAAAACATTTCATATTATCTGTGTCTTTGCACTTCTTCCGTCAGTTACACCACCGTCTACCACAAACCCACAAAACTGGAAACCTGCTCTTTTCCTAATCTTCCTTATCTCAGTCATCAGCCAAAAACCTAGAAATTATACTTGACTTTTCTTTGCCCTCAAACACTACATTCATTCCATCAAATCCTGTAAGTTCACCTTCAAAATTTAAATTGACTCTATTTACTTGTCTCCAATGCTATTACCCACATTCAAAAATTTTTTCTCATTTCTCACCTGAATATTGTATTATTCTCTTAGATGATCCTAAGTGGTCTCACTGCTTCTACTCTTGCCCTTCTATAGTCAATTCTCTTCACAGTTGTCAATGTAATCTTTTAAAAACATACACAGTCAGATATGTCTTCCTTGTTTAAAATCTCCAATGACTTCTCATCCATCATACACAAAGCAAAGTGGATGGCCTGGTACCACCTGGGCCCTGCCCACTGTTCCAACTTCAACTACAGCATGTCTCTGACTTGCTTGCATCGTTCTGGCCACAGTGTTCTTCCTTTTTCTCTAATACACCAAGTTTATTCCTGTTTTCGGGCCTTGGCTTTGCCTTTCCTCTCTAAAACTTCTTTGCATGGTTTGTGTCCTCCCTTCATTCAAGTATCTATTCTAACTTCAACTCTTCAGAGAGCTGGCCCCTCTGACTACATTATTTACAAGTCACGCATACATGTATATATACTCACACAATTTTATCTATTTTGCCCAGTTTTGGGTTTACTTTATGGCATCCTTCACTACCTGGCATTGTTGTTTATTTAAATTCTTTGTTGATTGGCATCTTCTTCACTAGACTACCAGCTCCATGAGGGTGGGGACCTGGATTCTTTTTGTCTTCCTCTAGTGCCAGCACCAAGCATGAAGCAGAGCACGTGGAATGTACTCAGTGAACGTCAGCTGAATGAATTGTTACTATTCATATCCAATTTTAAGGAAGAATTTGAAAAAGGAAGTCTTGACAGGGAGGGTTCTTCTAAGAGTCAGTATAATAGATAAAAGAAAGAGGATGTGATCTGGAGTTAGACAGACTTGACCTTGGACTGCTTGGAATAGTTAACTGTGATTTTAGCAAGTTATACCTACTTCTCTAAACTTGTGTTGTTATTGTTGTTTTTCTTTTTTGACTTGTAAATAGCAATGACGGTGCCCATTTTTTTCACAGTTTTGGTAAAGATTAAAGATAACTTATATTGAAATCCTAGCATTCTGCCTACCACTGCACTTGTTTAGTTCTTACAGGGTATAATCCTAGGGTCAGGATATTGACTTCATTCCAAGTTACAGTAACAAATATTACTTTAATAAAACAAACTGTTTAGATTTAAGCATATGTTCATGCTCACATTTAGAATACGGTCCAGTGGTATCTGAAATAATGCCTGCTTAATATTGACTGTATGGAGACTTTGTTAAACCTTGCGTTTAAAAAAACTACACAGATTTTGAGCAGAAGGGACTAATTTGCCATTGGGTTGAGAATATTCCATTTGTAACTGTAAACACAGTTTCTCAATTTACTGTTTTCCATGGCCTGAGGCAGATTTTAAAATTATAATTACTCTATTCTAAAAGTATTGAAAGGCATGATAAAGTAATCAAAGAAATTCCAAATCTTTCCAGATAGGATTTAATCTTTTTCCCCCTGACTATAGAAGCCAAACTTATTACCCTACAAATAGCTTTCATTTTACTTGACTCCAAACTGAATATATAAAATCTATTAGGTACATTTCCATTTATATGAAGATTTTACTGTGCTCAGATAAAATTTGCACTTCCAATCTTACTAGAGTTTCCTCCTAATTAAAGAACATACGGCCAGTAGATTTGAGGAATTAAAAAATGCTTTAAATGGATTTGCAAAATATAATTTTTAAATAATAAGAAAAAATTGCCCTGCTTTTAGGGAAAAAATTTTAATCTAATAGCTCCATTTTATTTCTAGGAAAAGAAGCAAAAAAATTGCATCTTCCATTTTTAGGTAATCTGATATACAAGTATAATATACAATAAGGCAACTTCAAAATTAAATTTCAAATCTTTGATCTGAAAACAATAAGTAGCATTGTTCATTAAAAAGTGCCTTCTATTAGGAAATCTCATTCAAAGTAATAAGTGTGGTTTGTGATTCCCAGTAGGGTGATTAAGAGCTGGAATAGCTGATAGTTTAGTGTTTTAAAAGAATTCTTTAATCTTAAAGACTGAAATGATTGAAAATTTATCAAAGGCTTTAGGAATATTATGATGACAAGCATAGAGATTCTTTCTTTATGGAAAGTGATTGATAATATGTTAAATGAAGATATGCTGAGGAATATGAGATGTACACATCATTCACTTAATTCATTCATTTCTCATTCATTTAACACATATTTACAGAGTGCCAACATATGGTAAGCATAATTCTGAAGGCTGGGATGCAGCAATGAAGAAAGTATGTAGTGTGTGTAAGTAGATGTTCCTATCCAAGTTTAAAGTACATCTTCAACCCAAATTAAATAATGCAAGATATACAAACATATCTCTCAGGACATAAAGCATTTTGCATATCTAACTTGTTTTCTAGGGAATAGCTTCTAAGCAGAATTAACAAAATGCTGAAATACTCAGTCAACCAATTAATTTAGTTGACAAAGTGGCCCAATCCAATTATATTTTATCATATAAGTTGAAGTGTAGATAAATCAAAAGCTTTCTGTTTGTATGTTTCTCTGTTTTGTTTTCATTGCCATGGTGCATCTTACCCACACCTATTTACATTGCATTTGGCTTTCCAACCTTCAAATTCTAGAACCCTAATGACTGGACCAGCTCTATTAACTTAGAATGTATGATGCTATTTTATTTGGTTCAAAAAAATCTTGACTTCATTATGCTTTACAGGATTTTTCAATGTGCTGCTTTAACTCTTCTTCTGGGAGCACAGAACTGCCATATCATTTGACCAGAACTGTTAAGTCACTTTTGTCTTTGACTCATTTGTAACTAAGTCTCAATTCATTTGTAACTAGTCTTTGTTCATTTGTAACTAAAAATTATAGAACCTCTAAAAAAGTGTAATGTGAAATGAAATGCCACTTTCACAAGAAATCTGGGGGGTGGGGGAGGGGGAAGAAATAAAAGGAAAACTAACTAACTAACTAACTAACTAACAAGAAAATCTTTTTTCTGTGTCTATGGGTCAGTTGACTATGAGTCATGAATAATCAAGGAACAGATAAGTTGTTCTGGATAACCAAATAATACCATTGGCTATAATATGATTTGCAGCTAAAAATAGGAGGTTGGACAGAGTGTACAGTGATCCCTGTACCCGAGAACAGCTAGTAGAAGCAGCAAGTAGACTTTCTTCTCCTGCTGATTACAATATAAACTGTTTTTCTTTTATAGACAATGAAGTAGGACACTTTGATGAGCTGAAGAGTGATTTTAGTACGTGATACACTCGGGACCTAAAAGCGTATAGCTACTAACTGCTTTGTAAGCATGGCTATCTGAGGAGTGGAAAACAGTATGAATGAAGCAACATGGGCTCTGAAGGGCAATATCAAAGCTGGAAAAAAAAAGCATCTACATCATAATAATACAATGGCACCTTAGAGATAGATAAATGGTATAAGTCGTTTAGTCCAAAGAGGAAACGAGAATGATTTATTATGTAAGAGGTAGCATAGCTTGGACTGAAATGCTCAATTATAGTTCTTAGGCCAGTATTTTAGGCCCAGACCTGTACCTTCATTCTAGAATTCATTCTTTAGGTTTTTTAAAAATTTTTATCCTACATATAGCTTTCCCATTTTCAAGATTGCACAGAAGAACTTGATATCAAGTAAATAAAAATATTTGATTCTAAGAAAAAGATAGTTCTTAAGCAAAAAAATGCATATTTTCCTAATAAAACCTCAGTATTGTATTAAGAAAATCACTTGGATGGGATGAAGCAAATAAGCATGTATACTATCAATTTATAGTGAGAAATATCACAAGAATACATGGCTAGGAACATAGCTGTCTGGTATTGAACTAGAGTGAGAAAAATAAGGTTTTTATAAGCACTAAAAATTCATGAAACTTCTATCATAAAATGAACCAAGCTGAAGAGTCACTAAGAAGTAAAAAGATTCATATGAATAGCAGAAGCACTAATGAGAGAAGTAAATGTTAAAATCGTGGCAATAACCCTGAGAATTTTCATTTAGAATTATAGCTTTCCTAGAGAACTTAATTTCTTCTATACCTTTGTCATCTAGTAAATCTGTTTATTACCATGTGTGTTACAGTTCATAGAGCAAATTTGTTCTAAGTGGTGCGTGATGAGATTTCTAGCCAAAGGAGAATGTTTAAGCCAAAGTTCAGTGAAAGTCTAGTTTATCTTCATGTATACCAAAATCCTGTTAGCTCTAATAATTATAGCTCATCTTTCTCTTCCTCCACTAAAGCCTTATTTGATTCCAGTGTTATGAAATGAGTGGAAATTAATGTTCTGAATTTATATCCCCTATTGTATTTCATATTTGGTGGGTATTATAATTCATCTAGTTCAAAAAATATTGAGTGTAAGGGTTTTCTGTTAAGAGATATAAGAGATCACAGATGATTTAAAGGTTATAAGATTATTAAAGCTGAAAAGGTCTTAGATTATTTGTCCAATCTTCTTATTTAAAAAATTTAAAAAAACTGAGAACCTGCCTAAGACTTTTGTACTTGTTGGTGAGGCTAGGTCTAAAAGGAAGGTCCCTGAATTTTCATCTCCTTTATTTTATATTACACCTCACTAGGCCAGAATCCCAGAACTTCTGAAGCTTACTATTTTGTAAGGAAGATAAATAAACCTTTTTATACTTGTTTAAAGAAAGGTGAAATATGAGGTGCTATGGAAACTAAAATATTATGCTGGGAAGACAGAAAAATTCAAACAAACAAGAAGAGCATTATGGATTTTATTTCAGTAAAGGTTTGGCACTTGCAGTCTCTGCAATCTGGACACATGTAATCCATTTGCTGTAAAGGTATTTGTTTCACATGGATTGCTGCTCTTCTTGCTGAAGGCTACCAAATCATTACTATAGAAGCCAAATTGTGAATCAAGATGAATGGTGTTTGTAGAAGGAACCAACAACAGTAGACTTGATACTATGTTAAACACTTCTAGTATAAAGTCAAGGATCCTGTGAAGGAGTTAACAGATATATATTCTTTTAAAAATTACACATAAACAGATGAGGAAACATCACTTCAATTAGATTAATTTGACTACATAGAGTGAAAACTTTTATGAAAGACTGTAAATTCGGACTTAGACCTTACAGTACAAAAGTCTGTGTTATCCTTTCCACAATGCTATCTTGCTACTGAAGCCTACTTAAAGTTATTCAAAAACTTTCTTTACTTGGGAACAAGCTGTGTGTGAGCCCTGAAGAAATTCATCTTCCACACAGGTTAATGATCTGCATGCAGTGTGGGAAGAGCATGGGAAGGGCACTGGATTTGAGCATTGGAAGACCCAGGCTTGAATCTTTCTTAGTAGCCCTGTAACCTTGGACCTGGTCCTTAACCATCATGAGTCTCAGTTTCCTTATTTACTAAATGGTGAGGATGATATCTGCTCAATATCTTTCATAGAGTTTTACGAGGATCAATGCACAAAGTGCTCAATAAACCTTCTCTCTCTTGATGTTCCTACTATCATATTTGCTCTCACACTCAACCTAGTTCTACGGTCAAAATTTACAGTATTCTCTTTGTAAATCTAAATTGTGGTACAAATATAGGGATTTCCTACTGACGAACCTACCTTCCCATTTGTATTCAGTGTAGTCCATAGAAAGGTTTGGTGGGTTAATTATCATTTTTTTATTCACTTTAAAGGCAGTTTCACTTTATAGATGTGAACACTTTGTGACTTCATGAGAATCACAATATCCTGAATTTTTTTTTTAAATGAATTTAGAAGCATCTTTCATAGGCAGCTATATTTCTTTTGAAACTGCATGAGGATCCAAATCCTTTTTAAATTCATGATTTAGCTCATCAGTTAAGGAATAGAAATACATTGTGGCATACCAGCGCAAATTATAAGTTTTTTTTTTTAAATTATGCTTTTTAAGTAAATATGTAACACATGCAGGGCTGCATTCATTGGATATGATATAATGAAGCATGACTTGGAAAAAATGACAGCATGCACTCATTGGGTAACATGACATGTATTGTAAATAGTACCAAGCGAATTCATTCCGTTGTTTTCTTTTCAATGGTTATTTATTCTGTCATGTGATAGTATTGATAGTAAATTGTGTCACTCCAGAAAAGGTTCTATGTAGATACAGGGAACAAGTACCACATTCCCAAAGAAGGCTTGTTTTATTCCACTCGGAGCCATCATGGATGTCACTATTCTTTAACCATCATATTAAAAGTCGTCCATGGGAGGAAAAAGCATTAACTTACTTATGCAAACACTGACTCTACTCTGCCTATATTGGCCCTACTCTTCCATATTTTTGTGAGCCCTGTGGCATGGTTGTCTAAAATAGGTAGTAGGCAATCAGTATTTAGTAGATTGCATTGTTTTTGCATCTTTTCAAGTATAAATTCTGACTCTACATTTAGAGATGAGGCTCTTACATCTGATATTTCTATGCAACCTTTGCCTCAACACAGCATCTGCTTTATTAGGCAATCATACAAATCCTTGATGAGATTCATGAAGAACTGATGGTTAAGAAACCTCCCTGATATTTTAACTCCTGTTTCCCAGAGCAGACTAATTCCTTTAATGACAGGACGAATGTTTGTTTCCTCTAATTTCTCTGGTTTTATCACATTGATAGGCCAGAGGGGCATAAAAAGCAATCTCTCTAGAGCTGTCCTGACTTTCACATTTGCCCTTACACTCAGCCTTTGAACTACTCTCAAGAATCCTAAAGTGCCATCAGCACCTGGCTCCCCTCACTCCTTGCGATATCTTAAGTCTTCAGTTGAAGTAACTAAGGAAGCACATAAATTTTCCTATTCAAAAAACTAGGGAGGTCTTCTGAGGCTATCCTTGCTTTAGTGGTGTTAGAAAGTCATTAACTCTGAAATTACAAAACTTCAAACTCCCCAATGGCAAAGGAAAACTCTGATTCTGAAGCTGGCTGTAATAACACATTGCAAAGACTTTTATTCCTCTCTAGAAATGTAAAAGGGAGAAATAACACAGGGAGCCTAACACACCTTTCTTGGGCTTTTAAGTAATTACACCTGAAAGGTTGGATTTGCAAGACTTATTTTTATCCTATTTCCTACCTACATAAATTTGAACAAGAAGTCCAAATTACTCTAATCATGCTGATTCTAGCTGAACCCCTGGTTCTCTTCCTGAGTTGTCGAAGCTTGTATTCTAATTTAGTTCTAGTTTTCTGGTAAGGCTGTACTGTGAGGTGCTGGGGCTGTCCCACAGAGCACTGGTCTTGCACAGCATGCTGCAACCAGGGACTCCTAGGCTGAGTCAGTATGGGGAACACCACAATTAATAGACCTTCATGAACATTCATAATGAGTACTAGTGCACTAAAATGTAGATTTCACTTTGTGCAAAAAAATACTTTCCTTTTGTAATCTCATGTATTCCCTCCAGTATTAGCCTGCAAAGTTAACATTTTGTAAAATGCTGTTTTAGTACATATAGTATAGCTTTTACTGTGATACAGATAGAGAGGCATTTCTTAGGTGCTTAAAACAGATTTTACCCTCATGTTAGCCCTATACTCAGCTACTCTTTTCCTCAATAATTTAGGGGACTTGGATGGATTGGAAATGACTCAAATTTATATTCACCCAAAGGAAATGTAGATTAAGAAGATTGCTTTCATATGGGCTACTTCTCTAGAGAGTTGCTTGGATTAAGGGATAAAATGTCAGGTCAAGCGCATTTCTTATTTTTTATCTAGCAATCTAAATGGCAGCTGTTGAGATAAATCCAGAGGGGTTACATTTACAAGGGAACAGGTTTACTGACCACTTAAAATCAATCCTTCTTTGCATCTCTTCAATTTTTAACGAATAAAGTGGTCATTCTCTTTTAAAGAAATTTTGATCTTCAATATGGGTAACTTTGCAATGTAATGTAACAAGTTGATAACACACACACACACACACACACACACACTCACACACACCATGTAATACCTGTCCCAGTGATTGATCTGTCTATATAACTAGTTGCTTCTCTCAGTAAGAACAATAATATTTGATGGGAAAGGACTAAATATATACATAAATCATGTTTCCCCTACAGAACATAGCTATATTAAAGAAATACCTTTCTAATTCTCCTTTATGTTTCCTTACTAAAAGAAAAGGCTATAAATATACCACTAAATAATCTCACATACACAGACATATGCCACAGTTTCTATTTTTATGTAGAATAAAGAAAAAATATTGTTTGCACCTTTAAAAAGAATTAAAAGTAAGTCAAGGAGAAACAAATGTTAAAAGAAATGCATTAAAGCTAAATATAAAAATAAAATTAGAAAATAAGTGGATTTTTAAGTGAGCTAAAGAAATGACTGACAAATTAATTTTTTTATATTCTACAATCTCATAAATTGTGGAAATTATTTATGCTCTTTATAACATGAAGCAATGTCTGAAGTAGAATATTAAGTACCTTTTGCAAGTATTTAAGTTTATTTTATCTTATATAAATTTAAGGACAAATAGATAGTGGAAAGCCTGAATTTAGTCTAAACAATGGTAATGTATCATAAAATCTTACCCTTTGGAATAGTATAGCTATTAAACAATAGTTTTACAGAAATATTTCTACTGATTTAACAGTCTCAATGCTGCACAAAAAGTTTAAGTATAGGCTACTTGCCTGCATATTGCCCCACATACTCTGTAATAACATGCTTAATGTAAATGAAAAAAAAATGTATTTGACTACTTAAATTGCATTAAAATTTTAAGCTGAAGAGATGTGTTCTTTACAAAAATACTGTTGGGTATCAAGGTTCCTATTGTCTCATTGGGCCTTTCTTCTTTATTGTGTATTGTCAACCCAATTACTGATTGACACAGGGCAAAATGACAGATCATCCCATTATCAACCCCCCAAAACCTCCTCAAAAGTATTTCAATATTTAAATAACTTGCAAGATTACACTTTAAATGACACAGTAGTACTGCTCAATTTAAACTTACATTTTATGTAGAGCTAAAAAGATTAAATTTGAATAATTAATTTTAATGTTTTCATTTATATGTGGTACATTAAAATTTTACTTGTTCTGAGCCATTAATGATGGGCTATAACCCAATTTCCAGGATTTAGAGATTATTTCTGCC
Source organism: Eidolon dupreanum (assembly GCA_028627145.1). Classification (NCBI taxonomy): domain Eukaryota; kingdom Metazoa; phylum Chordata; class Mammalia; order Chiroptera; family Pteropodidae; genus Eidolon; species Eidolon dupreanum. The sequence continues at coordinate 57,890,218 of CM053501.1, read as the reverse complement.
CACATTAGCTTTTGTGTTTATTCCAGGCAAACTTTCTCAGATGCATGCAAAATTTGTAACTATACTTCAATCCTAATTGGCCTAACTAAGCAGACCCTTCATGATATGCTACTTACAAAGATATTGTAACTATTTTCTGGAAAATATCCTTTGTTATTAATTTTCACTCACTTTTAAAGTACAACGGAGTCATTTGACATTACTCCTAATAGCCTACTTAAAATCAAACATTTAGCATAACCAAGAAAAAGATTTTAATAAACCTTCTTTAGCATCAGTGTTACATTTGCCTTTTCCTTCTGTCCTGTAATATCTCAAGTTTTCAATCATTTATCCATTCATGTAATGACTGTGTGCTGAGCACCCACTATATACAAGGCTGTGGGCCAGGCACTTTTCAGGATATAGATGTTTAAATTCAGAACCTGGTCCCTTGTAGTTTATTCTGTTGCAAGGGTGACATGATATGAAGCAGTATTATAAAAACTGGAGTAGAAAGAAAGGAGACTGAACAGGGAGTCAGATTCTTTGGGTTCCAACCCTGAATCTGCTGCTTTCCAGCTATGTGGTGCTTTGAGCCCTCCCTCGGAGAAAAACTCAATCCATAATGGTTTAAATATTTAGTGAAATTTATTATTTTACATAATATGAAGTCTTAAAGTAGGGTAGCTTCAGGGTTGGTTAATTAAAGGGCTCATTAGTATCACCAAAGAATATGTTCTTCCCCTTTTTTTCTCTCCACTATCTTCGCAATATTGATTTTATCCCTTCAACTAGCTTCTTTCAATATTCCAAGATGGTTGCTATAATTACATGTCATGTTACATACCAACAAAACAACATTCAACATTCAGCATTAAGCAAATTCTCATTGAACTAAAGAGGAGCTGTCCCTTCCTTTGTAACTATACACAAAAGATTGGGTGTTTCCCACCATAAGTTTAATATGTGTCCCTTGTACCCTTTATCATTTCACTCAAACTGGGTTAATCGGATTTTCTCAAAGAAATTGGGACTGAGCAATGGCTCTTTAATTTGAACTCATGTCACAAATTTGGTTCCATGAGAAATTGCTCCTCAAAACATGGTCCATAGACCAGTAACATAGATATAACCCAAGAACAGGTTAGAAATGTAGAATATCTGGCCTCACTCCAAGACACACTGATTTGGAATCTGCGTTTTAACAAGATGCTAGGTGATTCATATGCACACTAAATTTTTCAAGTTATCACTCTTGCAGAATATGAGATTTGTGTTTTGACCTCACGGATGTTTTGAATCCAAATATTTCATTAGAATTATGCTAACAATGATCCTTTCACATGAAAGCATTTTCTGAGGCAAATTGCATTGAGTCGATTTAATTCTTTAATCAATTTTCTTTTCAGAGAAAATACTTCCTCCTTTCTTTTTTATTTTCTTTAAATTGCTTTATTGGATCAATTCTAAGTAAATTTTACAACAAAGATTCAATTCTCTCATCATCTTTTCTTTTTCATATAAAATTATAGTGTTTAATCTGCTGCCACTATGTCTTTTTTAGGGGGAGGGACATTTCTACAAATCTAATTTTCCTGGCTTAAATTTATTAGTTCTAACCTTTGTCAAAAATATTTGATTATTTCACTAATATTTAGTTAATATAAATTTTACTATGTTTTGTTTTAACCACAGCCAATTTTATTTTTATTAATTTTATAATTTTCACTATGAATTAGAAAAAATTAGCTCGGAATACTTATTGTCAAATCAATTAAACTGTTGCAGTTATCCTGCTGTCTTGTCTACTAAGGTCTTAAATTTAAAAAAGGATCTTAATTTTTAGGTTTAAAATGGCTCATGTAAGAACATCTTAATTTAACTCTGATATCCTTTGAGCTCAACCGAGATTATATTTGTTTATGCTTGTAGGATATAAAAACATTATCAGAGAAAATAGCATGTATTGGTTACTATAAGAGTATCCACAAATAAAAAATTCTACTGAAATATAATCTCCTAAAGATAAGGCCTAGTCTCATTCATGTTTATTCTCCTGGAAAAATCTCTGATATATCACAAGTGTTCAAAACATTTGTTGAATAAGAGAGAAATAATAAACATAGTGATCCTCAAATATATGCTGTAAGAATTTAGAGAATGAAAACTTGCTCCTATCTCAGTTATAAGAGTTCTGATGCAGTAGCTGACATTCCTTCCAGAGGGCACAACAAAATCCAGATATGGAGGTGGAAATACCCAGAGCTTTTTCTGGGACACTGTCCATTATAATTAAGTGTAAAATATTTATGAGCTAGCAATGGAATGTGAATTTGAAAGGCAGGAAGGCTTTGAAGGGGAGTCACTAATCAATGACATAATTAATCTCGTAGTCAAGCACATGTTAAAGGAAGAGAATGGGGAGTGGGATGAAGAGAGGGAAGAGGTAAAAAATCGGCAATAATAAAATTAGTACATAGGGGATTTTGCAGAGGTATTAAGAGACTAAACCTGCAAAATAGAAACTGGAGTGGAATAAAAGGAATAGATCCTGAAGACGCTTTGTAGCAAAGGTGATTTCTACCCTTTATCCTGTTCTCTTTTCTTGCTGTACATTCTCTAAGAATGCACCCTCTTCAAATTTATTTGCTAATAACTTTCAAATTTTAGTTTACGGTCTTCTGAACTGCAGACAACATTTTAATCACTTAAGACTAACTAACGGGCATTTCTTCTGCCATATTTTATATGAACCTCAGCGTCTCAAGATTAATCTTCTATGTTCTTTCCCAAATTGAAATTTCCTTTCTTGGCAACTACAGCATGAAATGTTAACAATCAGTTTTATATACTACTGGTCATGAAGGACTACCAATTTTTTCTCTTAATTTGCTTCTCTGTTTTTCTCCCTGCCTGTTCTTACTGTCCCTGCTACAATCAGGGGCTTATTATCTTCCACCTACCTTGATATTTTTACAGTAATTTCCTAACTGGGCTTCGTATCCAGTATCTTTAACCTCCAAGTTTATCCTTTACACAGCTACCAGAGTAATCATTCTGTTGTACAAATCTAACTATGCTACTCCTTGACTTAAAATCCATCAATGGTTCCTAAATCTTCTCTTTGAAAAATTTAGTGAGTTACAAGGAAAAGGCAATATGATTTAGAATAAGAAACGTAAATTTAAATTTTGATTCTACTGTACATTAGTAATGTGGCCTTGAGCAAGTTATTTAATTTATCTGGCCTTCAGTTTCAAAAACTTTCCTTACAAGACTATTCTGAAATTAAATAGAATTGTATATACAAAGTGCTTACTTAGCATAGTACATAACAGGTATTGGATAAATACATATTATATAAGAAAATAACCATTGAAAAAAGACGTTAAAATTTTTAAAAATATTCTGGGCAAAACCAGAGCTGGGATTTTTTCTTAGCCTAATATGGTTAAATACCATCAACTTCTTAATGGGGAGGCAATGTAGTTAATATTAGGATACATGTTAATTGTATAGAAAAACCCAATTCAACTTCACTGTAGAATTAACTATTTTCAGTGAATCTTGGCTCATATCATAATAAAGTCATACATAAAGAAATTCTCTTGGGTATGTTGGTTATTAGTCTCTGAACCAAGTGAGCCCAAGTAATATGTACTGAAAAAATCCTGGAGCCCCATGTAAGCACATTAGGTTAACTCTGCTCCTTTTGAACTAGTGTGCAATTAAGTACCATTTCTACATGATGCTGATGGGGAGAGAAGTGGCAAAATGTTGTGGCCGCCATTGGCAGGAAGGAGAATTAGGAGTGATGGAGAAGTCAAGAAAGTGAATGTAGATTCCTCTTTTGATGGTGGGAGGGAAAAAATATAGAATTATGACTTGAGTTATTTTTTTCTAAAATTAGGAAAGACCTAGTCTTTTTTTGTAGATAATAAGTAGGAGGAGGTAAGAGACTCAGCCTGTAGTATAGAAACATATAACTGAAGCATCAATTGAGGCAGGAGGGGGTATAATCAGAAGATTATATGGCAATATACGATTAAGGAGCCTTGATTTAAAAAAAAAAATACTTGGTAAAGGTAAGCCTTGATAAAGTTAAGTCTTGATAAAAAGGAAGAATCCTCTTCTTATTGAAATAGGAAGAAAGGAGGAGAGAAGATTCTTGTGCTTGATATACATTTGTAGCCCTTAGTGATTTCCGACCTTGTCTGCTCATTAGCACGACCCAGGGGACTTCTATAAAATGACTAATACCAAGGAACACCATGAGATTCTGATCTAATACATCTGGACAAGGATCAGGCATGGGAATTCTTTAAAGCCCCCAGGTGATTTTAATGTAAGGCCAAGGTTGAGATCCACAGAGTTGCTTTGAGTTTCAGGAAATAAAATGGAAGATAAATGACAGTAGGAGAGATTATCTTGCTCTCAGTAGCTATGACATAAGAATAATCTTTTGCAGGATGAGGGAAGTGTTTATGGGATGGGGGCAAGGAAATAGTTGAAGGTTGTGTAAAAGGCTTCCACTTATTCTGCTTCTGTCTACATCAATATGTGCTAAGCAATACTTAAAGACAACAAGAACACACCCTACAAGGATGAATCACTTCATAGAGCCATCCTGAAGGTGATGTTTAGTAGAGTGGAGGTGGCTGATTTAGAAAAAGGAGATGGCACAAGGACCATAATGTTCCTTAGTGGTATATTTTTCTCATCCATCTTACAGGAAAAAATAAAAGAGAGAAATAACAGGAAAGAAAAAACAAGAGCACTGTAAAGAATGTATATGTGTGTAGATTATACTGTGGGTATGTATTATAAATTTATACTTCTATTAAAAAATTTGTAATTCTGTAACATAAAATATCTAATATAGGAGAATATGATTAAGCAAACATGATACATAAAAGTATAAAAATGAAAGTGTAATTTATTGGAAAATTTTTTAACTTCAAAAAATATTTCCAAAGATTTCCAATAATCTTATACATGTATGTATATGTATGTGTATATGTATATGCACATAGTTACACACATACATATATTCACACAGTCTTTAAATATTTATTAATTCTGTATAATTTTAAATTTGAGTAAATACTGCTCACCTGCATTGACATTCTAAACATAGGTTTATATATTTATATTTCATGAAAAATCATAGAAATAAACCCATAGACATCAAAAGCCACTTTATTGCTTTTACTGAAAGGGAGTATTCAACTTTCCTATGACGAAGGTGATCTTTATCACACGTATTTCCTTGAGAATTGCTTTGGTATCCTGTAGTTAGTTGAAATAGAAAAAAAAATCTTAAAATTTTATGTTGGGCTGTACTAACAACATGCAATAACTTCTTTCACCTCTTTCCTGTAAGGAATGTAATGTACTCCAACAGTGTGATGATGCTGAAAGAACAATAAGAAAACTCCCCAGTGCTAGGCTGCATTAATTCAAGTCTGTGTCTACATCTCAGAGGCAGGGACACCCACTCTGCCCATCTCACTCCATACTGATTAGCACATTTATGGACCGTTGTGTTATCTTATGGGGACAATTTTTTAAAAGAGCTATTGAAAATACTGCACCAGGAGAAAGACAATCAGTTTGCTAGAGGTACTATATTTACAAGGTAAAAGTTAGAAAGTGTCTGGAAACTCAGGGAAATTATTTTGTTAAGAAAGGGCAATTTAATAATTTGAATAATCCAGCAATGGATAGCGTTCCCTGTAACTGGAATTATCTAGGTACAGGCTCGATGATCATATATCTATTAAGGCTATATTGAAAAAATTTTAAATGTCAGGTCTGACTCATTGAATCTGATCTTTGATCTGGGTGACCTTTAAATCTCTTTTAAAATCTAAGTGTGACTATTAGAAAAAGTCGTGCATGCAGTGGACAACCAGTTCATGGTATAGAGGTGTTAGTGTTTTCCTCTCTTAAGCATTTAAAAAATCTTATCTGTGACATACTTTATAATTTCACACATATTTGCATATCTAAATGTAAGTAATAATTTTCTTTAAAATACTAATTACACATCTTAGACAGTTCAAACCATTTATCTATAATTTTTTTTTTTACTTTCAATCCTGTAACCTCTACTTCATAAGCATTAAAAATGAGGTTAAATGGCTTTCCTTGAGGAATGGATGTATCAAGAGTTGTTCTAAAAATATCTTATTTTCTTAGTAAAGCAATTTTCCAAGATATAGCTAGGATAGGATAAATAACAAAAGAGCATGCATATTGATCCTTGTTTATTCTAGGTTTGTATTTGCATATTCATAATACCAAAGAGTTTAAAGGATATTAATTTAACCATATATCTTGAAGCATCTGACAGATTATGTTGTAATGCTATGAATTTTCTGCTTATAGGATTTGGTTTTATCATGAACTAATTATGCAGCATTTTATGTCCTCTTCAGGTTATATACACAAAGGAGCACTAGAATACCACTTCTGATTTCCGTAGTAGCAGAATTGGAAGAGACTTAACAAGTGAAGAACAGCCAGGGCCTATGAGCTGTGGCAGCCCACATCTCCCAATCCCTGACTGTGCCTTCCTTGAGCTTCTCATGCAACCCCAATCATTGCTCTACTTCTCTCAGGTCTTGTCACTTCAATAAACTCCTATCACAGATTGACTAGATTCGATAATTATATTAGTTTTCCAGAGCTGCCATAACAAAGTACCACAGAAATTCATTTTCTCACAGTACTAGAGGTTATAAGTCCGAGATCAAGATGTCAGCAGATGGCTGACTTTTCCCTGTATCTACAAATGATTTTCCCTCTGTGTATGTCTGTGTCCTAATCTCCTCTTCTTATAAGGACACCAGTCACATTTGATCAGGGCTTAGACCTATGACCTCATTTCACTTTAACTACCTCTTTAGAGACTCTGTCTCCAAAGACAGTCACATTCTAAAGTAGTAGAGGATAGAACTTCAACATAAGAATTTGGGGGACATAATTCGGCCCATAACAGTAATAGTAAAAAGTAGCAATATACTAAGCCGATTTGTTTTATGTTTGACACATTTTTTTCAAGCTTTGATTGAGTGTTTTTGTATGAATTAATTTTGCTACAGTAAAGAAGATAACTTGAAAAATAACTTTTACTTTAGCAAATTGCATTTTCAGGTAAAAGTATGGAAATTATTTTGGAGTTGTGATTTAGTTGGTAATTCTACCCATTCACTGCCAGACAAACTCTAACTGAGGATGATACGAAAGCTTTTCCAAAAACTTAAAATATTAGATGAATTTCAGTTGTAATTTCAGGTTTGCTAGGCTAATTAGCATAAGGCCCTATTGAAGTTTGTTAACATGCCCCTGAACCATAATAGAGAGAAGCTCAAAGTAATATTTGAAAAGAATACTTGTTCTTTATATATGGAGAAATCAGTGTTTTCTCTTTTTCTTATGAAAGAGGTTTTCAGAAAAAAATTCATATAAGATTGCTAAATGGCTTTCCTATTTAATTAAAAATAGTTTTGTCCGAAATGGATTAAATAGAACTACCAGTTAATTAAACCAAAAACCTTTAAGAGGATCACTCCAATAAGATCAATTAACATTTTTTTCCCATACTGAACATAATTAGAAAGGCAATTCTTGTAATCCACTGGCATAACCATTAAAATATGCTTGGCCTTTACTATACATCTATATGGCATTTTCTTAAAAGTCCAAACAGTTAAATAAAAAAATTATATACTAAGTTTGTTAGCATTCATTTTAAAATTAAATTATTCAAAAAATAGAACTTGCATATCTTATTTGACCACCAGTACTTCTGATTAACTTTAGAATTCTACATGTAAAATATACTCCAAAGGTGAAAAGAGGAATATTGAGCAAATATGAGGAACTTGAGCCTACATATTCCTTTTTAAAAATTGAATAGTTTTCAGTCAAGGTTTTTTAAATATTTGCTTTAAATTTCTGAGTCACACAGCTTATGTAATACATAACAAAATTTTATTAATGCCAATAATAATATGAAAAAAAAGCTCATATTTTCAAGTACTTGTATGAACTAGCCAGGAAAATTTCAAGAAACAAACAAAAAAAACCATATTGAAGTGACCTTTGATCACACTGCTTTGTAATCTAGTGACTGTTATTGGGAATTTTAAAGTATGCTCTATACCTCAAGAAATAGGCATGACATTGTTTGACACAAAATATATGCACTTCTGTTTATCCTATCAAAAAATATATTTTGAAATGTGCTCAAAGACAACTAGGTGAGTGGTTGAGAAGATGTCTGAGTGTAACATTCAACAATGATCAGGTGGGCCTTCAGAAGGGCTTGGTTTTGGGCCTGCTCACTGGGTAAAGCCAAGCCACTGGAAGTGGTAGAACCTGGGCTGGAACAGTTCCTTGGTGCCAAAGGTCATATTTTTCAGGTCTTGTAGGGTATAAGCCCCAGCAGGTGTACCCATCAAGGAGGTGCCAGGTATTTACCCTCAGGCTCTTTCTACATAATCTGCTTCTCTGATCTACTATTCTAGTGTATGATGCTTCTCTGGAGAGAGGACTCCTAGCTATCAGTTTGTTGAGCTGCTTTGTCTCTTGCTATTTTGGTGATTCATTTCAACTTAATTATTTCCTGACCAAATCTCAACTTTGCATACAAAAAATCTTTTGTTGTGCTGAGCTTTTTAATGTGTTGTTGTATTTGATTTGCTAGTATTTTGTTTAGGATTTTTGCATCTGTGTTCATAAGAGATATTAGTCTGTAGTTTTCTTTCTTTGTGTTTCCCATTTTTGGTATTGAGGTAATGTAGGCCTCATCAAATGAGTTAGGAAGTATTGCCTCTTCATCAATTTTCCAGAAAAGTTTGAGAAGAACAGGTATTAAACTTCAGATGATGAACACACAATGCAATATACATATGCCATATTATTAAATTGTACACTTGAAACCTATTTGATTTTATTAAACAATGTCACCTCAATAATTTTAATGAAAACTAACTAACTAAATAAATAAATCTAATCGCTTGGCCCATAAAAATTTGTAGCTTGTTTTCTTCATCTTTTCTTTAAAATATTTTTCTTCTGTCTTATTTTAAAACAGATCTAAAGCAACTACAAGATATATATATATATATATATATATATATATTTCAAATATGTTAAAATACTAACCAGTTGCCATGTAATGCCTAGGGAAATAAGGAATAAGGTCTGGGAAAAAAAATGCAAAGAATCTGGCATGTCTAGAGTTCTGATACACTCTCTTGTGAGTCAGCAGTTGCCTCTGGACCACTGTACTCTTTGTGGGATATACTAACTTAGTGATCTGGACTCTGAGGTGTTACTAGGACTACATTTTAGCATGGCAGCCAAACAAAAAGGGTCTGGTCTCTTAACTACCACAGCTATATTTCTGAAACAAGAACAGAAGCTCCCTCTCTCCCTGCATGTCCTATCTGGACGAGAAGCTCTTCAAGGAGGGAAGGCAGATCACTAACCAGCTGGTAACCACTCTCATCCAGCAGAACACAAGGTGAGATTCTGAACCTACTAGGAAGCTCCCAGGCTGTACTGTTAGACACCAATTTGAGTGCAGCTACTGCATGAAATTAGAAGACCAAAAATTTGATAGATCGCTAAAAAGCCTTCAGCATTTAAATTCACTCACTTTCAAAGAGTAATTTGTTATGTATTTCCTAAATAGTTGAATCAATTTTACTAAAATTAGAAGAGCTGCACATCACAGGTGCATAATTACACTTGCCGTTAAACACAAACACAGATGCATGCAACGAAATTAGATGTAATCATTTCATTGAGAAAAGAATGGTACTTGTTTCCTATTTCTCATTTTTGATTCAATTAAAAAAATTAAGATAAGCTTTGTTTTTTTTCAAAGACCAAAGGATATGATTCAACGGTGCTTTATTTTTTTTTTTCCATATTTCAGTGGGAATTAACGAACAGGTCATTCTAAAAGTCATGGGGAGAAATTTTATTATATCACAGGCTAGGCTTCCTTCACTATAATCATAATAATCATTACCAAGTCCTAATCAATGCTACATTGTAGACACCACAAAAAGCAAATGTGCCTTCAATCCATCTGGAATAGCCCTTGCTATAATTTTGCCTACTGTATCCATGTGGGGAAAAGGCGTTGCTTATGTGCCAGGCAGTGTGGTAACAACTTTCATGGATGTCCTCTCATTTAACCTTCACAAAAACCCTTGAGGTAAGGTTGATGTCATTTCAAAGATGAGAAGCCATAGGATGGTGAATTCATTTGCCTCGCTAATAAAGACAGTAATAAGCAGAGCTAGATTCTGAACCACAGTCACTGGAATTTATTCTGGCATTTCATCTCCTCACCAGTCAATAAGTCCACAGAAGACAAAGTCTTTCTAGCTTTGGTCAGACTGGTCACGTCATTAAGATCAAGTCCCACTTCATAAGTCCTGTAGGCCTGAGTGAGTGACCCTGCTCACCACTTGAACTTTTGGAAGACAGATGTTATGGTGATTTTTTTAATTTTCCTGTGATGTTGCTTTTATCATAGACTGTAAGACCGCGATGATGTTTCTTAAATTGGGCTTATGAAATTAGAATGAATTTCTCAAATCAATAAGACCTCAGGAATGATTAAACGGAATCCTACATGAAGATTCTCATTCACATTGGCTACAGGTAAAAATAATTGATTTGAGCATCTGTATAAATAAAGGTTTTTATTCTAGACTTGATGCAATTTTAGGGGCTACAGGAAGCAAAGTTCACCCTCGTACGATGGTATAACGACTAACACTCAGTGAAAATCCAGTTGATTAATTCAGCTTTCTCTTGCTAGGATCATAATCTCATTTCCCTTCTTTGCAACTCTTCTTATAGAAACTTTTCGGTTTTAAAATTAAATACGTTTTAAACTTTTCTTAGCTAGAGAATTAAGAAAACCAGTTACGTTTTTAAAATGATGATGATTCCTTAGATTAATTTAATTTATAATAAATATTTATGTGACTACTTCTTGAAATGAGGTCATTTCTTGGTACAATTAGTCCTTAAGCATCCTTAATTTTTGCTTACTATTATGCTATCACTTTATTAAAAATTTTATGCAGAGAATATATTCAGAGATTATATAAGGTTTCATTCATATCGTCAGGAGCCAAACTTCTTTTAGTTTCTCAGATAAGCCACACTCTCTTTTGTCTCAAGTACAATAAACCTATTGTTCTTTCTGGAACATTCTTTTTATACCACTTTCCTACTCCTATTCGTAGGCACAATTAACTCCTGCTTATATTCTAGGTCTCTGCTCAAACATCACTTTCACAGGATGTCCCTGATCCCCAGATCAGATATCTACTATACATTCTAATAGGATCTTCCATTTTCCTAGAAACTAATTTTTTTTATTCTTTTTTTGTAGCTCCATCTTTATGAGCTATAAACTTCTTAAAGGCAGGAACCTTGTCCTTCTTCACCTTTGAACCCCCAGAGTCCAGGCCTAGAATTCATTCAATATATATCTGCTAAATGAGTGGGTGATACTGAGTAGTATACAACAAAACATGTTCAAATTTTGTTTAAAAATCTCGCACATGATAGCATGATAAAGATTACTGAAATGAGAACCAAGGATCACTCTTTATGTCATTCCCTCTTGAGTAACCTGAATTGAATGTTCTGGATGATAATGTTAAATACCCAGGAAATCTGTCTCTCCAAGAGATGGCAACGAGGAATATGACATGTTCCTTATTCGAGCAGGTATGTGTAAATTCAATGCAATCACATTTGTGCTTAGAGAGGATCATCTGGGGTTCTGTTTGAATCAACACAACCATAGGCACCATACATTCTTTCTGAATACCTGGCAGCTATTAGTAAGAAACACAGGCATTTATTTATATTTCGATTGATGTAATGATATCTCATCTACTTTAAAAATAAGGAAACTGGGCTCCAGAAAAAGCAGATCATGTGCCCCAGGATTTACTATAAGTCAGTGGCACATACAAAAACTCTTCTTTGTACGTTTTAAGGCTAACTTTTTTAAACACCTTATTTTAAGACATTTCTTTGTAGTCTTATACCTTAATGCCTTGACCAGCAAATCTTAGGTGGAGATTTTAAGGAGTCTTGACTTTAGCATTCATATGGAGGTGATTGCAAATGCCACTGAAGAACTTGAGGAATTCTAGTATAATGCAATTGCAAAATTGTAAAACCTGAGTGGTATGAGAGAGCTTTTCTAATTTAGAGCTGCCTGAAAGCTAAGTTTGTTTACTCATATTAAACTGCATCATTCTCTTCCTGATTTTTAGTCTCAGTTTGTCAGTAAAAGACCAATATCTCTGACAGAGAAGTTTGGCTCAGCCAGATTTATAGGACCCTGCTTTGCGCAGCTCCCTTAGCTGAACCTCATCTTATTGAAAAATAGACTAAACCTAACTTGAAGCAGGAGATTCCTCTTATCATTAGGCTACCTCAGGTTTTCAATGTATCTCTGTAGAGTGGGTGCACAGGGTCCCCAGCTGAAAAGCTTCCTGGGATCTGCTCACCAAGGGCCCTGGCATCAATGATCTGCTCAGAGGAAGAGCTGCTTTTGCACACATGCACCCTGTGGGCATGCAGTGGCCCAGCCTCACTCTTGTTCTGGGGCTGTGATGTTTCCTTGTTTCTCCCCACTGGGTTCCTGTTGCATCTCCACATGTCAGCTCTCAGTGTCAGGCTAGCTCTACCAAGCTTCACTATCGCTCTTGAGCCTGGAGCTAGTTCTGCTCCTAGAACTGTAGTTCCATAGCTGAGGTCTGGCTCAGGATACATCTCTCCTAAGGAACATTTCTCTCTTATTAGACTCAGACTACAAAATTGCTACTAATGGTGTTCTAGTCACTGTACCCATTCTTTGTTAGCTCCTGGGCCATTTTCTGTGTCTATATGTATGTTTGCATCATAATTATTTGCCTGATCTTTTTTTTCAAGTACAGTTGCCATCCAACATTATTTTATATTGGTTTCAGGTGTACAGCATAGTAGTTAGACATCCATATAATTTACGAAGTGATCTCCCCATTTAGTCTAGTATCCACCTGGCACCATATGTAATCATTACAACGTTTTTGACCATATTCCCTATGCTGTACGTCCCCATAACTATTTTGTGACTACCAATTTGTACTTCTTAATCCTTTCACTTTTTTCACCCAGCTCCTCAACCCCCTCCCATCTGGCAAGTATCAGCTTGTTCTCTGTATCTATGAGTCTGTTTCTGTTTTCATTGTTCATTTTAATTACCTGATCTTTAAGTTTTGTTTATCATTCTTTGCTTTCCTACTCACCTGTTCAGTCATTTTTGGTAGCTGAGCAAGGCTCTGTAGCAACCTCTTGTCCCAAGCCCCCAGCTTTAACTTTTCAGTTATTTCTCTGCCCTATGTTTTGAAAGAGTACAGAATGACAGAAACAAATTACAAATGAAAGAGCTTTGTTTTATTTAAGTAGTATCTCAAGGGGCCTATTCCTTCTTTGAGGTCTTATTTTAAAATCAATTAAAAAAAAAAAACTTTTGGTCATCTTGAGCAAACTAAATGTATTCACAGACCTACAGGTAACATATAAAATGACAATTTGGGTTTAAAAAGGTAAAAAGGAGCGGTGGATTGTGGTAAATGAGAGGACATATGCTCCACTTAGGCCATTCAAATTAAAAATTAAAAAAGCACTCAGTGCCATCTGAAAAAAACTGGCTTAAATCTAAATCCAGTCCACTGCTACTGATCTGCGACCTCTGTTGAAACATTCTTTGCCAAGCTAGCTGATATGTGCAATTGTTTGTTATTGTTAATAATATAAAATGTTTGCTTTCTCATCCAGTTCCTATCAATTTCACTTCACAAACAAATATCTCCTTTTGGGTGAGGTTCAGAGTAGCATTGCTATGTAATTATTACCATTATTACTCTACTTATCATTAACTATTTAATGAGGATTTACTGTAAACAAAGCATTTTGTTGAGTGCTACACTTGAATTATATAAAGCTTAGAATAGCCCTCTAAATTAGTAAATATTATAATTATTATTTTGTGCATTCTTTACCATTTGGCTTTCAGACATTTTAAAGATTTGATCATTGACTTCCTTTTGGCTTCACAAGACTTCTGTAGCTGTCAGATAAATCCACATGACAGTGACATGCTTTTATGCCTAGTTTTAAAATGTAAATCAGGACACACTATCTATTTTTTCTGTTTCCTAAGTCTTCCACTCAGAAAAGAAAAACATCCCTTTGCTCTCTTTTATTGGCATAGGTAGATCATGTGGCAAAGCATGAAGTCAGTTGCAGAGAAGGTTTATCCCCTTTCAGAAAGGAGAACTGCAAGGAGTAACAGCAGCGAATCTTTTAAACAATAATATTATCTTCCATACTTCATCTCTTCGGCAGGTATAAAGTATCATATAATCATGGGGTAGGTTTAGTACTTTGTAGTCAAAAAATTTGTAATTAAATTTCCATTTAAAAAACAAATTATAATTTACCACATTGAGATATGTATGTTCCCCATTCTTGACACATTACTATCATAATCTCACAACAGGCATAATGCGGTTTCTATGATTTGAAGCTTGAAGGTTAAGGATAGAGCTGTCTTCTAATTAGCATTAATTGGTCAGTTAATGTCATTGCTTTCCCAATTTTCTTTTTGATTGTTTGCGTATTTGGTTAAGTGGCAGGGAAAAATAACCCTGATTTATTTGACTTTCACTAGACTGTAGTTTAACTATTACTTCTAGTTTATTTTGGAGATATTGAAAAGTAGGTAAACTTTTCAAAATTATAAAAGAAATACTAAGAAATAAAATAGATTTCTCTAATATGTTTTGCATTTATTTGGTCCATTAAAAACCCATCTTAGAAATAAATATATTTATTCTCTATATAAACAGATTTTAGTATATTAAAAAATAACTGGAAGAATAAAACTTCTTAAAGAGATTCTATACTTCCTATATTTAAACCTGATTAGCATTTTAATTCCTGATATTATTTATAGATAGAATTTTTTAAGTGCTGTGTTTTTCAGTTGCATTTCTTCCAAGACCAGAATAATAGGCAGAATACTATTTTCTATTATTGTATTCCCATAAATCTCCTGTGCCAAACAAACGAAAACAATCCAAAAACAATCACTGTATAGACTTTTCTAAAACTTAAGGATTTAGTATAAAATTTTCTTAAATATTTGTCATCTTCTTTCTTTTATTGGCCTGGTGGATAAAAAAAAGTTGTCTATTGATATGAACAGTGAGTTCAAATAACAGCAAAGCATGTTGGGATTCTCTTCTCCACTTTATGCTCTCCAAGCAGTTCTCCTCATGTGGCAGGTCAGGGCTAGTCTGCACCCAGCCTGTCTTCCAGTTTTAAATCTAAGTGGCGGCTCCAATGAATTGGTGGCTCCAAGGTAGCTAGGAGCTTTTGGTTTTTCCTTCAGCTCTCTACAAACCTCTCTAAATAATCATTTTGTTATAAATTACTCTCCAAGTACAGCTTAAAGGAATGTCTCCTACCTCTGCCTCTACCTTCCCCATGGCAATTCTAATAATATGCTTCCCTTTTACAAAAAAAGTTCTGAACTCTCTGTGAAGAACTCAGCTGTGACAAGTGAATGCTTGCCTATGGTGGCAGCTCCTATTACAAATGTCCAGTCAGATTGGGTGGGATAGCTCTCCAAAGGGAAGAAAGCTGGGCTAAAAAAAACAATGAATGATATTACAGGAGGGTTCTGGAGAGAGGAGGCCTATAGCATTTTTCAGACGGTTAAATAGAACTATTGTAAAAGTTCCAGGATTTTAGGCAACTTTTGAAATTCATAAAAAAATTGAACTCAAAGCCTAGGATGCAAAGTTGCCTGTGTTTCCTCCTTAACTTAGTCTTTTGGTTTAATATAATACAGCCCAGGATGTGGGGTCAAAGCTGGGTATAGTACTGCTAATCTCTAGAGTTTGTGTTTTATTGCTGAGGAAGAGGCAGGAAAGTGAACTCAAGTGGCGCACTTACCCCATTCCAGGTTCCCTGAAGAATGTTTGACCTGTGTGATTATATTCAATCTTCTAATGGCTCTGCGGAATGAGCATGTACTACATTTTCTAGATGAAGAAACTGATGCTCAGGGGGGAAAATATCATTCACAATGTTAGACAGCTAGTACATAAGGGGAATCCAGATTTGAGTTCAGGTTCTAAAGACTCGTCATCTTTTTATAATATAAATTCAGTGAGACAAAAAACTTTGAGGATCTTAAATGCCATCTAGCGTCAATTTCTATAAACTGTAGACACAATATCCCAAATGTCATTAAGTTACTCAAGGGCATTTCTGGCAACTTCATTCCCATGATGGAAAATATTATATTGAGTTCCTATATATTGAAAGAGACCTACTTCCATAGTTTATCACCTGTCTCTATGTGTAGATCCCAAAGGATTCATCTTATTCCAGAAATTCACTATACACAGAAGAGCCAGAATAAAGAATAGCTTCCTCCCACCCCCAGAACAAAATAGGAATTAATTATATTGAAGTAGAGGTCAATTTAAGCACATTTCTCTAGGAGTTAATAAACCATTGGCTTTCTAATATCTATTAATCTGGAATATAAGTACAGTACAAAACAATTATAGATGAGCAATTTATTAAAACCATTTTCTAATGACTGAATCATCATCATTATGTCAGCATCACAGCTTGGTTCAATTAGAGATTCCAGGGGAAAAAAATAGTGAATGAGATGGAATGAAACTAGGTTGCTGGATTTAGCAAATTAAATACAGGATTCCCAATTAAATATTAACTTTAGATAAACAACACTATTTTGTGTGTGTGTGTGTGTGTGTGTGTGTGTGTGCGCGCGCGTGTGTGTATGCTCTCTGCAATATTTGGGGACATCCTTATACAAAAAATATAATCATTTATCCATACTTATTAACTAAGCATTCTGTATTTTTAACTGGCAAATTTAAATGAAAGAAAATGCTGTATATAGTTTCACTCATTACTGGATTATTCTGGTTAATAGAGTAATAGTAACTAACAATTTTGTAGTAATTATTTTTTAACACTTTACTTATGTTAATTCATTCAGTCTTTAACACAACCCTATGAGATAGATATTATTTTTCCTATTTAGAAAATGAGAGATGGAGACATTAACAGGTGAAATCCCTTTTCCATAGTCACACATCTAGTTAGTGGCAGGGAACCAGTTTAAAACCCAGAGTTTTGCTATAGATTCTACCATTCTAATAGTTATAAAATACTGTTTCTTAGCAAATATATCAGTTAATGTAAAATTATTCTATAAACTGCACATACATTGGTAATTTTTGAAAATCTTACTCGAAAGACTTTCAACATGCATCAAGCACCTACTTGAAATAAGACCTCTTCATCGGACAAAAACAGTAAACTTAATATTCCATCCTTACTGAATATGTTTTACTTCCTTCAAATGGTACTTCAGAAATTGGTAGTATCTCATGATGATTGTTAGGAATATCTGTTATTGTGCTACACATATCAAAGGACTAATTAATAAAAATCTTTGATACATAATTCTGTATACTAGAGATTTATGCTACATATTCATATATATACAGTATGGTTCCTAGCAAGAGAATACTGAAGATACAGAATCCAATATAGATTGTCTTTCTTAAAACTTAGATCTGGTTCTACAGATGTATCTTTGATACACCTTATTTCCTACAGAATTAGGAGAAAATAAAGATTTGTTGTTGGATTAATTCATTTAATAAAAGATCAATATAAGTCTAAATTTTTGCACTATGCATATATGAAATTCTTTCCATTTGAAGTATTCTGATACTCAATTCCTGAACTGCAATTAGATTCATATTCAAATTATTCTCAATTTAACATTTGTCTAAGCTAGTCCCATTTAAATGGCTGCTTCTAAATGAATATATTTTTCAGTCAAGCTATACGTTACCAATTCCTTTTCTTTCAAACTTTTCTGTACAAATCCCAGGATATATACCCAGAAAAAAAGCACATTTCTATGCCCAATCCAGACATAATAACATTAGAATCTCTGCAGATGGGATTTGCGTTTCTGCACTTACAGCCGACCCATGCCTGCTGATTCTGATGGAGGAGGTCTCCAAACCACACTTTGAGAAAATGACTTTGACGCCAATATGCAAGAATGTACAAGCAGCTAGTGGTGTGCTTTTTACTCATTGAGGGCTTTAAAGCTGCTTTGTTTTTACAATTTCCCCTATTTCCCATTACAGAACTTTGAGGCAGCTGTAGAAACATGCATATGTATACAGTTAGTATTACATTCTAAAGTACACTTAGATCCATTATCTTTATGTACTGCTCCTCCCACATCATCAGGCATATGTCTAACAGAACAGATAGGTCCTGTGGTACTCAAGAAGGGCCATCAATTCCTATAGCTTTGGGGATTAAAACTCTAGTGCTTCTCATGAAAGAAACAAAGGCTGAGCCTCAAATAGTAGGATGCTGAGAGAGGGGAAGATATTGACTCAACATTTAACTGAAATAATATTCAATTACCCTTTTGATTATTTTATTTGTTCACCTTAAGCTCTACTAATCATGCTTGATTTTACTAATTATATTGCATATAAAATGGTAATAATAATCATATA
Organism: Eidolon dupreanum; assembly: GCA_028627145.1. NCBI lineage: Eukaryota > Metazoa > Chordata > Mammalia > Chiroptera > Pteropodidae > Eidolon > Eidolon dupreanum. Next base: position 57,871,535 of record CM053501.1, on the reverse strand, counting down.
CAATTTCACAATGATAATTAATGCAATTTTGAATGTAATCTATAAAATTGTATTTTTTTATTTTAAAACTACAGAACAAGATATACTATAAATAGATACTAATTAATAATTACTATAAATATTTTTTGTTTTTTCTCTTTTTTAGGTAACCTTGGATGAAATGTTTTTTATTAATTTTTAGCAGCATAATTAAAATAGCGCACATAGGCACATGAACCTATTCAATTGAATATATATGCACACACGTGACCCTGCCTTTTTTAAAGCTTTTTCTTTCTTTTTTATTTATTTCAGGTGTACAACATAGTGATTAGACATTTCTATATCTTATGAAATGATCACCTCAACAAATCTAGTACCTATATGACCCCATACATAGTACAATATTATTGACTATATTCTTTATACTATACTTTGCATCCTCATGACTATTTTGTAAAGGTTTTCTATCAAAAGCCACTGAGCATGTACAATAGAAAATGTATGGGATGACAGAAATCATATTATCAAAGAGACTACAGTCTGACTTCTTGAATGAGGAAAATCTGCAAGGAACATATTTGTAAAATAATACTTTCATGGTTTCAAGTTCCTGTTGCTCAACAGCAGTGAATGTTACAAAATGTCTATTGCATTTTTAGTGTCTCACTTTACCATAAAACAGCAAATATCTTAATATAAATTCTACATTAAAATTTAATACGTGTCAGTTACAAAGCTGCTCTCATTGGAAGGGAGAGAACTTTACACCATGAACATAGAGAAGGCAAAGCCAAAGTGTATAAATATGCAGAATGAAGAACTTTATAGTTTATGTAAAGATAAGTTTCAATGGTGATCCTCTGTCATTTTAAGTGAGAAGTAAATAGAGTTTTAAAGAAAATTATTAAGTGTGCTTTTTAAGAAATGAAAGAGAAATTTTTTATCGTTCCAGTGATGAATAAATATTTGTATACTGTTGTAAAAATCTCTAGCTAAGCCCTTTAGCTCATAGGAACTGTTTCTTAACAGGCAAAATTGTTCACATGTTATTTTCTTTGCTTAGAGTAGTTAATGTATAGAGCCATTTTATTCACGATAGGAGTTGACTATTCAGGTACATCTGGGCTAACTTACGCTTATGTGCAACATTCTTTCTGAAGATGAAATGAAAATAATACTTTGAACTCATTTAGGCAATTTTAAATGCTTAGCTTGTGCAGATATAGAAATAGAATTGATGAAATAGTTTGTGATATTCAGTAGGTCTATCACAAAAATGAAGAATGCAGTGAACTGGAAAACCATATTTCCAAATACACATATTTTGCATATATTTTGCTGTACTGAAAAAAAATCATGAGAAAATCGATAATAAAAAAAGGCTGCAAAGGTTAGAATCATTGTATACGATGTCAGATGCAAAGAGCCATAAAAAATGGCACCTAATGGAAAATAGAGAAATTAGATTTTTGGATCAAGTTCTGATATTAATAGGATTAAGTCATAAGACCTCTATAAATTGTTTTTTCGTGTTTTGAGACAGATTATTTTATGTAAATAATTAAATTTATCCAGATTATTTTAAGAATACAGTGAAAATGATCAGAAAAGCCTTTTGAATATAACAAGATGTTACAGAAATGCAATTTAATTAATATAGGATATTCTAAAGTGGTTCCTGGGAATTTTAAGGTAGTTGTTTTTAAAAACCACTCTATGATCAAATAAGTTTGAAAATCTCCAAATAAAACAAATCTCTTCCCAATAGGACTCTCAAGAATCCTATATTAATATGCGTTTGAATCAATAATAACAGAGACTAGGATACAGACCTTTCTAAACATATTTCAGCGTGAAATCTTTTCTTTCTTTCTGCCTTATTTATTTATTTATTTTTATTTTTTTGAGAACCTAATGGAAGAAGTGTTTTTCAGGATACATTTTGTGAAATGGTGATAAAATTGATCATTTGTGAAGAAGATGATCTAATTTGTTTTAGAGTACTGCCTTTTTAAGGTGAAAGTAACATATTATGCTAATTTCATTAGTTTATAATAAGATTGAGAAAGAGAGGACTTTTTGGAAACTGGGTCTGTAGTCAGGAGGACTGAATTCTGGTAGTAGAACTATCTGAAGAAAAGAAGCATCTGAAAAAAAAAAACAAACAGAAATTGTTAGTGCCAGGACCAGGAACCAGAAGAGCTAAGATTGAGTTCAGCTTCGGCAGCAAGCTGGGCCCAGGTGCACTGAGAAGCTAGCTGGTAGTCAAGGTAGAGAGCCAGGGCCAGGTTGAAACTTCCACAAAGATCAAAAGGAGCTGGTGATAAACAGGCGATTAACCTTCAGAGGGCAGACTGGAGCTGGTATGCAAGGCCAAAGAGTGGATCAACCAGACAGCAAGGACCCAGTAAAGTTTGGGTGAGAAGAGAGCAGTCAGAAATGCCCCAGAACTCACAGGAAGTAGAGGTAGGTCGAATGGAGGGAACAGCATGAGATATCTTTACAGATCTGGGCAGAGAGGCTAAGTGACAAGTTAAGAAGTGAAAACTCTGGTCAGCCTTGATACTGAAGCCACAACCTGTCCTAACCAAGGAAATTGACATCTATTTTTCTCTAAAAATACATTAATTCTTGAAAGTGATTAACTGGAAACTGTAGGAAGATAGGTCTTTATGCACTTCTTAAAGGATGGTAGAGAAGATTCTAACCAAAAGTTAATAGAAAGGGTCATGGTTAAGTGGACCTACACTTTCCAGGAGACATACTATTCCAGTGAATGACAATAGCGGCAGAAAACGAAGATATAAGAGACTTAAAAGTTGCTTCACTGAGGCATGCTTCCAGCAATAGAAATGATATTTTAATAGTGAAAGACAAAATGAATGCAATATTTGCTAGAAATAAATTTATTTTATGTTGACATTAGGTTGCCAATAAATACTTCATAAATGAGAGATACCTTAATCATGAATGTAAATAGAAATTAGATGACCTACTCATCATAGCATCACTGGCTTTGAAGAAAAACGACAAAGGTCTTTAGGACAAACCAAAGCAACCAGACCAGCTTAACTATGACTAAGAGTGCTGGGCAGAGCAGTGTTCTTTAAAATGTGGTGTGTACACAAGAAACAAGCCATAGAGTTGTAGGAAGAAGAAAATTAGAATTTCCATCCAAAAAAATAGAAATTGCATTTTCTCAACATTTAATGTGGGTGTGTTCAATGTTCAGCAACACTGTAAGGGGTATACAATTTTCATAGTGTGGAACCACAAATTTAGAGGGCATGCTAGAGCCACAAATGTACCAGAAGCTCTTCTTCAAGACAGGTATGACCAGAACTATGCTGGTCAGTACTAGAAGGGCTTCCTAATCCAACAAACATCCCCTGTAAAAAGCAGTTGCCTCACTCACTACATGGTCTACAAAACAGTGTGGTAAAAATTGTCATAGGAGCTTTCTGGCCTGTGTTGAGTTGCTCTTCCACTAGTGATTAGCTAGCCATTCAATCTTTACCAAGACTCTGAGACTCTCCGTAGAGTCATAAAACAGATATCTTAGTCATTGAGAGGTCTGCTTTGAAGACAAAATGAGGTCACCAATTAAAGTTGATTCTCATTTTATCTGAAAGCCTTTACAAATGCTCATCTTATTTGAAACCATATTCCCAAATTCTAAATTTTGCCCATTGGCACATTTTCAGCTCATACTTTTAGAGAAGAATGTTTATAATTCGTATAACCATTCCATTAATACAAAGATAACTAATATGTCACAAATTAAAATTCATTTGCACACAAAGAAACCAGAATTCATTTAATTCTCATTATCATAAAAACATGAATGGGCCTGCTGTGCAAATACAATTCTTCAGCAGGCCCATTCATGTTTAAGTCCCGCTGTTCAGTTTTGCAGTGGTTTCAAATACTGCTTCTAAGCAGAAGCATCTAACTTTCCACAGTTCTGTTTATTGCTTTTAGATTGCCGAATCCATGAAAATTAGGGCATCAGTAATCATATAAGCAGACGGACACAGTGCTGAATATATCTTTCGGTTCCTTGCACCTGTCATTTTGTTATAACAGGTGTCTTAAAAGCAATTATTTGAATTTTAAAAATTATAAAGCAATTTAAATAACCCCTGAATACAAAGCTTTCATCTAGTTTTTATGTACCACGAAGTCTTGCCTTTCCAAAACTGTACTCTGTATTTAATATAATCTACTCCTTCCTATAGCCTCCAGAAGCTATTGCTTTGTGTATTTTTAATGATTTGCTGTAAGTAAAGGCTAGTGTATTTGTTCTTTATAATGGCTTAATATGTCTTATTAACTTGTCTCACTAAACCTAAACCACTAAACCGGGGGTCCCCAACCCCAAGGCTGCAGCCTGGTACCAGCGCTCTCCAGGGCTAGCATCATTGCCTTACTCCACCTCAGATCATCAGGCATTAGATTTTCATAGGAGCACTGGTCCCTGGTGCCAAAAAGCTTGGGAATGCTACTGACTAAACCAAAGAAATGACTCAATTAGAATGGGTGGAAATGTAGGGGCAATGTTTTGGGTATTAAATCGATACACTATGCATAATATAAAAGTTAACTTTTTTAAAAATTAATTTTGATGTTAGATGGCAATATCTAACACTAACTAAATTATACGATGCCCTTTTTGTTACCTTTACCAGAAATTAGCTGGTGGGTCCAATAATTTTCGGATTAGTTTGGATTGGGCCAATCATCATTTAGATATTAGAATCTTAGTGGCATGAGTTTATAAAAGGGGAAAGTTGCCTGGGAGGTTATCTTTTTTGTAATATCGACATTTTAGATGAACAAGATTAAAAAAATTGAGTTCCAGAATACTGATGTCGTCAGCCCTCAAAACCAAACTTTTGAACTTCAAGTTAGGCACTCAGCGTGCTACACTAATGCCAGCTGCACCTTCCTTTGCTCTCTAAGTGCTTCTGTATACATATCCTTCTCAATTTTGCGTTGCTCATTAAGCTTTTCTATTTAGATAGTGGAGATTCTCTTTGATATCTTAAAAATTATAAAAAAAAAACTTTAAAGATGATTTACAGTCCAAGCAAAATATGGACATCTTTTGATTTATTTCATACACTTCAAAATATACTAACATTATAAAGGATGGAAGCCGTTTCATGATCATACATAGATTAAGTTTCCTTACTTGATCTCTTTTAGATCTGCTTTATAACTGAACTTTTCATGAAGGCTTACTGTTCACTATATATGAAATTCTGGAAGAGTGACTTGGAAATCAGAATATCCCTTTATGTTGACAAATGTTTCCTAGAAGCCTAGAGGTCCCTTGATCCTTAAAATCTTTCCTTTAGCTCTTTTGTAAATTAATTTTCCAGAGGGCAAGAGAAGTTAATTGTTTTAAAGAAATTATGAAATTCATGGCTTAAAATGCTCCATTTTAAAAATCAGAAATAGACTAAATTAAATATGGCTTATTTAATTAGAAAACTTAAATTCAATTGCTTTCTTACACATTTCCACAAAATTAGTATTAAAATGAAGCTGTGTAGGGTTAGCTGCAATTTTGACAAAGGTCAACACTAAAGTGTGCAATTTAATCTCTATTAATTCTACTACTTTGATTGAAATACTATGTGGACTACCTTAAATTAGCAAATTTCTCCTGAAATAGACCAAAAGGTCATTTCTTAGGTGACATCATGGCATTTTCCTTCCTGTTAGTCATTTATGAAATCTAAAACCTTTTATGAAATCTAAAAAACTTTTTAGTAGATTCAATTATAAATGGTGAATTATCCACAGTCTATAGTCACTACCAATAAGACAACCAATATATACATAGTGTATTCACTATAAGAAAATTTATGATGTCTCTCATCATTTATAAAGAGTTTGTGAATCAACCCAAGTTAATTCTTAGAGTGCTCCTTGTTTAGTTGCATCTAGTATACCAAAATATTTCCTCACAATTTATAAGATTATCATCAGTAACACTCCTACTCCTCATAGAATGTCATTAAACATCCCAGTTTCACACCGAATTTTAATCAATGTATATAGTACAAATATAAATATGAAGAGGATTTACTCAATCTGTTGAAAGCTACTGAAAATGGACATAAAAACAATCTAAAAAGAACATTATTTCAGTAAAGAACATTGTCAAAAGATATAATGTTAATTTTGAGTTATTAACACATATTACCACTATTCCTAGATAAAGAATCTGAAAAATATAATGTTTCTTAGATTTAAAAAATTAAAATTTATTTGTCAATGCAAATTTATGTAACTTATCAACAATTCTTGAACTTTGCAACAGATCTAATAATATATTATTTGACATTTCATAGTTTTATTAAAAATCCCCTTTGGAAGAAGTAAAAAATATGTATGTGTATCTTCCTTCTTGGTTATAATTAATGGTATCAGATTATGCTCTTTTGAGGTTAAACAGGCTACAGAAATGAAAAGAAGGGAGCTACCCTTTGCTGGACACCTCTATGTGTTTCCTCTGTTCTGTCATTTGTCTTATGTAATCTATCTTAAAAATCCAACAAAATTTCTGGATCTTTTGTTTAGAAACTAACCACAGAAGATAATATTCGGATCTTAAATTATGTCAGTGAGTTAAATGGCACCGTACTTTATAACAGGGATTAAAATCTAGTCCAACAATGTGTAGGAATGTCCAATTATGAGTCAGAAATGATTGGCTTATTATTTTTTAACTTGGGTGTATATAAGATTTTTTGAAGACAGAAACTGCAATTTAACCAAAAACATCTGTGTTTTTAAACAACACATTGGTAGGGCTTCTTGCTCAAAATATTACAAAACATCAAACACATCAAAGTGATGAAACATTTTTTTCCAGATGTCTAAAAAAGGCCTCTCATTTAGGGCTTTCAGTGGACTTAACATATTTTGCAATGTTTACATAGGAATAACATAATGATTTCATGATTAACAGTAGCTCAAGAAAGCTGCTAATTAGTTAGATAAGATCACATCTAAAAAATAACACAAGAACATTTGCTTGAGAAGCTTCTGAGATTTTGACCTCATAAAAGAGACTGCAAGAAACATTTGAGTGATAATAAGAATATAATGTTAAAGTGATATCTGAATACATAAGAACTCCTTAAAATATGTTTTTAGGGTCTCATTTAAAGTAATTATATTTTCAGATATTATCTATTGCATAGCTTTTGGAAACACTGATTAAAGTGAAAAAAAAACTCATTATTAGAGGTTTACATATATCATTAGTATATAAAGGAAATTTTTAAAAAAATCAATTAGCAGGAGATTGATAATGATGGAAAGGAATTTAAATGACAGACATTGTTTCTTTTCTGAAGAGCTATTTCTTATAATTGATGCATCTTAGTTAAAAACACAACTAAAATTTATAAATTCAGAAGCTTCACATAAGGATAAAAATTGACTCTATGTCAACAATTCAAAAACAGAATCACCTTATACATTATCTATAAAAATGTTAAATTATTTCAACAAAGACCCTTACAACCATGACATATTATATTCTCTTGAGGAGAAAACACTAAAAATAATAACAATTCTGGAGCATTTTCTTGCATGATGTGAAAAAAAAAAGAGAAAACAAATATAAGTAAAGATGTCAATTTATCTTGCCCTACAAATTTTGACTGTTTGGACACAACAGAAAAAAAGACATATACTAGAAGAAGTGGTCCTTGAATTGACAGAAAATCTGTCACTAACGGAATGAATCAATATCAGCATACAAGTGACTTTAAGAAGACAATTGAAAAACCATCTTTTAAAAAAAAGTGATGGATGAAGGTCTTCATTGAAGAGTACACCCTGATTCATGTAAAAATATTTATTTTTATCTTTCTAAAGAAAATTGCCATTGGCAATCCCTTCACGTGGATATTTCTAGAGTCTACCAGCCTGTCTGAGATACAGGGTGTCAGATATTTTGTCTTATTCCACATGGCATTATGACACATATAATATTAGCTAAACTCAGTTAATCTGAAGTATGACTGGAACATTTCCAATTTAAAAAAATATTACATAGCACCAAAGAACAAGTTGAACTTTACCATTCAATTCTAACAAATGGAAAGGAGTTTTTCCATGGTTTCTTGAAATTCAGCACTTAAAAACTTCATAAAGGTTATATATTATAACAATTTAGTTCCTGTATCTTTCATGTGGGGTTTTAGATTTCTTTTTCAAATATTATTTTAAAATTTGAGGATAGTATCAGTTGGCCTCTTAAATCAAGGTTCAAAATTATATGCTGTATAGGTCCATAACAATAAACTGAATCATATTTGGAACTATTCATTCATTCATTCATTCATTCAACAAATAGTTATTGAATGCCTACCATGTGTCGGGTGTTTAATTAGGTACTGTACAAAAGTTAGGAAAGTCAGAAAGACATATATAGTCCTATCCCTACTGGAATAAACAATCTATCATGAAAACACAATTTCTAACATAGTGTGATAATGCTACAGTGAGAGAATTAGAGAGGACACAGTAGTACATGGGAGAGAACTTAAGCCAAATTTGGTGTGGGATGGAGCTGGTAGCAAAGCCTAATTAAAATTGTAAATTGTGGCATACTCTGGATGCACTCAGAGGAAACTGTATCCAAATTGCAGCTGAAGGATTTAACCAATGGAGGCTGGGAATACTATAAACAGAGGTTCTATTTCCATTCTTTTACTCTAGGAAGAGAACATTTACAAAGAAATGGAAAGAGAATGATAATGTTTGGTTTAAGAAATGGAAGCAAATTTAGAAGAATGTGGTAAGAGATGAATGGGGCCAAGTTAAGCAAAGACTTTTAGATTATATTAAAGTATGTGTACTTTATTCTGAAGTTGATAAGAAGCAATCGAAGGTTTTAAAAATGGAGTAAGAGAATCATATAAGCATGCTGAAAAAAAATCACACTGGTTTTAATTTGAGAAATAGATTTTAAGAGAGTGAGACCAGAAAATGGAAAGTTGATTAGAGGGCTTCTGTAAAAACTCAGGTAAAAGAGAGTGGTAGCCTAAATCATGGAAGTGTCAGTAGGGATGGTGAGAAGTTAAATGATTTTAAGTAATTGAATCCTTTTTTCAGTCATTGAAATAAACAATACTTACTAAATTAGGGAATTGGTGACAGTTGAGGTTGGCAGGAAGATAAGAAGCAGAGAAAGATGGCCTGGAGGACTTTGAGAAGCCTCAGGTAGGAGGATGGAAGAAACAAAGTATGATGTCATGCAAACCAAATAAAAGGAATGGTTTATGAAAGAGGTAATGTCTTAGGAGCATGAACATGGTGTTGCTTGCTCATGTGTTACCACTATGTGATGCTTCATAGGTGCATCACAAATAAACACTTGTTAAACGAATCATTTAATTTAATAAGTACTGCTACATGCAAGCAAAAAACATCAGGCTGGGCTCTGGGAAGATAAATATATTTCAAAATCAAAGAGTCATAGAATAGTAAAAGGAGAAAGACACACATAATTATTCATAAAGTATGGTGGTTAATGAAAGAACTCAATTAAATTCCAGATCAACAGTGATACAGATAAAATGTCAGGCTAAAGTAAAGAAAAAGGTGAATATTTCTAACTGCGGGAATAGGGAAAAGTAAGGCCCAGAGAAGAAAAGGCTAGGAAGAGACTACTGGAAGTTTCAGGTGACTTGGCAAGAGTTTCAGATGTGGCAAATCTGGTTTGGTGAGTGACATTTCCTATTTTAATTATTTTTATGATTTCCAGAAATACAAGGAATACCACAATTTCGAAACTCATGGATAGAGCACAAATACCGGTAAGAATAGAACACACGTCTTCCAAATAAAATGACCTCATTTTAGCATTAAGCCTTCTTGCTTTTCTTTGCCACAAAATACATTAACAAATCTGTGCATACTTAAATGTACTCCACAAATGAATGCATTTCAAGGAGACGGTTTTTAAAAAGCATGAACTGTAACCTTACTTCATTTGCAAATGATAAATAGACTGCAGTGTCTCTGCTTTCCTTCAATAAGCTAGCTCTCTTATGAGAACGTAATCGAATTGCTCCATTGCTTAGCAACCACAGGGAAAGAGCTAATAAGTCATGATTCATGATTATTTGGGAACAATCTGCAGGTCAGTACCATGATTTCAAGGTGTTTTGGATTCTTGCTGTGATGCTTTCAAACCAATATTCACTAGACGCATCAGAATAGATGAGAGTTAAAATGCAAAATGTTCTCATAATCAATCAATTTGACCTATACATAGTGTGATCTGGCACAGTTTGCTGCATCAATCTGACAGTAGCATCTATAAATCAAGATCAGAGTAAAAATAGCACACAGACAGGGCTTCATAAGGAATTTCTGTTTTATCAATACAGTTAAGCCAAAGAAGGAGGTTCATTTAAATTATTATGAAGGTAATGATGCCAACATTCACTTAACTGAAAGGAAGTCTTCTAAGGAAGAGTGCAGCAGGTGGTGAAACAGCTTTTGAAAATATTACCTGTAACCATTGTGACTGGTCATTGTGGCCGGAGGTCCAGGCATTCACTTTGCCCTGCTTATCCAGCCGAGCTTTCCTCGGCTCCCAAGTGAACATGTCCATATTAAGAGTTCTGAAAATACTGGAGGCAGTGATCTGATAGTCTTGTATATGTCCTGATTTCATCCCCAGAGGCTCAGAACAGCCTGAAAGAAAATGAGAAGGGCTCCATGAAAAAAATAATTTATCACTTTGGAAGTTTTTTGTCTTCATTTTGGATAGGCGAGAGAAGATTAAGCATAATGTTATTCATTCCCCCAAAGAGGGAGCATCTAAATTCAGAAAAAAAAAAAAAAGGCTATAATCAGAAATAAATCTGGAACAAAATCGAAAACAAAATAGCCAATTCAGGCTATTTTGTCTGAATATATTTTGGAAAAATTGAAAACGAGACAGACAATTCAAACTACTTTTCTGTGATAGATGATTTTGCAAAATGAAAACAATGCTGAAACGCTCTCCCCTGTCTCATTACTGATAGCCTCGTGCCTGTTCCCTAGTTTTCAATAGTTTCATTGTGCCTTTAAAAATGAAACATTTTCTCACAAAGTATATTTGGTTTTCTTTTATTTGTTTCCATAATACTGCAAATGAAAATTCCCTCAGTACAAAGTCATTTTCACAAACTGCTCCAATGGCGTATTCTAAACTGGATAGCATTGTGTTTTCTAAGAAACTTCTGTTAATCTTTATCACTGATTTTTATAGCACCAACATGGCTTCTTCTGGAAGGTAGGAAGCTAATATTTATTCATTGTATACCATGTATCAGGCATTGTGTAAGTGTAGGATTTAAACTAACAGATAACAGAAGAAAATAAGCTAATTGTAGCAAAAA